>OX439378.1:34200550-34747244 GCA_949319315.1 Zelleria hepariella | reverse complement strand
CAAAGTTTGCAATGCGGCGACTGACACCAAATCAACGAGTAGATGCTACATATGCGGAGCCACTTCAAAAAACTTTAATGACTTAAGTAAAAAAAACGAAATTCACCCAGAATCGCTTGAATTTGGCCTATCAACTTTACATGCCAGAATTCGATTATTCGAGAGTATTTTACATTTAGCTTATAAATTGCCCGTTGGGAAATACCGTGAAAAAAGAACCAAAGCAGAAAAGATGCTAGAAGAACAAAAAAAAAAAGAGATTCAGCAAAGATTCAGAGAAGAAGTAGGTATCTTGGTAGATATGCCAAAATGTAATTTTGGTAACACAAATGACGGCAATACTAGTAGAAGATTTTTTGAAAACCCACATCTGGCTGCTGAAATAACGGGAATAGACTTTAATTTTATTTATAGAATTAAAGTTATTTTGGAAGCCATATCAAGCGGTCACAAAATAGATGTCCCGAAATTTGATGAATACGCCATGGAGACAGCAAAACTGTATGTAGAGTTATATGGTTGGCATTCTATGACTCCTACCATGCATAAAATTTTGGTACATGGTGGAAAAGTTATAGAAAATTCTCTAGTGCCTATTGGTCAACTTTCGGAGGAAGCTGCAGAAGCTCGTAATAAGCACTTTCGCTCATACCGTCTAAACTTTGCTCGAAAGTTTTCACGCGAAGACTGTAACCTTGATATTTATCACAGGTTACTCTTGACATCAGATCCACTCATCAGTTCAATGAGAAAAAAAAAGAAGATCCGATCAAAACCATTTTTGCAGGAAACTTTGGAGCTTTTGCTTCCTGCAGAGCCAAATACAAAAGGCACTTGTGATAAATGCATGGAAAGTGACGGTGAGGAAGAATTGTCTTTTAAAGAGTAACATAACAATTTGTATGTTAAACTTTCATAAAATATTGTCTTATTGTTTATGATTCGGTACCTAACATTGTAAGTAACATTTAGTATAATAATGTGGTAATAACTGTTGACCATTTAATTTTAGTGTATACTGTATTTTTTTGTCATCCATATTTTATTTTCAATTTAAATAGGCATGCAGACTGTAGAGAATAAACATTTTTTTTTATGTACGGCCGTCTTTTACTTAACAAATTGTGATAATTCTTAACCCAAATATCAAAAACTACTAAGCCGATTTCGATAATTCAAAAGAAACTCAAAATATATATTTTACACCAAAGGGAGATTTAGAGAAAATTTAAAAACATTGGCGCTATTTACAAAAATATTTTCACAGAAATGTTTTTTCGTATAGAAAAATACGCTTTCAATGAAACGAATAGGGATAAACATATATATTCACTCTAAAATACCAGATTAGCATTTGTTGTCGTATTTATTACTGAAATAAAGCATAAAATAGTTTTGGCCGCCTAAATCGTACAAATCGACCACTGTGCGCCGCATCCATGAAAAAAATTAAGTCAAAAATCGAAAAATGCGTTTTGGCAATGAATGTATGGTTACCTTGCTTTACATCCGGTAGTTCTGAATTTTGGCTGATTTGTTTATGATGTTGGCCCAATGAATTATCCAAGTTTGTGATCTCGAGCGCCGACCGCAACCATGTAAAAAACCGAAAAAACCGCGAAATAGTATTGAGAGCAACGCCTTTTTTTCAGTTTTTGGCCACATTTTCGCTCCGATTTTTCTGTAAATTGGTACAAGTACTCTACGGCCAAATCAAATAGTAACGTATTCTTAAATTTTTCAAGAATTCCCCCCTAACCGGTAAAATTGTATGTCAAAAGACTCAAAAGTCACCAAAAATGCAGTTAATCCACTTAAAAGGTTACCGCATGCCGTTGTGAAATTGTGATAAAATACGTAATTTGAGCTACAAAAAACCAAATCTTGCCGTTCCTGACCCGCCGCAAACATGAAAAATTTCAAGCCTAAAGTAGGCAAAAATGCACTTAATTCAGAATAAAAGGTTACCGCTTGTCACCTTGATATTGTGAAAATTTACGTAATTCTACGTAATAGAACCTAAATTTTCCAGTTCCTAACCCATGAAAAAAATTAAGTCAAAAATCGAAAAATGCGTTTTGGCAATAAATGTATGAGTAGGTACCTTGCATTACATCCGGTAGTTCTGACTTTTGGCTGATTTGTTTATGAGGTTGGCCCAACCAAGTTTGTGATCTCGAGCGCCGACTGAAACCATGTAAAATACCGAAAAAACCGCGAAATTGTATTGAGAGCAACGCCTTTTTTTAATTTTTGACCACTATTTTTCTCCGATTTTTCTGTTACTTAGTACAAGTGCTCTACGACAAAATCAAATAGCAACATATTCTTAAAATTTTCTAGAATTCCCGCCTAACAGGTAAAATTGTATGTCAATGGTCACCAAAAATGCACTTATTTTACTTAGAAGTATACCGCAAGCCGCCATGAAATTGTGATAAAATACGTTATTTGAACTACAAAAACTTAAATTACGTATTTTATCACAATTTTACAACGGCATGCGGTAACCTTTTAAGTGAATTAACTGCATTTTTGGTGACTTTTGACATACAATTTTACCGGTTAGGGGGGAATTCTTGAAAAATTTAAGAATACGTTACTATTTGATTTGGCCGTAGAGTACTTGTACCAATTTACAGAAAAATCGGAGCGAAAATGTGGCCAAAAACTGAAAAAAGGCGTTGCTTTCAATACAATTTCGCGGTTTTTTCGGTTTTTTACATGGTTGCGGTCGGCGCTCGAGATCACAAACTTGGATAATTCATTGGGCCAACATCATAAACAAATCAGCCAAAAGTCAGAACTACCGGATGTAAAGCAAGGTACCCATACATTCATTGCCAAAACGCATTTTTTCGATTTTTGACTTAATTTTTTTCATGGATGCGGCGGGTTAGGGACTGCAAGATTTAGGTTCTAGTATGTGGAATTGCATAAATTTTCACAATATCAAGGTGGCAAGCGGTAACCTTTTATTCTGAATTAAGTGCATTTTTTCGTAACTTTGACCTTAAATATCTCATTGATGCGGCGGGTTAAGAACGGCAAGATTTGGTATTTTGTAGCTCAAATTACGTATTTTATCACAATTTCACAACGGCATGCGGTAACCTTTTAAGTGAATTAACTGCATTTTTGGTGACTTTTGACATACAATTTTACCGGCTAGGGGGGAATTCTTGAAAATTTTAAGAATGTTTTACTATTTGATTTTGTCGTAGAGTACTTGTACTAAGTTACAGAAAAATCGGAGCAAAAATGTGGCCAAAAACTGAAAAAAGGCGTTGCTCTCAATACAATTTCGCGGTTTTTTCGGTTTTTTACATGGTTGCGGTCGGCGCTCGAGATCACAAACTTGGTTAATTCATTGGGCCAATATCGTAAACAAATCAGCCAAAAGTCAGAACTACCGGAAGTAAAGCAAGGTACCCATACATTCATTGCCAAAACGCATTTTTCGATTTTTGACTTAATTTTTTTCATGGATGCGGCGGGTTAGAGACTAAAAGATTTAAGTTCTAGTATGTGGAATTGCATAAATTTTCATGATATCAAGGTGGCAAGCGGTAACCTTTTATTCTGAATTAAGTGCATTTTTGCCTACTTTTGGCTTGAATTTTTTCATGTTTGCGGCGGGTCAGGAACGGCAAGATTTGGTTTTTTGTAGCTCAAATTACGTATTTTGTCACAATTTCACAACGGCATGCGGTAACCTTTTAAGTTAATTAACTGCATTTTTGGTGACTTTTGAGTCTTTTGACATACAATTTTACCGGCTGGGGGGGAATTCTTGAAAATTTTAAGAATCCGTTACTATTTGATTTTGTCGTAGAGTACTTGTACTAAGTTACAGAAAAATCGGAGCAAAAATGTGGCCAAAAATTGAAAAAAGGCGTTGCTCTCAATACAATTTCGCGGTTTTTTCGGTTTTTTACATGGTTGCGGTCGGCGCTCGAGATCACAAACTTGGTTAATTCATTGGGCCAACATCATAAACAAATCAGCCAAAAGTCAGAACTACCGGATGTAAAGCAAGTTACCCATACATTCATTGCCAAAACGCATTTTTCGATTTTAGACTTAATTTTTTTCATGGATGCGGCGGGTTAGAGACTGAAAGATTTAGGTTCTAGTATGTGGAATTGCATAAATTTTCATAATATCAAGGTGGCAAGCGGTAACCTTTTATTCTGAATTAATTGCATTTTTGCCTACTTTTGGCTTGAATTTTTTCATGTTTGCGGCGGGTCAGGAACGTCAAGATTTGGTTTTTTGTAGCTCAAATTACGTATTTTATCACAATTTCACAACGGCATGCGGTAACCTTTTAAGTAAATTAACTGCATTTTTGGTGACTTTTGAGTCTTTTGACATACAATTTTACCGGCTAGGGGGGAATTCTTGAAAATTTTAAGAATACGTTACTATTTGATTTTGTCGTAGAGTACTTGTACTAAGTTACAGAAAAATCGGAGCAAAAATGTGGCCAAAAACTGAAAAAAGGCGTTGCTCTCAATACAATTTCGCGGTTTTTTCGGTTTTTTACATGGTTGCGGTCGGCGCTCGAGATCACAAACTTGGATAATTCATTGGGCCAACATCATAAACAAATCAGCCAAAATTCAGAACTACCGGATGTAAAGCAAGGTAACCATACATTCATTGCCAAAACGCATTTTTCGATTTTTGACTTAATTTTTTTCATGGATGCGGCGGGTTAGGGACTGCAAGATTTAGGTTCTAGTATGTGAAATTGTATAAATTTTCATAATATCAAGGTGGCAAGCGGTAACCTTTTATTCTGAATTTAGTGCATTTTTTCGTAACTTCGACCTTAAATATCTCATTGATGCGGCGGGTTAAGAACGGCAAGATTTGGTATTTTGTAGCTCAAATTACGTATTTTATCACAATTTCACAACGGCATGCGGTAACCTTTTAAGTGAATTAACTGCATTTTTGGTGACTTTTGACATACAATTTTACCGGCTAGGGGGGAATTCTTGAAAATTTTAAGAATGTGTTACTATTTGATTTTGTCGAAGAGTACTTGTACTAAGTTACAGAAAAATCGGAGCAAAAATGTGGCCAAAAACTGAAAAAAGGCATTGCTCTCAATACAATTTCGCGGTTTTTTCGGTTTTTGACATGGTTGCGGTCGGCGCTCGAGATCACAAACTTGGATAATTCATTGGGCCAACATCATAAACAAATCAGCCAAAATTCAGAACTACCGGATGTAAAGCAAGGTACCCATACATTCATTGCCAAAACGCATTTTTCGATTTTTGACTTAATTTTTTTCATGGATGCGGCGGGTTAGGGACTGCAAGATTTAGGTTCTAGTATGTGAAATTGCATAAATTTTCACAATATCAAGGTGGCAAGCGGTAACCTTTTACTCTGAATTAAGTGCATTTTTTCGTAACTTTGACCTTAAATATCTCATTGATGCGGCGGGTTAGGAACTTAAAAAAATAGGTGTTTGTACCCAGAATGACGTGTTTTACAACATATCAAAAGGGGAACCGGTAACCTTTTACTCTGAATTAAGTGCATTTTTTCGTAACTTTGACCTTAAATTTCTCATTGATGCGGCGGGTTAGGACCTTCAAAAATTAGATGTTTGTACCCAGAATGACGTGCTTTACAACATATCAAAAGGGGAACCGGTAACCTTTCAAGAAAATTAAACGGTCGCTGGCGACTGTACTATTAGAAGCTGCTATGGAGATGTGGACACGATTAGATGTGAGGGACCGTAAACTTTCTAACGTCATAATTGGATCTTCTTGATATCGTGTGCGCGACAGTAAGTTGTGCTTAATTGAAATCTCTTCTCGTAAACGAGATAATTGCAAGTGAAAGTAGTATTTTCTTTGAATTGTATCACTCATCAAGTAATGCGGAGATCTTTTTGTGCACGTTCTATGAAACGATAAAATTCATACAAGTGGTTGTAAAAGTTTATCATCACAACACAATGTAATCTACTAGACTTGCTTCAAAGCTAGATAATTGGTTCAACAAAACATGATTTATATCTACAGGATCCAGTGGAATGTACCTCCACTCATACATTTAGTACCATGCGTCTACAACGAATGTTTCATCTTTTTTTTGCTTGTCTTCATTATAGGTTATAGCCATATCCTGAATCGTCGTTTTCTTCTTATAAAAGTCGACTGAACCATGTAGGATATTTTTATAAACTTTCCGTACATTGTTTCAGGGAGGCCGCTATGCCCTTCTGGCTGTGGTACCACGAGCTCGCGACGGCCTCACTCGTCTCATCGCTGACCTGCCTGCCACATCGCTGGCTGACATCCAGGACATCTTAGAAGAGGAAGAGCTCGACGTATCCCTGCCCACCTTCTATGTTGAGACGACGACGAAACCGGTTGCTGCTTTGGCCAAGGTGATAATTTCGAACTATTAACACCTGCTCGCCTCCTTGCTAAATGGTACCGCTGGTCTCCTGATCCGTGCCGCGTGAAGGCAAATGAACTCGATAATGCAATACGCTGTAGAGTGATAGAAAGTTGTTTTTATCCTCCCTGTTCCCGATAAGTAGTTCAGGGGCCTGGTCTGTAACGCAATGATGCCAAAATGGGCTCCCAGTTGCCAGCTTCAATTACGATTTATTAATGCTGTCGGTCCTTTTAATGTTTTTGTTGTACACACGACAGCACGTCAGACTGTACACTTTTGTTGTAAAGTCGCCCGTAACGTAACCGAGTAGAGTGCTAGCGTGTAAGGGTCGACGTGCTGTTGTGTGTACAGGAAAGAATATTCTGATCATAATTCTATGGGATTAGGTCGCTGGTTGTAGGAGAAAAACGAGGAAACCCCGGTTTTGGCCTTCTACTAAGAATCCATCGATACGCCATTGCGTTACAGACTTAAGCCCCTGCTCGTCACCTTGCTAAATGCTGCTGCTAGTCTGATCCGTGTAGCGTGAAGGTACGGTGGGCCACAGTCACAGATACCCCATGGCAGCTCTTACCGCGCGCGGCATAAGGGCGCCAATCGAACAAAAAGGGGTATCCTAGCGTGTGGCCGACTGTACATGAACTCGACTTTCCTTTGTATACCAATATACGAGTATCTACCACTGATACGGAGTTCTGAGTGGTTGCCCGATAGCTCAGATGAGCGCTGTACTGGTTGGTACACACGACAGCACTTTTGTTGTAAAGTCGCCCGTAATGTAACCGAGTAGAGTGCTAGTGTGTAAAGGTCGACGTGCTGTCGTGTGTACCATGTTGGTACGGTTAGACAGCGATCGCGATCAACAAGATTTCGTGTTGACAATCACTTCTTAATAGCATTATGTGAAGACATAACAGTTCCAAATTATTCAAAAATAAAAGCTTTCCGTCAAAAAACGAGTGTCTCGTTTATACCTAAAGTCCGTTCGCTTAGATAGTGTCGGTACACACGACAGCAATGTTGGTTCTTGGGATACCAAATATTTTTGAAGTATCTGTTATGGGCGCAGACATATTCATTTCAACACAATGCTGACATTAACTAGAATTTGCTTAAATGTTTTACAAAACCTTCGTCTTTTAATTTTTGGGTCATTCGAAGTTGCGTCTAGAGGCACCTCGCTGTCCTAACGAACGAAAAAACATTTTATCTACACGCAGCGATCGACACTCAATACAAAATACTAAGTCAAAAGTCACAACCACAACCTCTCAATACGACGCTTCTTTGACGAGCGGCGAGCCAAATTCACTGGCGTGTTTGCGCCGCGTCGGTTTCCTTTAATCTCTTTTGTGAAAAGCCGCCGCGCGCCAAAGCGGCAAATATCAAAGTGACACTATGATATCGAACGGACTTTACTTACTTATGTTCCTGTATCATCGTCTTGTTTATTTTTTACTAGCTTTTGCCCGCGACTTCGTCCGCGCAGACTTTTTTTTTTCTCGTGAGAATTCCGTTGTTTTAATGGTTATTCTGCTATTCGGGGCGGAGAGAATACCAACAAATCAAAAATTATAAAAATCGGTCCACCCGTTCTCGAGTTAAATGGTGTAACTAACACGACTATGTTTTATATACGCATAGATTAAAGAGGTGCATCTGCTTACATTCCAGTTCGGCGTCAGCAGTATCTTCAGCCCGGAGGCGGACCTGTCGGGTGTGTCTCCGTCCGAGGGTCTGTTCGTGCAGGAGCTGGTGCAGTTCGTCGCCGTCAGGGTCGACAATACCATGTCGGAGGCTTCGCAGATGGCAGGTAAGGCCGGTACTCCTGAAGGATAATAATAATAATAAAAATCTTTATTCAGGAAAGTGGATGACAAATAGTAATTGAGTACAGTCAGCCCAATGAATAATACGAGTAGAAAAATAATAGGCTTAGGCTTTACGAAGCATTGGTACTGCCCAAAAAACTTGTCGTAGACCAGAACACATAATCGGCTGAATTATTGTTGTTCTGTTGTTAACAATAATGAAAAGAATACGGTTTTATTCTCGCGAACGAAAAATCGCTGAACAAAAATAGTTCAGTTTAGCTACAAAATGTAAAAGTCTGTGAAAATTTTCAATTTCCCGCCACCTTGCTATCGTCTACCCTTAAGTACTCCAATTTACTTATGTATTAAAATATGTTTCAGCCGGAAACGCCGTTCAAGAGCAGGAAGAAAAGGAGCTAGAAGCCCTCAAGAGCCTTCCTCTCCACGAGACCAAAGCAAAGAGATTCAGCATCGAGCATCCCTTCTTGTACTTCATACTGGATCGCTTGGACAACCTCGTCGTTGTAGCTGGCAAGGTCTCGGACCCACAACAGCCGACGCCGTTTGACGTTTAAAAAGTTAAATTTGAATTTTGAATTTAGTATTAGCTCGATGAATGCGCGAATGGTCGAATATGTGAATTCAGATGTTGCTTTTTCAGTGATTTATTTGTGGCCTGAAAAGATAGGAGGGTGAATGAAAAACCCACCCCCAAAAGTAACTTTTTGTTGTGTGTGTGCGTGATGTGTTATGTTGATTCTTTTATTTATGTCTCATTGTTAGTTGTAATGATGCTCTGTGTGAGATTTGACTTGAGGTTCAAAACAATGATTTCGACACAAAAAAACCAGAAGCATTTGATAATGAAAAAGTACACAGCTTAGTTTTTAAGTTTAGGTTAAGGATTTTTATTATTTATTTTCTTTTTTAATTTTGTGATATGTTTTTATTCAGAATAAATTATTTATTTTTAAATCAATGTTCTTGTTTTTTATTTCTAGCCAATGAAAAGGAACGCAATGATTTATCAGCAGAATATGAGGGTAGCTTTCTTTTCTCTCGAAGTGAAGCGTCAAGTGAAAATTTTAAAGGAATCATAAAAACGGTCACGCTGGTCGTGGCCGCCAAGTGATTTATATTAAGAAACCCATTTAAATTTATTATCGCGTGTAATCAAGCCAGACAATGGAATCCAACAAAGAAAACCGTCTCACATACCGAACAAAGATACCGCTCCCAGTGGACCCCTTACCGCCGCTCCCGAAGCATCTCACAATCGCTTACATAAAGAAGATCGAAGCAGAAAGAGCGGAGACTCTTCAGACAAATCATTCAAGACACCCATTGGGAACGCTAAACAGCCAAGCTGGATCCAGCCGTCAGTTTGTAAGAGAACACCCGACCCCACTAAAACTAGACACTCGACACGTAACCTCGCGGAAAAGAGGTGACGAACAACTCGACTGGAACTACCGGGTCTTCAGAGATGACCAGCAAATAAAGCACAGCATCACAATAAGCGACGACGAAGACGAAGCCAAAACAAAACGATTCCACCACAAGAGTAGGAAATATTCTTCATTGCACAATGTCAACATTTGTGAGGCCCCTGCGAAGCCCGTAACGCCTTCCAAAGCAGCTTACTTGGAGCCGAATGTGATTAAAAATATAAAGAAAAGTCTCAAGAGACCACATAGCCGGGAGTTAGTTGGCTTGTCTCCCATAGGAAAGGAAAGGAAATGTGATGATAATAAACTTTCTAGACGTCAGAGCAGGGGTAGACTGTCCGAAAGGTTGAAATCGCCGGATCGATGTAAGTACTTACTACAAGTATTTGTGGTTTATGTTTTATAACTTAGGTACAGCAATCCATGGAGATACATAAATTGTTATGATGGATTGTAAACATTATATTACAAGCTTAGCGTCGCCACTCGCCACTGGCGGCAGGCCTAATTAGTACTACAGAAATGCTTTTTTTTTGTTTGTTTTGCAGATTTTCCTTTGATACTGGGTCAAAGACTTTGCTTGCTAAACATTTATTCTTCAGCGTGGCAATTGGGTACATTTAATTTTGTGCTTTACTCCCACAGAGGTAACTAGTGGTTCGCCCCGAACTATGAATCCGCGACCCCATATCTCTGCAACTCCTCGACCTGGCTCATGTTCGAACTTTAAATTCTCTTTGCGTCATTTACCCGCCTACCAAGATAGCCGTATTCCGGTTCTTCTATGGCCATGCCTGTAAGCGCCATTTATGAACTGATTTGAATTTGTTCTTTCAAAACGGCTCATTTTGTCACTTATCTCTATGAAAACTTCTACTGGGGCTGGGGGGTTCTAAAAACTCTGACATCAGGGGTGCCACTACCTCATAGGTACTTACCTATCTACCAATTTGTTACTTACATAATATAACTGCTCCGCTCCCATCGAAAGACAGTAGATCCAGCGCTGCGGCACAACAAAAATCCGCTGCCCATGCAGTTTTAATCGGAATGTAATATGAGATTATTTATGGTCCTAGGAAATAATATTATAGTTGTTAATAGTTGTTCGCGTATGCTCAGCATGTTTACCACTTTTCAGTGATGATCCAATACACGGCATGTCTGAAGAGGGACTACACGAAAGACGTCTTCAGCTATTTGCTGTCGGTAGAGAAGAAGCCAGAAACAGCGCTACAGATCCCGAGCCTCGCGCGCTCCTGCGTCGTCAACTGGTTGATGAAAGTCAACGTGAGTATCGTCGAAGGTTCACTAACTATATTTTTATTTTGGTAGGTACTTTTGGTGTACAAAACAGAAGATAAGGTACAAAGTTGGAAAAGATAAAATAATTGTAAAATGAATGGGATAGGATCGGATTTATACGGGTATTGAAATTTATAGTTGAAAGAAGCTTAGGTGAATCGAGAGTGGAGTGTATGATTTTGTGGAGCTGCCGTTTGCGTCTAACAAGGGACTGTGCCATTACCAGTCATGCCATGGTTGAAGCTCCGGCTACATGACGTCATGGCTCTTGAGCGGTGAACGTAACTCAAGCTACCAAGGCAAGGGCTAAGATTTTGATATCAGATCTGAAAAAAAAAAAATTAGACTAGATTTGAAGAATTAGACTAGATATAGATAGAATAGACTAGATTTGATGGTCCATAGTGTTCCTCACATGTAACAATGTTATTTAAGATCTTATACACTTATGGTTGCAATAAAGTATTGAGTATTGAGTATTGAGTAAATTCGCATCGACAGTTACCTTCTTGACTCGGTAGCTCAATTGGTAGAGCGCCTGCACGGTATGCGAGAGGTTGCGGGTTCAAGTCCTGTCCCGAGTGAGTTTTTTCAACTTATTATAAATGTTTAAAAAATGTTTTGACAATTCCGACATTGAACCTCATTATCTCGGCATATCTAGTTCCTTGGGCAAAAATGATCTTTATTACCTACATACGTGGTTTCCCGCTTTGTTGACGGTCTTTTAACACCCTGTATAATGATTAAGTATACACCGTGGAATTTTAGTGGTTTTAAAGCCGAAGGTATTTAGTTGCACTCGTGATTCTGAGCCAAATTTGAAAAAAATTACTTCAAAACGAGCGAAAAAAAAAACTTTCCAATACAAACGGCTATCGCCAATCGACACCATTTGTATGGACAAGTGAATTTTTTTTTCGCGCGTTTTGGAATGAAATTTTGTAATTTGGCTCAGAATCACCAGTGCAACAAAATACCTTCGGCTTTAAAACCACTAAAATTGCACGGAGTATTATTGTACTGAAGGTTATTATGGAAGAAACCCCAAATATGTGACAGCCCTTTGTAGCCTTGCGGCCGGTTGGGGGCAACTCGTGACTCGTGAGCCGATAAGCCCCTCTACCCTTGACGCATTTTTCCAATTCGGCCGCAATATGGCGCAATTTACAAAATTTTATATTTTACAAATTAAGACGCATTTTGTGTTTTTATTGAATAAAACAGCCTTACCTTTGAATAAACATTACAAAGTATTTTAAAATCAAAGCATTATGCGAATTCAAAGAGAAATTAATTTTAAAACTTTTTCAATTTGATCGCAATAGCGTCAAGGGTAACCCCCCTGGTCGGGCGCGCCCATACCGCGGTATCGTTACGTCGTCGGCGATGGGTCCATATGGATGTGGATGGCGTGGGCGACAGACCGAGAGTCCGGGAAAGATTATAGGCCTAATAATACCCAGCAGTGCTGATGATCAAAAAAATAACACGACCAACGCCTTACGTATAGTGCCAGTAGAGAAAACATTTAGGATGAACTTCAACCTAGCTTTTATTGTATAGAGGGGGCGTGTTTTTCAGTTCAGCTTAAGTGTTTTCTCTATTGGTACGAGTTATAGGTACCTTCAATGCTTTTTACGAAAAAAATATCTCTGACAAAATAAGATCAAAACTTTCGGCGCTTGAGGAAAATCTTTAGTGCTACAACGTCCGACCGCCTCGAGCTTCGCACTCAGGTATAAAACCATCAGTCGTATATTATATCTGGGGCTTCGTTTGCCCATGCTACGGCGTCCGACCGCCTCGAGATTCGATCTCCGCTATAAAATCTTCAGTTGTACTTATACATCTGGGCCCTTAGCCTGTAACACAATGGCGTCTCAATGGCGACCTAGGTAGAAGGACAAAACCGGGATTTTTTCGTTGTTCTCCTACAACCAGCGAACTAATCCTCTAGGATTAGACTCATAATATTCTTTGCTGTACTACAATAACATTAAAAGGACCGACACTGGATCGACAGCATCAATAAATCGTAATTAAAACCGTCAACCGGAAGCCCATTTTGGCACCATTGTGTTACAGGCTAAGGGCCCTGTTTCGTTTGCCAATGCTACGCCGTTCGACCGCCTTGAGCTTCGCTCTCAGCTCTCATGAACGCAAATAATGAGATCTCGTCATATTCCCCCAGGGCTTAGATGGCGATCCAGCAGTCCTCCTATCAGCGTGCTGGTACCTGGACTCGGTCCTGGCCAGGGATCAAGTCCAGATGGAGAAGCTGCAGCTGGTGGCCTCAGCCTGCTACTGGATCGCGCAGAAGCTGCACCAGGCGCCGGCGCCCGCTCTCAGGCTGGTCAAGTGCTCCAATTATTACTTCACGTCTAAGCAGCTGCGGGCTGCGGAACGAGTGGTCTTGAAGACGCTGGTGAGATTCATGCTACGTCCGGGGGGTATAATTTTCTAACTTTTGAATCTATCGCTATCCCTTTCAAAGGTAGGTATCGGGATTGCGTTTTAAATCATCCTTTAAAAACGAATCGCACAATCCCTATCCCTATCGCTTTCAACGATAGCTCCTGTCAAATAAATGCAGTCCGAAGGTTGTCAAAAGGGCATAGTGAATCGCCCGCGCGCAAAGAAAAATGCACAAAATCGATTCCTGTATCAAATACACTAAAAAAATCGAAAATGTTCACATATCAAACCCAAGAATTAGATGAGACCTATCTAAAACAGCCAGTTTTGTGTTGATATCCATAACAGATTGCAAGATGTTTTGTTTAAAAAAAAATGCACCGCCTATTTTTTTTCATCAAAAATATCTTCAAAACCTTTACGAATCTCAACACAAAACTGGCTGTGTCAGATAGGTCTCACCTATTTCTAGGGTTTGATATGTGAATCGATTTGTTTTGTGTATACAGGAATCGATTTTGTGCATTTTTCTTGGCGCGCGGGCTATTCACTATGCACCGCGCCTTAAATGTCAAATTGAAAGGGATCGCGTTCCCGACAGATTCAAAAGTTAGGTTCCCGGGGATAGTCTCAATCGTCAAATCGATAGTCCTGCCAGGTTACTACAGGGTGCAATCTTTAAGTATCGAATTCGATAACCGAACGTGAAGCAGCCTCAAGTCTGGGCTGCGGAAAGAGTCTTCTTGAAGACAATGAGATTCATGCTATGTCCTCTACCTCTTAGTTCTACCTCCTCCTCTTAGTTCAGGCTGCAATTCCACTCATCATAGTACAAATGGAGCAATGTAACCATACATACTAATCTACACTAATATTATAAAGATGAAAACTTTGATTGTTTGTTTGTTTGTATTGAATAGGCTCCGAAACTACTGGACCGATTAGAAAAAATATTTTACCATTAGAAGCCGACATTATCCCTGATGAACATAGGCTACTTTTTACCGCGGGAAAATGCTTCATTCCTACGGGAAAACGGGTAATAGGACAACGGGTAGTAATTATCCTTCCGTACTTATCTTTTTCACATAACTTCTTAACGGCTGGACCTGGCTGGGCTGGCTGGGTTGAAATTGTATATGGGTATTTTGATGGTTTTCGGGATGATTTAAAAATACAATTGGACCCGGTAGGTGGCGCTGCTGTCGGTATGTCAACTACTAAACGGCTTGACCGCTTGGGATGAAATTGACGGGGGAAAATAGAGCTGCAACCTTTTATCTAAGTCACAGCTGACGAAGTCGCAGGCGAAAAGCTATGAGTTTATAAAATTTTCCAGTAGACGCGCTACTGCACCAAATGAACAGCTGATTTTAACAGCTGATTTTTTGCCCCATAGTAAATACAGTCGACAGCTGGTCGATCCTTACACGCATGCACTCTATTCAAATACGTTACGGGCAACTTTGCAACGAAAATGCAAGTGACTGTACAAGTTTTTTTTACTGATGAGTGCTTAAGTGTGTACAATAGAAGAGCTGGAAGCTCTTTTGGTCTTTTTTGGAGTTTCTATTTTTCTTTCTTTGTTGAAATGAACGGTCAGATCTCTCTTCTCTTCGACAGAAGTATCCATCGCAACCAGTGATCCCTTACGAGTACATTGGCTACCTGGCGTGGTGGTGCGACGAGGCTCAACCCGGCGAGATCGAGGTACATTTTTATAAAATATAATAGAAAAGAACAGTGCGTAAATATATTAGTATACATATTATTTCTGTACTTATGCTTCATTATGTACCTAACTGGGATAGATTTCGTCAAGTAGAACCTTTATGCCAGACATTTCCGGAGCTTATATAAATACGCATTCTCAGGATGTTCAAAGTCCTCTGACATGCAATGCAAAATAGATCTGGGGGCACGGCAGTGCCCCCGCCAGGTCGAGCGCGAAGCAAACACTGCCGTACCATCCTTTACTGGAACCATTTCACCGCATTTTCAGGCCCCTATTTGAGAACCTCTGGATAAGACCAGAACGCAGAAATTTTCGTCATCTAGTAAGCTATAATCACATACTTAAAATCCAAAATTTTAAGTCTGTAGGTCATTTAGTTCCGAAGTTAAGCGAAAGCAAAGTTTCGCATTTATGACACACACTCACTCACTCACTCACTCACTCATGATCATCATAATAGAACTAGTACTTCCCATAAACTCAGAGAGCTGAAATTTGGTACAGAGTTAGGGTTGAATGGCCAAATAAAGGGAAAACTATAAAAACTAGGATAATCGAAGATCTGGAGTACCTGGTGACCCTGATTAGAAAACACAAGAGCCCTAATAGAACTAGTACTTCCCATAAACTCAGAGAGCTGAAATTTGGTACAGATTTAGGGTATAATGGGCACATAAAGGGAAAACTATAAAACTAGGATAATCGAAGATCTGGAGTACCTGGTGACCCTGATTAGAAAACAAAAGAGCCCTAATAGAACTAGTACTTCCCATAAACTCCGAGAGCTGAAATTTGGTACAGAGTTAGGGTTTAATGGGCACATAAAGGGAAAACTATAAAACTAGGATAATCGAAGATCTGGAGTACCTGGTGACCCTGATTAGAAAACACGAGAGCCCTAATAGAACTAGTACTTCCCATAAACTCAGAGAGCTGAAATTTGGTACAGAGTTAGGGTTTAATGGGCACATAAAGGGAAAACTATAAAAATTAGGATAATCGAAGATCTGGAGTACCTGGTGACCCTGATTAGAAAACACAAGAGCCCTAATATAACTAGTACTTCCCATAAACTCAGAGAGCTGAAATTTGGTACAGAGTTAGGGTTTAATGGCCATATAAAGGGAAAACTATAAAAACTAGGATAATCGAAGATCTGGAGTACCTGGTGATGCTGATTAGAAAACACAAGAGCCCTAATAGAACCAGTACTTCCCATAAACTAAGAGAGCTGAAATTTGGTACAGAGTTAGGGTTTAATGGCCACATAAAGGGAAAACTATAAAAACTAGGATAATCGAAGATCTGGAGTACCTGGTGACCCTGATTAGAAAACACAAGAGCCCAATCAAACTATTATAGATCGACATATACCGCCCTTACAAAAAATATTCAACTTGGTGGGCCGCTTCATTTGATGTCAAAAATCTAAGGTCTGAAGTATCTGATGAAAACCCTCAGCTGGTATCAGCTTTATTAGAGATAGTATGGTGATGCCCCTTCTACTATTGGTACATAAAAAAATCGACTGTCATTGCAAAAATCCAGCTTAGTGGGACACATCTTCATTTAATCTAGCCTATAGCGTCCCACTAGTGGTTCGCTCCGAACTATGAACTCGCGACCTCAGTTACAGATGTATAACTTTGCTTACGCCATTCGCGCAGGCGCGCGCGCGCTTTGCATTTAAACGATACAACCCCATATCTCGGCAACCCATCGACCGATTTGGCTCATGTTCGAATTTAAAAATTCTTTTAATTTACTTTACCCGCCTATCAAATTTCATAACGATCCGACCAAATTTACTCAGGTCATCGTCGAACAAACATTCATACATACAAACATACATACATACAAACGCCGGATTGTTCCAGCAGACTCGGAGGACTTCGCTCGCTTCGCTCGCTCGTTCAACAAGAAATAGTCGGACGATTAACTTTATTCTACTCGAACATTACACAAATTTAAAACTGTGTCAAATAAGAAAATCTAATAAAATTAATCAATATGCCCTCGTTTCTACAAAAAGAAGTGAAATCCCACCAAAAACATTCTGTAAAAACTAGCCAGGTCTCGATGGATCTGCTTGTTTATCTCTAAAAAAGTAATGAAATCTAGACAAAGTCGTGCCAAGTCTAAGGTTCCTTACTGCGATTTCTTTATTATTATAGTTAATGTTGTGAGACTTGGCTGTTGAAGGGTACACAAGGGTACAAAATCAGGTGCTCCATGACACCATTGCACCAATCTGTCGCCAGAACCGGTTGTGTACCCTTCAACGGCCAAGTCTCACAACATTAACTATAATAATAAAGAAATCGCAGTAAGGAACCTTAGACTTGGCACGCACTTTGTCTAGATTTCATTACTTTTTTAGAGATAAACAAGCAGATCCATCGAGACCTGGCTAGTTTTTACAGAATGTTTTTGGTGGGATTACTCTTTATAGTACACCACTCTGACACCAGGGGTGGCCACTACCTCATACGATTACCTACCTACCAGTACCTACCTACGCCAAAAAAAATACCTAGATAAAGGTAATCTTTCTTGCTTCTAAATTAACAAGTAACAAGTCACCTTTCTTTAGCAAGTAGGTATCAAATTATTTTTAGGATTCCGTTACCGAAATACAGCCAAATACTAAATCAATAGTTTTTGTGCCTCATTTTTGAGTTCTATTTTTGAAACCAAACTCGACAGTAATGGATTTTAAAAGGAAATTGCTGGCCGCAAAACACGACAGTAATGAAATTTCATACAACTTTGCTGGCGCCTAATCAAAGTAGCCGGCAAGTCCGACTTTGCTCAAAGAAGTTTGTCAAATTACGAGCATTTTTTAGTAAAATACGTTAAAAGTGTAGTTTAATTCTAACTAAGGTCTGTTTGTTACAGGTCTCAGCAACGTTCCTAATAATGGCCGGTGTCCTGGTGAACAAGCCGTTATGTGCAGACTTCCCCTCAGTGGTGGCAGCTGCCGCGGTCAGGAATGCCCTGCTGCTCCTTGGGAAGAAGGACCTAACCAACAAGCTTATGGGATGTCCTATGTAAGGTTTAGATTAAGGCGCCGTGCATAGTGTATAGCCCGCGCGCAAAGAAAAATGCACAAAATCGATTCCTGTATCAAATACACTAAACAAATCGAAAATGTTCACATATCAAACCCTAGAATTAGGTGAGACCTATAGTATATTCATTCTAGATTTTTTAGCGGCAAAATTTATAATTTAAATTTATTGCTGCTATGTTATACCTATATACGAGTACATTAAAATACACAACTCTCCCACCCCCTCCGCAAGCCCCTTAACCCCTCCCCCCCTTGAAAAGTGTCCCGTTTTACAGATTTTCTCTATTTTCAGGAAAACTACACAAGCTAGGAGAAAATGATCAAAGACTGAATTATTTGTCAATAAATTACCAACAAATAAGTACTAACATTCATTTTGATACGATTTATAGTTTCCAAGCTATGGTGCATCAAAGATTACAAAAATGTGTGCTTAGCAGAAATAAAACATTTAATACACAAGAAACAATAAAAAATAATATGGTTTTATTTTCTTGCGTGATGTCATTGTAATAAGCAACTCATTACAAATTTATAAGCCAAATTTGAGCGTCCTAGTTTAATTAATTAATAAGTTATCGTCCTGAGAATAAGTAAATCCGGAAGTTATTGTGGATTTTGCCGTTATAAAGTTCCTTATCAATAAGGAATAAGCTCCGAAAATCTAAATTTAAAAGGTGGGAGCCATTTATGGGGATCATTGCCCTTCCAAAACATTGATTTATTAGTGGCATGGACTTTTAAAATAAGGGAGAGAGTCGATTGAAGATGTCCCCCGCCCGAGACACCTTTTTGACTCCACCACATCGAATACATCGATAAAGTTGTATTGGAAGACTCCCGGTTGAAAAAAAACCTATATCTGCATTAATTGTAGTATCAGAAAACATAATTTTGAGGATACTTAATGAACATCTTGGTATAAAAAAAGTCACTGTAACATGGGCGCCGAGAATGCCGTATTAATGGAGCTGGTGACTTTGTGTTGTGGCCAACGTATTTGTTGAAGTGGACGTATCGTAAATTCGTAACTCGTTTATACTTTCTTCAGTATGCTTAGCCCCATACAAGGCGAGAATATACGAGAGGTCCAAAAGTTTGCGGAATGAAAGGGTTGTAAGTGAGATAAAAAAATATATATTTTTCCTTTTCAACATAGTCCTTTCGAAGCTCAATACACTTTTTGAATCTTAGAATTTGCTTTTCTATAAGCTGAAAAAAAAAATTTTCTTCCGTGCCCTGAAAATGGGTCAAAATGGCTTCTTGGACTTCTTTTTTCTATCGTCGGAAAATTTTCTTCACGACGGTTTTTTTTAATTTTCAGTAACAAATAACAATTGCTGGGGGTCAGGTCTAGGCTGTAGAGAGAATAAACTAGTGTCCCGAACCCACATCTGTGTAAGGCAGCCATCGCAGTGTGACACTTGTAAACGGGCTAATTGTCTTGCAAAAAGACAACACCCCGAGAACATTTTTCTCTTCTAGTTTCTTTGATGGCTTCCTTTTTTTTTTCCAATAGTGAAACGAAATATTCTCTGGTTATATTGATACCTTTTATTTGTAGTCTATTATCAAAATTTCTTCAGTGACCCAAAAAATCGTCGCCATCATCTTGCCAGTAGATTTTGAGACCTTAGACTTGTAAGGGGGGGTTGTACCCTTTTTATGCCAACGTATCGACTCTTGTTTGGCCTCGGATTCATAATGATGAACCAAATTTTCACTTTCAGTCACCATTTGTGCCAAAACGCCTTTTGGTTCTCCACCACAGACCTCCAAAAAGTGTTGAAGTGGGGCGTAGGCATTCTCGGCGCCCATGTTACAGTGACTTTTTTTATACCAAGATGTTCATTAAGTATCCTCAAAATTATGTTTTCTGATACTACAATTAATGCAGATATAGGTTTTTTTTCAACCGGGCGTCTTCCGATACAACTTTATCGATGTATTCGATATGGTGGTGTCAAAAAGGTGTCTCGGGCGGGGGACATCTTCAATCGACTCTCTCCCTTATTTTAAAAGTCCATGCCACAAATAAAGCAATGTTTTGGAAGGGCAATGATCCCCATAAATGGCTTCCACCTTTTAAATTTAGATTTTCGGAGCTTATTCCTCATTGATAAGGAACTTTATAACGGCAAAATCCACAATAACTTCCGGATTTACTTATTCTCAGGACGATAACTTATTAATTAATTAAACTAGGACGCTGAAATTTGGCTTATAAACTCGTAGTGAGTTGCTTATTACAATGACATCACGCAAGAAAATAAAAAAATATTATTTTTTATTGTTTCTTGTGTATTAAATGTTTTATTTCAGCTAAGCACACATTTTTGTAATCTTTCTAAGCTATGGTGCAAGCTTGGAAACTATAAATCGTATCAAAATGAATGTTAGTACTTATTTGTTGGTAATTTATTGAAAAATAATTCAGTCTTTGACCATTTTGCCCTAGCTTGTATAGTTTTTCTGAAAATTGAGAAAATCTGTAAAACGGGACACTTTTCAAGGGGGGGGAGGGGTTAAGCGGCTTGCGGGGGGGGTGGGAGAGTTGTGTGCTTTAATGTACTCGTATATAGGTACAACATAGCAGCAATAAATTTAAATTATAAATTTTGCCGTTTTGCCCATACATTGAAATCTAGAATGAATACACTACTATCTAACACAGCCAGTTTCGTGAACTTTAACTTTGAACGTGAACTGTTATGGATATCAACATTAAACTGGCTGTGTTAGATAGGTCTCGCCTAATTGTAAGGTTTGATATGTGAACATTTTCGATTTGTTTAGTGTAATTGATACAGCAATAGATTTTGTGCTGTTTTCTTTGCGCGCGGGCTAATTCACTATGCACCGCGCCTTAAGACAAGCCACAAACCTAATCATTGTTCCGCGCTGACTCCCATACATTGCTACGCCTAAATATTATCAAATTATCGTTAAACGTACTTATAAAATATATATTTTTTTTTAATTTGGTAAGTCAAAAAAGGAAAAAGTTTAGACATGGCAACAACAACGATTGACACCAAAATCAATAAACAAAATCGGATAATATTTAGGGGTAGCAAAACTACTTCTTCGTTTACTCTGTTTGTATGGGCGAGAGCGCGACAAAGCGCGCGGTAGTCGGTCAGGTTTCAATTTTGGTTCCTAATAAAGGCCGGTGTTGTGCAGAGTTTCCGTCGGTGGTAGCAGCTGCCGCGGTCATGCCCTGCTACTTTTGAGGAAGAAAGACCTAACCACCAAGCTGATGGGTTGTCCTATTTAAGGTTGAGATTAAGATAAGCCACAAATTTTAATGTAATCATGGTTAGTGCCCGTTGTCAAGCCCCTTGTCGTTGTTGCCCCGCACAAAATAAAAGATGGTTCCTGGTGTTGGTTTCCGGGATATGGCTTGGCTGTTTTTTCAAGTGTCAGAACAAAAGATGCTGTTTTATCCCCAGTAGAATAAAACAGCTCTATTGAGCGAGAGGGCAAGTGTTTTGAAGTTCATCCTAAATGTTTTCTTTAATGACACGGGTTATACCAAAATACGTCGCGTATGTAGCATATTATTATGTAGGACCAGTCTGTTTATAGCTTTAACCATTTCTTTCCCGTTTTCTAGCAACTAAAAAAAACCCGAAGGTACAAATTTTCATGAATATTTGTGTTTAACCGCAGGTACCGTGCAGCAGTGTCGAAGGCCGAAAATTTCCAGGGTATCTGCACAGAACAACGACTGGCAGTAAGGTTAATCGGCAACACTAAGTACGATTACCGAGCTCTCTTCGATCAGTACGGAATACCTCCACTTTGCCTCGCGCAGAAAATCTGCAAGGCCGCAAGTCGGTTTGCCACGTTGGACGCCATTAATTTTGTAAAATAGTTTTTTTTTAGATTTTAAATTTTAATTTAAACACAATTTTTAACGGATTTAACACTCGTTTTATTAACTTTTTACATTTTCCAATGTTTTGATGAGTGTTAAATCCGTTAAAAATTGTGTTTAGAGTACTCGTGCAAATCTAAGAAAATATTATTAAAATTTTATGTTTAAGTTCCACTGCCGGCTCCATTTCTAACAGTGCGAGATACTGCCATTTTACCTCGTTTACAAAATCGTGAAGGCCGCAAGTCAGTTTGCCATCTGGCCATGTTGGACTGTGAATTCTGCAAAATAGTTTTTTTTTATACGTATATAATGTTACAATATCCTGTCATGCTCTGGGGGGGTCGTTAAATACTGACATTAATATTATGCATATTTCCATGATGAGGGCCAAGTCCGAATTATCGATAAATAGCTACGGCAAAAAGTAGAATCTTAATAAAATAGATACAGTATTTGTTTGTGTTTGTAACTCTAATAATTTATCTGAATAAATCAATAAATTATTATTATTAATAACATTTACTGAACAATCGCAAAAGCTATATTAGAACTGACATTAGATACTAACAAAATATTGAGTAGGCGACATGGCGGACAAAATATTTTCGGACACTTTGTCCGAAATGTCGCTTTGTATTTTTAATATTTATGAGGCGACATCTCGGACACTCTCAAAATATTGAACGTGTATCGTACAGTCAGATACCAAAGTATTCAAATATAATACACAGAGAAAGAGCGTTACCACAGCTGCCTATTTTAGGATAGCTAAAGCGGCTTCCTTGACAGTTAAAGCCTGAATTTAAGCACTCAGATCGCGTTTACATTTTTATTAGTCTCCTCATAAAAAGGATCGTATGGAGTTTTTTATCCGACTGTACAAAACAGCTTTATTTGTTAGTGTCCGAGATGTCGCCTCAAAAATATTAAAATAATAAAGCGACATTTCGGACAAAGTGTCCGAAAATATTTTGTCCGAGATGTCGCCTACTCAAAATATTAATTGACATGTAAATCAATGACTATAGAAAATGAGTAAAAGTATTTAAAAGTTCGTTCATTTCTAATTTTCTAGAGCAATAACCAAAATAAATGTAAATACCAAATTCCAATGATACGGCTTATATTTAGTGGGAAAGTGTTATGTGTTTGTGTAAGTGTTTGTTCATGCATGGCCCAACGTTCTACACCTTCTCTGTATTTTTTATAAATAATGTTTTATCACTTTTAATAAAATATCGTCGAAAAGGTTGACACAAAATAATTATCTATTTTCATTTGAGACGCACAACACGACAACATGACAACATGTCGACTTTTACACGCTAGGACTCTACCCGGTTACGTTACGGGCTACTTTACAACAAAGGAGTGCTTTCGTGTCGTGTACCTGTCTACGAATGTCCACTATTTTATTTTTTGTAAATGGTAAACTTCTTTTAATCGCAATTTTATTAATGTGCAGTGCTTACGAATGTTATTTTTTATTCAGAAACAAGTACCTAACTATGTACTTGTTTGTGCTTAGCATTATCAACGGGAAAACCCAGAAGTATATAAGCAAAGGAATTTCTGACTTATTTACTACTCACAAAAGCCTATTTTCTTTTGGCACTCATTATCTGACATTTGTGGTCAGACTTCACACAAACAGAATCAACAGACCGATTGGTGCTCTGCGGGAGTGATACGGGCATTTAGCCGAATTCAGTTAAAAATAATAGGTATATAAGTTTGATAATAAATGTATCGTGCGAGTGACGTGTGGTTTAGTAAACGATATTATTATGTAAATGAGAAACAACGTGTTTTTATTTTCTTTTTATAATGCTGTGCCAAATTGTCATCAGTAAGTATTTTTTGTTTTGTTTTCTTAAAGTTCATTATTAGAAAGCTTCTAAACGTGAATAAAAGCTAGGCATAGTGCTTAAAAGTTTGGCCTCCTTGATCATGACAATATATTCGTGATTTTGTCTATCAGTCAGTCACTGCACATAATATTTACACTTTACTTAGCGAATGTACCTAATAACTTATTAATGTAGAATGAACTGTTACCTTATTACCTTAACGACGTAGGTATATAAATTCAAATTCCCTTGATCATCAATCGTGCAATTGTTAAGGCGCCGTGCATAGTGAATAGCCCGCGCGCCAAGAAAAATGCACAAAATCGAGTCCTGACTCCTGTATCAAATACACTAAACAAATCGAAAATTTTCACATAGGTATCAAACCCTAGAATTAGGTGAGACCTATCTAACACAGCCAGTTTTGTGTTGAGATTCATAAACGTTTTGAAGATTTTTGGATAAAAATAGAAGTTGAAAACTAAAACCCGACTACTAAAAGGCTTAAAACAAGACCAGGGGCCTTATAGCCTGTAACACAATGGCGTATCAATGGCGTCCCAGGTAGACGGACAAAATCGGGATTTTTTCGTTGTTCTCCTACAACCAGCGAACTAATTACCTCTAGAATTAGAGTCATAATATTCTTTGCTGTACTACAAAAACATTAAAAGGACCGACACTGGACCGACAGCATTAATAAATCATAATTGAAACCGTCAACCGGGAGCCCATTTTGTCACCATTGTGTTACAGGCTAAGGCCCCTGCTTATCCTTAAAATATACTCATAGGTAGTAGTCGGAGGCCATCGGTTTATCAAATGCGAATGTGGTGTCCTCCGACTACGATTAATTATCTATGAGTCTATTTTAAGGATAAGCAGGTCTTGTTTTAACTTTTTAAGTCTTTTAGTAGTCGGGTTTTAGTTTTTAACTTCTTTTTTTTTGAGTTTTTTAGTAAGTCATTTTGGACGATCACCCAGAATAGAACCAAGAAGGGCAAAAAAAACACATTTTGGTATTTTTTGTTCTATTTGTTTTGTTACATGTGTTATACATTTTTGAAAATGTTTTCAAAGCCCTTTCATTTGATATCCATGACAATGGTATCCGATAACTTTTATTTTGAGGTCCACCACTTTAGGGCGCAGCACAGCCGCCATCTTGGTTTTTCAAAATTAAACTATCCTATGTCACCCGTGTGATTAATGACATGTCTTTCATGACATTTCATGACATGTCATGAAACATGACATGTCTTGAAACATGACACGTCATGAAATGAAACATGACACGTCATGAAACATGAAACGACATATTTCAGCACACTTTCATTGCAGTATAGTTATTCATTTCAGTACACCAGATGACGTGAAACATGACACATGGTATTTCAGCACACTTTCATTACGGTACAGTTATTCATTTCATTACACCAGATAACATGAAACATGACTTCATGGTATTTCTTCATTGCAGACATGAAAGATGACATCATGGTATTTCAGCACACTTCATTGCAGACATGAAACATGACATCATGGTATTTCAGCACACTTCATTGCAGACATGAAACATGACATCATAGTATTTCTTCATTACAGACATGAAACAAGACATCATGGTATTTCTTCATTACAGACATGAAACATGACATCATGGTATTTCTTCATTGCAGACATGAAACATGACATCATGGTATTTCAGCACACTTTCATTGCAGTACGTACGTACAGTGCGTTGAAATGCCATGTGTCATGTTTCATGTCATCTAGTGTAATGAAATGCTATGTGCCATGCTTTATTCACTCGTGTAATGGGTAATATTTCATGTCACCTTTGTGTAAATGTTTTTTGTAATATTACTAGCATTACCTACACATGTCTATTAGATACCTTTCACCTAATTCTAGGGTTTTATATGTGAACATTTTCGATTTTTTTGTGTATTTGATACAGGAATCGATTTTGTCCATTTTTCTTTGCGCGCGGGCTAATTCACTATGTCCAGCGCCTTAAGCAATAGTTTAGAGCACCACCACTGATATATAAATTCGCGCGGGCTGAGAATGGGATGGAACTATGCCAAACATACGTTATTTTGCTTTGACAAGGTTGCATACTTGCATCGAACGCGAGTTTGCTTACCGCGCGCGTCTCAGATCCAAAAGGTCGCATCCCATTCTCATCCCGCGCACATGGTAATACCTATCAATCACTGTAAGTTTGTGGTGGTTGAAATATAAGTACCTACTTGCCTGCGCCTACTTACCTAAACTCTAATTTTTAAATCGAGTCCACGGAGTGACAGCTGCTACATACAAAGGCTTTATCTGACAGTAGCATACTAGCAACTGTCATTCCGTGGACTCGATTTAAAAATTAGAAATTAAGTACACCTACACCTACACATAGATACCGGTTTAGACAATAGACCAATAGACACCATGTACCTATACAAGGTGTTACAAAAGTACCTAACTCTTTTTACAGGGTGTAACCTACTGGTCAGCAGAATGACAAATCTGTAAAAAAAAAGTTGAAAAAGACAATTTTTATTTTGTAACCTCAAAATTGAAAAATTTTCATAACTTTTTTGTTTTTGTTATTGGCTCAAATTTAAAAATATGTTAGTGCGTGTAGGTGCATTTACATAGCTTTGAATTGTTAAAACATTGTGAAAGTCAATGAAAACAATATTTAAAAAATACTTTTCTTCCGCCACATCGTACACATTTATTAATTTAAAAATTAACGGAACGTCATAGAGCAAAAAAAATAATTAGGTTGTGAGCCCTATCACCGGGTGCTATTACCCTGTAAAAAGAGTTAGGTACTTTTGTAACACCTTGTATTAACAGCTGTACTGTGATCAGTTGATGACGTTAAGGAAAAATAATTTGTAAAGTGACACCCGACTCTATATTGACTCTATATTATAATAATTATACTTTATATTGACTTCATCAACAAACTTCTAAGCAATGCTTTATAAAACGAAACAAATATCGCAAAACATCTTCAAAACTCTAACACATCAGGTTTAAAAAAAAAAAAAATGAAACATTTAACCATTTTACATCTCTACTAAGCTTAATTACCTGCCTACTAACTTTCTGCATTTCTTTTTCAGAATGCCACGCGAAAACGTTAGTGTTTTTATTCATTGCCCAGATTACGGTGCCCATCTTAGCCGAGAGAGGCGGGGCCGGGGGGTCATATTATGATGATGACCAAATACATTTTTCGCGACCAGTGACACCTAACACTGCTGGTAATAAAATTATAATAATAAGCACATTACTTTTCTGGTTAAAAAGGGGGGCGTCTAACTAGCGCCACTATAGGTTCTTTTATAGTACGTTTTTTGGAAATGTTGAACAATGAAAATATCAGTCCTTTGTGTTTTTTTGTCGGTGTTACCCTTGACGATTGCGATCAAATTGAAAAAGTTTTAAAATTAATTTTTTCTTTGAATTCGCATAGTAATGCTTTGATTTTAAATACTTTGTAATGTTTATTCCAAGGTAAGGCTGTTTTATTCAATAAAAACACAAAATGCGACTTAATTTGTAAAATATTAAATTTTACAAATTGCACCATATTGCGGCCGTATAGGAAAAATGCGTCAAGGGTTAGAGGGGCTGTACTTTTCGAGACTCCTTTAGGTACCTATAACGCTTAAAATTATTTCAGATATTCAGGCGCCTAAACATCAACCACGTTTGGAAATTGGAAATCATGATTGGATTTGGCCAGAGTATGAAATCGGAGTTCGAAAATCAAATGGGTTTGAACTTGAGTATGATGATGATGATGATGAGAAGTATACGGATATGATGAAGAAACTTAACTACAACGTTTCGACGGCTATCACCGGGTTTGGATTGAGCTTATTAAGGGTAAGCTGGTTTTTTGGCTATTTACAACAAATTCAAAATCTAGGAATCTATCCAGACCATGAATGTTACCCACTGTTGGCCACACTTATTCACCACGCCAACCTCCACGGCCCCTAATTTAAAAATCAACAGACGTCACAGAGCAAAACAATATACAGGGTGTTAAAAGACCGCCAACAGACCCGAAAGCTACGCATACTAGACACCAAAACAAAGTACTTTTTCGATAAATTATTGCTGGGAAATGATTTTGGTTTTTTAGGTTATAATTTTGAAAAATATTTTATCACTCAATGGATGTGTAACGCACAGAAGTCATATTGCGCAAGCGTAGGTATCAGTTTATGTTACTTAAGCTTGAAGTGCCGATGTTTAGAATACATTGCGGGTTGCAATTTTAACGTCGTTTTTTGTAAGAAATATTCATAATTTTGCCATGGCTTCTTGAGAAGGTATGTTAAGAACTAGATACTGAACGCATTTCTACAAAAAAAAAGTTTTAAAAAGTCCGACTTTGAACCTCATTATCTTGGAAACCGTTGATTTCCCAGGCATAGTTCCTTGGGCAAAAATGTTCCTCATGATGAGGACAATACGTGGTTTCTCGCTTTGTTGGCGGTCTTTTAACACCCTGTATATTGAGATGTTAACCATAGGGTTAGCACAGGTGATAGATACCCGGGTAAACCGGGTAAACCCGGGTAAACCGCACCGGGTAAACCGGGTACCGGGTAGCACCGGGTAGATAGCACCCTGTAAAAAGATTAAGGACCGTTTGTAACACCTTGTACATTTCCAGGAAATAAAGTCAATAGACAACGTTGTCCTATCGCCTTTGTCGATAGCGACGACCTTGGCGGTCATTCAACAGGGCGCTGGAAACAACACCAAAAAACAAATATCAAGAATATTGGGAATATATCCTACCAAAGCTACGCGGGGCTTCTGGGCAATCTACAACGACCTAAAATTTAAGGTATGGTGCACAATGATGGTCTTTAAATTGTTAAGATAAAACTCACTTTAGTTAAGTTTTTTTTTTGTTTTTTGCTAACATTATGGGAATAAAAACTTACAACATCTAAATAAAATCCATAAGTATTGGTTGAAAAAAAATTATGAAACGATCTTCTATGATGGAACATGATGGCTACTTTATGAAATTAAAAAAAAAACTAGATGCCTGAAGTAAAAAAAATATTCTACGGTGACTCACGGTGCCGAAATAGCTCGAAAATGTATTAATACAAAAAGACTAAATAAGAATTTGCTGAATATAGTTTGAGACTTGTCTAAAAACTGACTCACTCCACATCCAACCTAATAAAAACATGATCTACCTACAAGCTGACTAAATAAGAAACTGGAAAGTTCAGGATTGAACCTATACCGAATTTGATAATAACCGGTCTGATCCGAAGATTATTCGGATATTTTCGTAAAAAATATTAGGTACCCTGAATAAAATCCTAAACCTACCTACAATTTGGAATTTTAGATTACTCATAAAGTTAAATGGTAATACATGCGGGTTGGCTAATCGGGTTTTCATGACAGTTCGTTTATGTAGAGGCCAATACCTTATTTGACCTCATGCCATGCATCCTACTACGATGTTGCCATATAATAAACATTAACTAGATTTTTGGGAATTTTGCGTGCATTTTTTGACATTTTTAAAATTTTTAATTATTTAATTGTTAATAAATGAAGGGCCGAATTCTAAAAGTCCTCAAGTCCATTTTTTTTATTTTTTCTGATAACGCCATCATGTTCAGCATTAAGAGCTGAACACGATGGCATTGTCAGTAAAAAATGTGGAAAAATGGACATGAGGACTTTTAGAACTCGGCCCTTCAATTTTTTTTTTAATTTTTTTTTGCTTATTGTATTTATCTCGTCATTTCCAGGCTTGGCCATCCGCCAATATCCTCAACGTAGCTTCGGCAATTTTCTACCACCGTTCAGGAACGGACCAATTCAACATAGACCCAATGTTCAAGAAGAAAGCTAAAAATTGTTTTAAGACATCAGTGATCGGCACCGATTTTGACCACGCTAACGCTGCAGCCGAAGTTGTAAATAAATGGGTCCAAAAAAAGACCAATGGCTTTATACAGAAGCTTCTAACGGAAGGTAAGATATTATTGAACGAGTGAGCGAAGTTCTCCGAGTCTACTTGAACAATCCGGCGTTTGCCGCGTTTGTATGTAGGTATGTACTTCTGTATGTTTGTTCGACGATAACTCGAGTATCATTTATTATTATTTGAAAAAGGGACACAAAAATTATAATTTACTTTTAGTGTTCACTTTTAATTTAATTTAATTTATTTATTTAAAATGTGTTAATTAATAAAATGTGCACAATTGATTTTACTGTCAATATTCTTTGAAAAGGGGTTATCGAGATGTGGAGTGTGCGAATAGTTTTAGCAAAACCACTAATTTATTGTGTCGTCTTAGTACCGAACTCATAACTATACAGGGTGTCACAGAAAGGTTCTATCAAACTAAGGGCTAGTAGAACGTGAACTTTAAAGTTATGCCAAAAGGGCACAAGTATCAGCTGCCGTGACTTTAAGCCCATATCCTAAAACTGTATTCCTTATAATTTGTATTATAATTATAATTTGTACTTAACCATAACGTGTTCATATTTCTCTAGATTCAATTTCCAAAAACACTGGGCTGGTACTGGCTAACGCGGTCTTCTTCAAGGGTCAATGGAAGATCCCTTTCGACCCGGGCATGACGGATGAGTTGGACTTCCACCTAGCCAATGGTCAGACTAAACGGACTCATTTCATGCACGGTATTGGCAAGCACAGAGCCGGAGAGCTGAGCGAGCAAGACGGTGGTGCTACGTTTTTTGTAAAGCCGTTCGAGGTAGGTGGAAAAATTTTCACAAAATGTTTTCAACTGTGTGTACAGTCGGCCACACAATAGGATACCCCTTTTTGTTCGATGGCGCTCGGTAAGAGCTGCCCTGCTCAGGTATCTATGACTGTGGCCGACCGTACCACGAAAGCACGAGTGTAGACTCTTACCTACACTTTCGTTGCAATGTCGCCATAACGTACAGCGTGTAAAAAAGGTCCTGTAGGGTCGTTAAACTCATATAAAATAGTTAAATACAAGAACACAATAATAAAAGGACAATGGGCACATTAATTTTTATGGATACCATACTTACAGCGTACAGGAATAAAATACAGTTGACTTTATAATGACATAGGTACTCTAGTTTACAATAGTAGGCGCATTTTTGTGCGCAATAAAAAAAAAAGTATTAATGTTTGGTGTTAAAAAAAATTTTTTTATTCAGTTTTTTTTTTCCTTTATTGTAGGCCCCATCATCAATTTCCATCAGAAAGGGTCATGGCGCATGTTTCGTAAAAACAAATAATATTGTTTTTATTCAATATGTTTTTCAATATAATATAAGTTTTATTATTATAATTTTCTCAGGGTGAACGATTTTCTTTCATGGGCATATTACCAAGACCGGAATCAAACCTGGACGAACTACTGTTGAGGTTGACTGGAACGACTTTATTGGAAAAGCTAACGGAAAAGCCTTTTAGGGACACCAAAATAACTTTACCGAAGTTTGCCATCCAGAAGCAGTTTGATCTTCAAAATATCTTGAAAAAGGTAAGCATTTCGCGTTAGATTCACAAGAATGATCATTTGAATCCATGATGGGCTATAACAAACACCTAAATCAGTTTATACTCAGTTCATTGTTGTTGTTTTATAACAACGACAATGAAACCACTGAGCTTCTCCATCTGCCCCTCCTAGCTAACGTCCCACTGGTAGGCTAATCATAATAAAGAACAATGTTGTTGTAGTAGGTAGGTAATCGTATGAGGTAGTAGCCGGCCACGCCTGGTGTCAGAGTTTTTAGTTGCTGCTATCCTATGTTCTCAGAGGTACAGAATGCCCCAGGGTCACCCTACGCCTTCTTCTCCTCAGCAACTCTTCTGACTTCGCTCTACCTGAGCCCAACGTCTCGAAGATCGCTTTCCACTGTTCGCTGCCATGGGTGAATGGGGCGACCACGTCTTCTCCTCTCCCCTCGTGGCTGCCAGTCAAAAGCAAAGTTTGTGCGGTTGCACCGTCCTCTTTTGTGTGGCTAATCCTTTCGAGATTTCTTGCCCGATGTGGGATTGGTGGCACCTCGTCCACAGATCTTCGTTCCGGATGGTGTTCGGCCAGTACCTATATGCTGAAGAGTGCTTTTGGTGATGGAAAAGCACCTACGCAATGGAATATGAACCTTAAATTGGAATATGTCTAAAATCTAAGGTTAACCCTTCCAAGAACCGTCATCGGGAGAAGAAGGCTAAACAAACACTGGCGTAACAACATCTGAAAATCAGGTGATCCAGCCGCTAGAAAATGGCTTCTGGAACTTTTCACAAGTTTGCAAATAATTATATCCAAAAATCTTGGAAAAAGCGTCCTTATTTCCATTACTGAAACTTACACAAGTCTGCGCAAACACATTTTATTTTTGTATTCTTGTGTAAATTCACATAGGTCTCATGTGGATCTACTCATATGCAAGTACCTGATGTGCCTTCACACCTGCACCTGAAACGCAGTTAGCAGGATGTAACCATCACAAAGCACTATCAAGGTAGCGGGCTCCCCAAATGGTTCCCATGGACCCAGCCAGACTAATCTGCGCTGCAATAAACCTAACAATACAGGGTGCCTGTATTTGACAGCGGAACTTTAAGCAGGCTTTTTCATCAATACAAACAACCTCTGAAAGATATGACATCAAAAAATTTTTTTTGCCCTTTTTTTCGGTCATGGTAAAAAGGTTGCAACCTATAGTTTTGGAGTACTTCATCTAAAATTGTATCCGATTTTTTTTTCCCGAAAACAGCCAAATATCATTGTAAACACATAATTAATTTCGTAAGAAACAGCCATCCTAAGCTGGCTGCTTTTTACGTAATTCGAGCTTCCAACCTCCGATCTATCTGAATTTTGTAAAAAACAGCCATGTACGATGGCTGAGTTCTGCAAAATAGGTTTTTCGCAAAATTGGCTGCATTTTACACCTTGATGGCTGTTTTTTACAATTTGTTAGTGCGAATGGCTGTCTTTGGTGTGATTTCGCAACTTTTATCTCCGCCGTTAAGTGAGATATCGACATGGCTGTCTTTGCAAAAAATTCGCCATGTCAAAAATAGTATGGCTGCATTCATAACTCATTTTTGGAAAAAATGCGAGATGGCTGTTTTCTGCAGAACTAGGTCCAATAGGGTTTTTTCCTTTAGTTATAATAAAAATTCTAGATGGCGCTGTATTTTAGTAAGAATAAATGTCAAACTAGATCACAGATAAGAACGCCAGATAAGTCTGCGCGCGTCGGGTGGCGTACCGTGGCGTCGGGTGGTATTTAAGTTGCGATGGAAAATAATCACCTGACCAACCGCTTGACCTGACCCCTAATAATCCTTATTTTCTTGCCATTTCTGTTGTATTATGTTACCGGCCAAACCCGATTTCATGATAAACTAGTTTCGCCTCGGCCAAATCAGTCTAACCTAAGCTCGTATGAACGAACCAGTATAGCCTAGGCCAAACTAGTCTAGCCGAAGCTCGTATGGATAAACCGGTATTTCCTAGGCCAAACTAGTCTAGCCGAACGAAGCTCGTATGGAGAAACCAGTTTAGCCTAGGCCAATCCAGTCTGGCCTAGCAAGAATATTGTACGCTCCAGGATAAACTAGTATGGCCTAGCCCGAGCTGATATTGACGAACGATTAGGTGTGAATGTTACCATATCTCGTAAACTAAGAGGTTTAGCGCAAAAATAACGAAATTTTCGAACCCCTTAAGAACCCCGAAACCAGGCATTTTTTTACTTATAAAGGTGTTCTAAAAACCGACATAAAGGGTGTTAAACATACAGGGTATTCCTGGACGTGTGATAGACATTCGAAAAAGATTTAAAACAAAGGTTAGGTCAGTAGGTTCGGTTGGCGACACACTGACATATCTACCTACCTCTTTTTGTTTTCGAGTGGTCCTTCAAACCGGACAAAATCGGATATACCGTAGACTTTTTGAATGTAGACTTTTTCAAATTCGGCCTTTAAATGCGTCCCCTACTGTTCAGATAATTACGGCGGGTTAGTTAGTTTTAAGAAAAAGTACTAGTCTAGCATAACTAGGTAGAATCTGTATTACCCCTATTCAAATAGGGCTAGCCTAGTTTGGCCTAGGCTAAACTGGTTTCTCAATTCGACCCAAAACACAACACTTCCCATACATGGCTTGTACATACATACAAGATGTACAAAAGCACTTATAATTCTAAGTAGGTATTATTTTAATGAAAATCCATGGATGATCACTTGTGTGTGAAACAAAAATTACGAGCAAGAGCAAGCGGCGCGCGGCGGGGTAGCTGTTATCTGTGAAAAAACCTCGGCACAGACCAATAGACAGTCTGTGGACAGACTTTGACATTAATTCTGGCTAAACTCCATTTTCAATGGTTAGATGGATAGCGCCATCTAGAGAAGTCTTCATAAACAACAAAAAAAAAAACCCGAAAAAAGCCTATTATAAGGAAGCAAATTTAATATCTGTTCCAGTTGGGAGTCACGGAAATGTTCAGTGAGAGGGGTGATTTATCCCACATCGGCACTTACCACGGAGCTTCTCCAGTTATCTCGACTGCCGTTCACAACGCTGCCTTCATAGTGGATGAAAGAGGGGCGATAGGCGTTGCCGCGACGGCCTTTGGCGCCACTTTGCTGACTGTAGACGATGACACGGTCTACTTCTGGGCTGACAGACCGTTCTTAGCCGTACTGTGGGACGCGAAGAACAGAGTGCCCTTATTTATGGCTAGGATTGAGGATCCTACTGTGCTATAAATGTTTTTTTGTTATCGTGGTCTACAGGCTTGCAGTGTATCTCAAGGTATTCGTAAGCAAGACTTAAGCAAGACCTGCCGTTATGACAGGATGACAAGAATTCAGGCCTTAGATTGAATTAATAGTGATTAAGTGATTAATAAAAAACCGATTACTATAAGTAGGTAAGGTAGGCAAGTCTTTATGAGGAAAATGCTTACAAAAAATATATCTACATCAACAACGTTTTGTACTATAGCTAGGACTTTTTACAAATATTACACTCTTTAAATAACAAAATCACGTCTTTTTCTTAAAACGCTTGAAGTAGTTGATGAATGGATCATCAGCGAAAATTCTGAAGTCACCATTGTAGTAGTTTTCGATTTCTTGTAGGCTTTTGCCTTCAGTTTCAGGTAAGAAGAAGTAGAGGTAGATAGTGCCGACGAAAGCGAAGCCGGCGTAGACGGCGAAAGTGCCCCAGAGATGGACACTGGCCTCTAAGTCGATGAATGTTTTGGAAGCGATGAAAGTAATGACGTAGTTGCCGGCAGCAGCTAGACCTTGTGCTGAAGCCCGACTCCTGAAAATAAGAGACATTAGAATGATTAATAACCTTGTTCAAGTTAATATGTCAAGAAAAACTAAGGATTATTTAGGCGTTTCCGAGGTCTCTAGTGAGTGTGGTTGTGTTGGTTGCCTTCTCCACGAAGAGAAGTTTTAGTTTGCAAAATATAATCTTCCCAAAAAAGTTCCTAGAACAAATTTTAACTAGACAACGTGTAGACAAGTGATTAATTAGACTCCCTATATCTTGAAGCAGTTTCATCTCTTCCTATTGAAACTATTGAAAGTGTGTTAAGTAAATTTTACCTGAAAGGGAAGACTTCCCCAAAAAGCACCCAAGGAATGGCGAATCCAGTGAAGACAGTCATCAAGTAGAACAGCACCAGAGGCGTAAAGCTTTTCTCCTTCGGGAACGTCTGGACATCATAGGAGAAGACACTATCGTCCAAGTTAGTTTTGGCGTAGGCACTGAGGGCGGCCGTGAAGATAGCCGTCCCTAACATGGCCGAGACCGCCAACTTGCGTTTGCCGAGTATTTTGATGAAGGCTACGACGAAGACACTGGCAACAAAGGTGATGATGCCGACCATTAGCTGGAAGAAAAATAAAGTTCATTGGTTAGGGAAAACAGCATGGTGACAGTTTCAAATAGTTACACAAGTAATACGTTCAATAATTATTTTAATAGGTAGGTACATGACATGCTTTGTTCTAATCATGGACATGTATGGCATTAGCGACTGAGTGGTTACGTAAACCATCTCGTGTTTTTGGAGTTGATGTTACATCTATGGATATAAATATATGTGTTTCAGGAATAAAGCTATTTAAAAATTGTTCTGTAGATAAGTAAATACCTAGATGGAGAAAAAATAAACAAAACGTCTGCGTTAAAATAAAGCAGTTTGTCTTTTGTTTTAACAAGCAAATACTTCATGGTGAAGGAATGAAAGAGAACATACCACAGTAGATTTTCCATCGTTGGCCATCCCGAACGCGTCGCAAACGTTCACCATGTTAGGCCTGATGGGAGCTAGGCCGCTCATGACGAGGAATCCAAAGTAAAACATGATGAGAGTGAATGGCCTTAAAGTCTCCTTGGACAGCATCACGTAGCGAAACTTGAGGGCCCATCTGAAAAATAGGGTATCAAAAAATAGGGTAAGAATAGGTTATCATAACAATGACGTTCGGATTGTATTATAAAGTGAAATTATTAAAAGGGGATTTTTGATACAGCTCTCTTGACCCTGAGATTCATTGAAGTGTTCCCTTTACCAACGACTAAGGTCACCAAAGAGGCACACTGTATTGTATAGTACATCCAACACCCTGCCGAAATTGGGTCACTTCGACCCATTTTTGGTAAGTGCAGTAAACTCGCCGAGCAGACACCAAGAAAACTAGGTACCTATACACAGTACATTAGTGCTGCAATCAATTTATAGATAGGCGGTAGGTTGACTCCACCAGGCTATACATAGACCTAAGGGTATCACTATCCAGGAAAAGGCTCTACAATCCATCTTTGTTTTGCCATAGACTGTCTATTGATCGGAGATATCGATCTCGAAATCGGTCCTTTGTTTCTATGCTAATGGTTAGTTTTGTCTTCTAAGTGCTCGTAGACTACCTAATCGATTTCCATAATAATAGATTGATTTTAATTTACTCTAATTAGGTAATGCTAAGAAGGCTAGATTTATCATTACGGATCTGTTACAAGACCTATTTTTATTCTTGCAAAATCTTGAAAAGTTAAATCCGATGGCGCTCCTAAACGTTGAGTGAGCACCACAGACACATTTGTGCTCAGCAGCACTGTGTCTTTTCTCTCATCCTTGGAGTATTCCTTATTCGCGCCAAAAAAATACTACCTAGTATATTTCGTAGCTGAGTAACTTCCAACTCAGTTGGCCCGTTCGGTCCCCATTTCCCCAAGCATAAGATCTACTTGGCGGGAAATTTCCCTTTTGAGGATTGAGCATGATCACCCGCTCGCACGCTCCTTCCGAATGCTACATTCTCCTCACCTTTTAAATATATTGAGCCTATGGTGCTCGCAAGCGCTCGGGACCTTGTCCTCTGTCTTGTAGCAAATCACGCATTGCTGCAGAGTCTTGGAGTAGACCACCAAGCCATCGAACTCCTCGCGGACGTTCTCTGGCGCGGTCCAACCGCGGAGGTAGCAGAGAGAATTCAGGGCTTCTTTCTCGCGGTTTCGCACAAGCAGCCATATCGGGGTCTCTGGTATCTGGAAAATGTAAGGTTTGTATTGTTATTTGATCGTGTGAGGCAGTGAATGTGAGAAGAGTGAGAGAGATACAGAGGAAGTACAAACTAACAAACTTCAAACAAACTTTTAAACTCGATATGATTTTGCACAAAATTTCAAAAAACTGATCTCACGTTTCTGCACTTTGGCAAACATAGGTACTCCGTGCAATTTTAGTGGTTTTAAAGCCGAAGGTATTATGTTGCACTAGTGATTCTGAGCCGAATTACAAAATTTCATTCCAAAACGCGCGAAAAAAATATTCACTTCTCCATACAAATGGTGTCGATTGGCGATAGCCGTTTGTATTGGGAAGTGTTTTTTTTTTCGCTCGTTTTGAAGTAAAATTTTGGAATTTGGCTCAGAATCACGAGTGCAACTAAATGCCTTCGGCTTTAAAACCACTAAAATTCCACGGTGTATTTTAGGGGGCAAAGTCAGAAAGTGGGCAAAGTTCGAATAAAAAGTAGGGTTTTTCAAAAAGGGGGCAAATCTCTACAAATACCTACTATAGGAATCATACTGAGAGGGCAAAGACAGAAAGGGGGCAAGAACCGAAAAGAGCATTTTTAAGACCTACAATTCGATGTATATTGCGTAGCCGATTTGATATGAGGAAGGTTACAAAAAAGGTTTGTTTACTAACCGACCACTCAATGAACATCGAATTGTCATAATAAACTATGAATTATATTGTATTTATAATAAACGGGCACCTGAATACTAGAATTTTGCTAGTAAATCGGAATCCTTATCATAATAGAAACTGATAGTTAGTAAATGAAGAGCGTAAAGAATAAAGAATAAAGAATAAAAAAAGGTTTATTACCAAAAAGTTTACAACAGGTTGAACCTTATGAACTAAAAACACAATAAGCTAAGTATACATTTTTGGTAAAGGGACACGCTCAGCTGTGCCGCCAACGTCATATAGGCGTTAGCGACGCTGTTTTTCAGCGTGCCCCTGGAGTTAAGATTACATTAGGTATATGCAATAGAAGGCGCGTGATCGCTAATAGTAAAATAGGTTTAAAACAACAAACCTTAAATAAGTATGTTGGTGTAATTAAAAAGGTAAATAATGAAATAAAAATTAAAAATAGTATAATAGGTGTTTGTGTGTAAAAGTGTGTGATATAATAATATTTTATTATGTTTATGTATAGTATGCCTGTGTTATTTTTATTTTCTATCAAATTAACTAAATGTTCCCATTAGTTTAAAGATACCTACTTGTAATAGTAGTAATAATGAGTAGGCTCGGCTCTATATTACAGTGAAGGCCACAGGGCCACTACAATGTCTTTATCTACGAAGAAAAGTGGGTCAAATCTTACTTTGTAGTCTGCATTATCGTCTATTCTATCAGTATGATTTGCCTTTTGGTCAGGTTTGACTGTTGGACTTATGTTGTGGGCTTGCTCGATTCTACGTAAGTATTTCCTTTAAGATTTGATTTCTTATTTAAAGAACCTTTCAGGGCATGTATTTTTAGAAACTTTAACTGGCAAGACCGACAGGAAGTTGCCCAATGCAATGGTCTGAAGTCCCACTCATGAACTCTCCACATAGCCATAAAAATATAATGGCTAGAATGGCGTCATATAACAAATGGGGAATCAATCACCAGTCACCACCCTCGTATTCGTGACGGTGAAAGTTTCCGCAACTCGACAGCCTTAGTTTGCAAGAAAAATCACGACCTGAGGCCATCTGAGGGTGCTGAGGCATTAAAGAGAATGATGCTAGGAGAAGGAGTCATAAATTACACAGAACCAGCAGCACAGAGGCTACAGGCGCCACCGAACAGATCAGGGCTGCCTTTCTTCAGTTCACCACGATGCCAAGGCAACAGATAATAATTTAACAGGCCCAACTACCAAGCCTCACATGTAGCTTCATACCAGATTACACAGAACCAGCAGCATAGAAGCGACGGGCGCGACGAGGCAGATCAGGGCAGCCCGTCTCCAGTCCACCACGATGCCAAGAAAGTACATGAAGAATACGCCAATCGACGTGAAGAGTTGAGTCACTGTGCATAGGGCGCCTCGGATTGAAGGCTCACTGAAAAGGAAGTGGATGATAAAGTTAAGCCAGCTGCACAAGAGAGAGAATAAGAAGCATGCATGGTAGCGCGGTAGAGTCCTAACGAAATAAAAGTGGTAGAATACCTACTCAGTAAAGTAGTAGCTATATACTCTATACAATAAATGGCTGAAAAAATATAATATTTTATTGTAACAATTTAAGATCCGAATCTTTCCTGTGGACTGAAAACTAAACTTAGAGAGTGGAGTATAAACTTAGAGGCTGGGTGAGCCTACATCTAGATATGAATATATGAAGGGGTAAAAAGTTGGTCCAAATGGTTCGGGTAAATAGACACACGGTGCGTACGCCAGTTTTTCTTGAGAACTTGGTAAATTAGAGGCTGGGTGAGCCTACATCTAGATATGAATATGTACACACGACAGCTCGTCAGAGTGTACACTTTCATTGTAGAGTCGCCCGTAACGTAACCGAGTAGAGTGTTAGCGTGTAAGGGTCGACATGCTGTCGTGTGTAAATTTAAAGCAAGTGAAGATCGTGAGTCATTCACATCACAACTTTGGAGAACAACATTGACATATTGAATGACTTTATTGTTTGCTCAGTTGGTAAACCAATGATGCTAAGTGTACAAATAGTGATTTTTCGCACCAACAGAGGTTCGGAGTGACTGGATATTGTTCACTAGAAAATAAGTATGTACCTACCTAATGTATATGTGTGTACTGTGAAGTCACATCAAAAGGATAACCTAACCGAAGTTAAACATCAAGTTAATCTAACTGTCGCACGATAATAGACTTGGGTCAACTGTGAACCACAAGTATAGCCTATAATGAATTAGGTGTGAATTGTGAGAAAAATGACAGTTTTGCGTCGAATTCTTCGGGAATTCCATGCAATCTGAATTTCCCTATGTTAAGTAAAATGACACAAAAAACACGTGTTGCTTCACGAGATTATAACTTTAGGCTGCCATTAAGCCCAATCAGTACTTAAACCTATACAAATATTGTTGCCTTCCGTCCATTTTCCAAAACTGGGCTCTAGTACGGTCTCACTCAACCGATGCGCTTGATCAACCTCTAATCAATGATAAATAATGTAGAGACACCAGAAGAAGGAGATCTACCTATACCGCGTCGGTAAGCCCAACATTAGAATTCCTGCTTAGCCTCTCTGGAAAGTTGTTATTGGTAGGTAATCGTTAGTATTTCTCTGAATGATTATCAATAACGAACCTGACTTCCCCAACATAGGCATTGATGGGCGACTCCATCACGCCAGTGCCCAGGCCAAGCAGCCCGTTGGCCACAAACAGAACAGGAACGTTCCATGCGAAGTACATCAGGACCCAGGCGACCAGGTGCGGTATGTTCACCAGAAAGATCGCCTTCTTTCGACCAAAGTAATCGACGATCGGCCCAGAGAAGATGGCACCGAACGGCTGCGTTAAGAAGGCTATGCTTCCTGGAATACGAGAAGGGATAATCTGTACTCAGTCAACTAGAGCCATCATCATCAGCCCACCTATGCCCACTGTTGGGTATAGGCCCTTTCCTGGTCCCTCGCCACCCGAATCCATGGCCTAGCGAGAGCCTAGCGGGGTGCTAGCGGGTGTTTTTTTACGCTTACGCGTTTCAATATTTTGCGAGAATCGACTCTATTTACAGCAATATTTCTAAGTCATCATTTTATAGTCACATTTGTTTTTTGAGCATGAATACATACTTGCCAACTTCATGCATGTACTCGTAACTACATGATGTAGGTAGGTTAGCATCTAGTGGCAGCTAATATGAGGAAGTAATTATAATGAGTAATGAACTGAAGAAAAATATTATAATGAACTGAAACTGTGTTAAATCAACAAGTGTTAGTTCTGTTGTGTCGTGTCTCGTGTTAAATAAGGAAAAGGCGGTCATATACATAAAACGGAGACTTTTCCGACATTTATCATCGTTTGGTAATCTTTTATGGTTGGAGAACCATAAAAAGATTACCAAACGACTAAGATTAATTAGAAACTGAGGGATTTATTACTGATTGTTTGCGACTTACTTTAGATACTCGTAAGCAGTTAACATAAGTGGACAGCTTTTCCATTTCTCTATTTAGCTTAGCTTTTCTCTCTATTTATTCACCATCACGCAGCGGCATCGTGTTGCATTTTTTTTTTGAAATACTTTTATCTTTCTTCCTCTTTGACACTGGCCGGTATTATCGTCATGGCAACGAAACTTTGATAACAATATAACATTACAAATTATACAAACTAACCGAACCACGACGCCTGATTCTCATTAAGTGAGAGTCCATTGGTAGAGTTCAGGAGCTCCGGAAGCGCTATGGTGGCGAAGCTGATGGCCATTCCCAGGTCGAACAGCAGCAGATTTGACGACATGCATGCTATAAGCTGGAAAAGAAAAATAGATGCCATGAAAACAGCGTTACCTTTGTGTAGGTAGTGTCAGACTAGAAAGTGACCACAGAGAATAGCGTACGTTTTTGTAAAGAACTTGCGAGTGAGCTAGAGGCAACATGGAGTAGTGAACGGGAGGCATGCTGGGCGTACATAAACTCCAGCCTCTACTCAGTGTGTCTAGAGACAATTTTATTTTATTTGATCCTTCGCCAACACGCCTTAGGCGGTACGATTTCATCCTTCCTATATTCTTACAATCTAAAATTATTATCTTGTCTTGTTTTTTCGGCCCCATATTCACTTCATACAAAATCTGTTCCATTTAGGAAGTATTGTTACATAAATTCCTACAACTTTATGTAAGCCCTGTAATTTCTGATATTGTCAACTGGCCCAGCTTTTAAATTCATTCGGCCCAGTCGACGCCTAGTAAACACGACAGCAGATATATGCGACCCTTAGACTATACTCAGTTACGTTACGGGTGACTTTAAAATAAAGTGTACAGTCTGACGTGCTGTCGTGTATACTTGTTGATGTCATCAACTGGGCCACTCTCCAAAATACGTTTGTATATCGTCAACTGACCCTTGATGCCCCCATCATAGGCCCTATCCAAAAACTGGCCCGATAATACCGCATAATACCATCTTGCATAAAAATAGGGGTATTTTTAAGCAAGATGCCGGTATTATACGATGTTGTGGTGGGGAAAAACATCGTGTTTTAGTCAGGAGGGCAGAAAGTAGGTATGTGTGGTGGTCAATCAACAAAATTAATGAGAAAATCAAGTATTGAGTTAAATATAAGAAAATGTGCGGCATACATTCCAAACTCAATCTGAACGAAAGCTTGTTTTATGCTGTATTGCAGTGATATAAATGTTGCATTCAATTTCGTTTTATTACATATGTTATGTGTTGTCAAAGAGAAAGCGTGGTATTCTTGATTGGTGGAATTTAAAACAAAGTCATTAAACTAAGGCACTATTTGACAGTAGGTACAGTCGTTTTGTTCAACAATCATCAATTCATTCACTGCATCAAACCAACTGGCCTAAATGTACCTTACTAACAAAAATAATAATCTGCTAGGTTTGAATTATCCAACTTCTTTCGCAACACTTGTTTACCTCACAAAGGCAAAAGTAGATAAATACAAGTGGTGATGTGATTTCGATTTGCTAAATTTCATCTTTTCAATCAATTAACTCTTATGTAGGTGCCTATAGCAATATACCTCTGGACCATCGCATCCGTCTACCCCTCTGGCAAGTAGAGGCGTGAGTTTTCTTACCTGTGATACAATTGACTTGAATGAATTAATAGCTGGCGCCTCCTGTATTTGTATTTTGAGCACCATTTTTAATTTGAATAAGTTAAACTTTTAATTTACACCAGAAACCACCCTTGAATTATTTTAGTTATTTACGTTCCTGATTTTACAGGATTGTCACAACATTTTCTTATGGCATTGTTTGAAATATTTTAACTGTCGAAAAACACACGACACGGAGGTAGAATGTAATGGTCCAAGCAATGCGCACACGCAGCCGATGCGCGAACTACACTGACGGGAGGTGAGAGCGGTGCCAAGCCTCATTCATTCATTGCTGAGTTTGCTACACTATTTGGTTCTCTATGGGGCACACAATAGTGACAGAAGAACCTGGTTACGTCATTTACATAGCTTTGTCCTTCATCTAGTTAAGGTAATCCCACCAAAAACATTCTGTAAAAACTAGCCAGGTCTCGATGGATCTGCTTGTTTATCTCTAAAAAAGTAATGAAATCTAGACAAAGTCGTGCCAAGTCTAAGGTTGCTTACTACGATTTCTTTATTATTATAGTTAATGTTGTGAGACTTGGCCGTTGAAGGGTACACAAGCGGTTCTGGCGACAGATTGGTGCAATGGTGTCATGGAGCACCTGGTTTTGTACCCTTGTGTACCCTTCAACAGCCAAGTCTCACAACATTAACTATAATAATAAAGAAATCGCAGTAAGCAACCTTAGACTTGGCACGACTTTGTCTAGATTTCATTACTTTTTTAGAGATAAACAAGCAGATCCATCGAGACCTGGCTAGTTTTTACAGAATGTTTTTGGTGGGATTTCACTTCTTTTTGTAGAAACGAGGGCATATTGATTAATTTTATTAGATTTTCTTATTTGACACAGTTTTTAAATTTGTGTTATGTTCGAGTAGAATAAAGTTAATCGTCCGACTATTTCTTGTTGAACGAGCGAGCGAAGCGAGCGAAGTCCTCCGAGTCTGCTGGAACAATCCGGCGTTTGTATGTATGTATGTTTGTATGTATGGATGTTTGTTCGACGATAACTTGAGTAAATTTGGTCGGATCGTTATGAAATTTGATAGGCGGGTAAACTAAATTAAAATAATTTTTAAATTCGAACATGAGCCAAATCGGTCGATGGGTTGCCGAGATATGGGGTTGTATAGTTTAAATGCAAAGCGCGCGCGCGCCTGCGCGAATGGCGTAAGCAAAGTTATACATCTGTAACTGAGGTCACGAGTTCATAGTTCGGAGCGAACCACTAGTGGGACGCTATAGGCTAGATTAAATGAAGATGTGTCCCACTACGCTGGATTTTTGCAATGACAGTCGATTTTTTTATGTACCAATAGTAGAAGGGGCATTACCATAATATCTCTAATAAAGCTGATACCAGCTGAGGGTTCTTCATCAGATACTTCAGACCTTAGATTTTTGACATCAAATGAAGCGGCCCACCAAGTTGAATATTTTTTGTAAGGGCGGTATATGTCGATCTATAATAGTTTGGTTGGGCTCTTGTGTTTTCTAATCAGGGTCACCAGGTACTCCAGATCTTCGATTATCCTAGTTTTTATAGTTTTCCCTTTATGTGGCCACTAAACCCTAACTCTGTACCAAATTTCAGCTTTCTGAGTTTATGGGAAGTACTAGTTCTATTAGGGCTCTTGTGTTTTCTAATCAGGGTCACCAGGTACTCCAGATCTTCGATTATCCTAGTTTTTATAGTTTTCCCTTTATGTGGCCATTAAACCCTAACTCTGTACCAAATTTCAGCTCTCTGAGTTTATGGGAAGTACTAGTTCTATTAGGGCTCTTGTGTTTTCTAATCAGGGTCACCAGGTACTCCAGATCTTCGATTATCCTAGTTTTTATAGTTTTCCCTTTATGTGGCCATTCAACCCTAACTCTGTACCAAATTTCAGCTCTCTGAGTTTATGGGAAGTACTAGTTCTATTAGGGCTCTTGTGTTTTCTAATCAGGGTCACCAGGTACTCCAGATCTTCGATTATCCTAGTTTTTATAGTTGTCCCTTTATGTGCCCATTAAACCCTAACTCTGTACCAAATTTCAGCTCTCTGAGTTTATGGGAAGTACTAGTTCTATTAGGGCTCTTGTGTTTTCTAATCAGGGTCACCACGTACTCCAGATCTTCGATTATCCTAGTTTTTATAGTTGTCCCTTTATGTGCCCATTAAACCCTAACTCTGTACCAAATTTCAGCTCTCTGAGTTTATGGGAAGTACTAGTTCTATTAGGGCTCTTGTGTTTTCTAATCAGGGTCACCAGGTACTCCAGATCTTCGATTATCCTAGTTTTTATAGTTTTCCCTTTATGTGCCCATTAAACCCTAACTCTGTACCAAATTTCAGCTCTCTGAGTTTATGGGAAGTACTAGTTCTATTAGGGCTCTTGTGTTTTCTAATCAGGGTCACCAGGTACTCCAGATCTTCGATTATCCTAGTTTTTATAGTTTTCCCTTTATGTGGCCATTCAACCCTAACTCTGCACCAAATTTCAGCTCTCTGAGTTTATGGGAAGTACTAGTTCTATTATGATGATCATGAGTGAGTGAGTGAGTGAGTGAGTGAGTGTGTGTCATAAATGCGAAACTTTGCTTTCGCTTAACTTCGGAACTAAATGACCTACAGACTTGAAATTTTGGATTTTAAGTATGTGATTATAGCTTACTAGATGACGAAAATTTCTGCGTTCCGGTCTTATCCAGAGGTTCTCAAATAGGGGCCTGAAAATGCGGCGAAATGGTTCCAGTAAAGGATGGTACGGCAGTGTTTGCTTCGCGCTCGACCTGGCGGGGGCACTGCCGTGCCCCCAGATACTACCTACTTACAACATTGTACTAACATGTTCGTTATGATTGTCCTTTATAAATAATACTATTCTTCTCCACCTACGACGACGTAAGCCTGGATAATTAGTAACAAAATGTGACTTCGATAAAAATTGCAAGATCCATTGTGTGCAGAGGATGAGATGGGTCGAAAATATCAACAAGAAGACGGCTGGAAAACTGTGGACTAGAATAGCAAGGAACCGTGGAGATTAGAGTGACGGGAAAGAGGCCTACTATGTCCAACTATGGGTATCGATCATGGGCTGCATGAATAAAAAGATGCAGACAACTTAAAAACTTTAACCTTAAATACGTCAACCTACCAACATCTGTCCTTCATGGACCGTTCCAAAACTGAGGCAGGCCCGGGAAATGACGATTTATCACTTGTTACAGGTTGTTCTTCTGTTGAACCTATTTGCTACAATAGATACACAATAGTCTTCTTGAATTCTTGAACTTTGTAGCACAGTTACCTACCCTTGTTACAGAAACGAAAGAGGTAATCAGAGGAATAATGTGCAAGCTACTTTTTGCTTTTCTAAAGCACTCGTGCTAGATAGACATTTCAAGATTTATTATAGGGTCAAACATTTCGCCCGGGATAGGACAGGTTCGATGTTAGAGCGCCTGCACGACATTCAAGAGGTTGCGGGTTCAAGTACTTTCCCGAACGATTTTTTAACCTTATAATAAATCATTAAAGGTGCCAACTACTTCAGACTGATGGAGCCTATTTTTAAGAAAAGACTCTTAGCAGAATTTTTACATCGGCAATTAACTACTCGACTCGATAGAAAAGTGCTGGTACGGAGTACCAGGGGTCGCGGGTTCAACTCCTGTCCTGAGCGAAATGTTTAATCCTTGAACTTATCAGTCATAAGAATCAACGATCAAGTCACTTAAAGAATACGACCGAGATTGCTGAGGTCACAGGAAATAATCGTATTATAATCTGCAACTTCCACAGCACTTAGGTACACACGACAGCACGTCAGACTGTACACTTTTGTTGTAAAGTCGCCCCTAAGGTAACCGAGTAGAGTGCTAGCGTGTAAGCGTCGGCGTGCTGTCGTGTGTACCTTTTTGTTTATACTATGGAAATCCTACCATAGCAGATACACACGACAGCACGTCAGAGTGTACACTTTTGTTGTAAAATTGCCCGTAACGTAACCGAGTAGAGTCCTAGCGTGTAAGCGTCTACGTGCTGTCGTGTGGTGTAGACCATTTTATCTATCAGACAGAAAGAGAGATAAATATTCAAGGGAATCTGTACGGTGTTTCGCAATCCCTGCGTATGATAGGTTTTCACAGTGCGCATAGTAAGTCAGGCAGGAGCAAGTGGCTATTTCGTCACGCCACTTGACACCTCAAGGCTGTGTTCAAAACAACAGTGTGTTTATTATGTAAAAAAAACCGCACCGTTGCTCGTTATCAAAACCGGTTTATTTGCGGGAAAATATGAGTAAAATACTTTTTTCGAAAAATAATACGTATTATTCGTAGAAAAAAAAAGGATAGGTATACACGATACGAGTAGTAGGTACACAGAAAGAATATTACATAGGTACTTATATTATGTCTTAGGCCTGTAAGATCACTCACAGTTTAAACTAAAAAAGGCTAGTTTAAACCCTATCTGTCGATTAATTTTCATACAAAATGCGAGGTTAAATCTAAGGTCTGAGAGAACCTAAACCGGAAGAATAAAAGTTCCTCAACCTCGGTGACGTTCTAAAGCTTATGACCTCGGTCTTTGCAAGTCCTGAGCAGGAATAAGGACGGGGGTGACACAAAAGATCCCACTGGGTCGAAGTGTCCCGGGCTCTCAGCCTGGCCCCATACTAATAAGATAAGATAAGGTCTGAGTTTAAACTGTGATTGACCTTACGGAACTTTTCCAAAACACCCTTCAATTTTAATAGACTCATACCGAGAGCACTACGATTGTGAAAACCTGTAAAAAAAATCTGGTAAGTATAAAATAAATAGTTTAATTATCTGTCTCTACATGCGAGATACAATGAGTTTCGATAGGTACACACGACAGCACGTCGACCCTTACACGCTAGCACTCTACTCGGTTACGTTACGGGCGATTTTATAACAAAAGTGTACACTCTGACGTGCTGTCGTGTGTACTGTCCAAATTTTGTATTATTAATTACTGGTTAAAAGTTAAAATCCATGGTTGAACTTGAATTGTTTTTGTATTGTTTTTACAGCATTTCTTGTAGCGTCTCAATAGGTCGTCAAGGATATCGTTACGCTCATTTCCTACAAACAGTAACTGCCTATTAGAGGCAAAGGTCGCATACAATAAGGATAATTAAAACTTGATCTCGTACAACTTCCAGTTCACCAGCTTATCTATTATTGGGCTATAAGAGGGATAATCACCTAGAGTCTTTAGTTAGCAAGTCTGCAAGGCAAGCGTAGAATCTCGATTTTATTTTTTAGCCTTTAATATTAGGAGACGTAATTAGCACCTGAGACCTCTCTTGATCTAGCTAGGTTTGGATGGATTGAGGTGTATCGAAAAAAATACTACAAAAAAGTACGTAGGTCACGACAGCACGTAGACGCTTACACGCTAGCACTCTAGTCGGTTTCGTTACGGGCAACTTTACAACAAAAGTGTACAGTCTGACGTGCTGTCGTGTAAATCTAGGTTTGAGGCCGCATGGAAGTAAGTCCACGGTAAGGTTCACCCTTAGTAACAATAACATCACTGAACAATAAAAACAAGTACCTACCTCATGTCCTCGTACGATTTTCAATGGCCATTATTATGAATAATGACTGGAAGTATTCACATAACCACGCAAATGGAATTTGCGATGACAAAACTGAAAATGGCAAAACAAAAAATCATGTCAATGAACGTTTGCATGCGAAGTCATTGCAACTAAGTAGGTATTTTCAGGTGTTTCCCATAAGTTTTTGTATTTATTGTTATAACAATTTTATGGTCTATGCACGCACCTTACGATATATTTTTATTAGGTGTGCTATACAAGTTACTTGGTAGTTAAGGGCAAAACCAGAGGAGTTATTGAATTCAGACTGGAGTTGTTGGCTGAAAGTAACAAAATTAATACAAGTAGGTAAGAAGCAAATGTATATTGAGTTTAGCAACTTAAATGATGTTACGATTACTGTTAGGTAAGGCCAGTGATATCTAAATCAAAAATACTTATTAAAACTGGAACAGTTTTCTCACGGCTTTCCACCTAAGAACTATACCATTTTCATTTTCAGTACTATCGGCAGTTTCTTCGACCAGACAACATGTTTCTCTGGTTTGTAAAATATAAGTAACTGGAATGTTCTATTAGATCTTTGTTCCCAGAAATTACTGAAGTGGGTCAATTAGACAGGAAAGATGTTGTTTATAAGTTCCTAGGATATTTTACAACCTAAACTTTCCTACTTTTCCTAAGTACCTAGGATGAATATTGCAAGGATCCTGTGACACTGTAAAAATATACAACGTTCTCAGTTAATTCTAGTCTCTATTCCTAGTGTTTAAAGTTTGCTTTGCCCTTAGAACCTTAGCATCTGTTCTCTCTGTTTCAGCCACTAAAATTCTGCATGGTCGCGTCGATGTGCACTCACGACGGGCGCGCTGTCTGCGCCAGCGTAGCTGACGGCTGCCAGAGACGCACCTTCATGGACCAGTGTGACATGTACGAGTACAACTGTGATTATGGCACGCGTATGTATCAATGTTGGAGGAAAGATGTCATATCAGATGATATGTTAGATGTCAGGGTGATCCTTTTAGTGGATTCCTACCTTGGATAACAAACCTACATGGCAAAATTTCATTTTAAGTTTCAAGGATGAGTTGTTTCAGAGATTCTTTGATTTTTCATTTTTACATCCGCTCATCCTAAAATTCTTTACCATCGGATGCCTATTCATAACAAACATTTCTACATGCCTTGGATGAGCCGTTTCAGAGATTACTTATATTTTTATATTGTCCCCTTTTTCTACTTGCCCACTGCAAGTCTCCATTTACATAATCTGCTTTCAATGATCTCCATTTACATATTTCTCAAGAGTATTACAAGTTTACGGATATTACAACTTTCATGCGCTATCTACCTACAGGGTGTTAAAAGACCGCCAACAGACCCGAAAGCCACGCATACTAGGCACCAAAACAAAGTACTTTTTCGATAAATTATTGCTGGGAAATGATTTTGATTTTTTAGGTTATAATTTTGAAAAATATTTTATCACGCAATGGAAGTGTAACGCATAGAAGTCATATTGCGCAAGCGTAGGTATCAGTTTATGTTACTTAAGCTTGAAGTGCCGATGTTTAGAATACATTGCGGGTTGCAATTTTAACGTCGTTTTTTGTAAGAAATATTCATAATTTTGATATGGCTTCTTGAGAAAGTATGTTAAGAACTAGATACTGAATTCATTTCTGCAAAAAAAAAAGTTTTGAAAAGTCCGACTTTGAACCTCATTATCTCGGAAACCGTTGATTTCCCAGGCATAGTTCCTTGGGCAAAAATGTTCCTTATGATGAGGACAATACGTGGTTTCCCGCTTTGTTGGCGGTCTTTTAACACCCTGTATACTATTTCTGGGTGTTACTTCTTGGCCTCAAGTCTGTGACGATACCATGACCTGCGTGCCCTTATAGATAACGCAGTCAGAGGTTCGGAATCCTGAAAAAAAAACATGGATTACATAGGTACACTCTGAGCACCTGAAAGGTTACATTTAAGTTAGATAGGTGGAAGAAGACAAAAAACTAAGCTTGAACTAAAAGAAGGCCTTATTTATAGAGCACTTCCACAGTTCAATGCATGTGTGTGAGTGGCCGGACTTCAATAGCAACAAATCAAGGTATCCTGCGCACGAGAGTTCGTTGAACTCTCTGCCTTGTGTTTGTAATAGAGCGGATTAAAATAGCTGTCTCTAGAGTCACTTCAAGAAAGACTCATCTGTTTGTCAACCGTATAATTGATCTAGAATAACCAATGTAGGTAATAAACTTAAACGTAAACGTCTCATGGCCGTCGGATAAAGACAACAAAAAGAGGCTAAATTCACAAAGCATGATGTAGTTTAGCATTTTTGGTATGTTGTATGGGTCTATTAGAGTAGTGTGGATTCAAAGCAACTTCGAAAAACTTGTGGAAACTGAGAAAATCAAGAAAAACTTCGAAATTTTGGAACTTTTTTCACTATTTGCTTTCTAGGGCTAAAATTATGCATTTTAGCGAACGATTTTTTTACACTTATAAACTGTATTAAATTACCTACAATTTGAGCTCAATAGCAGCTCTATTGACACCATAGGAGCCTCTTTGAAGATAACCTTATGGCCCAAGTTTTACGAAAATATTTCGCGAAATATTGGAACAACCATCAACATCCTACGAAGAAAAGTTACTAAAAAATGTTTGCGGTTTTAATTAGATTAGCTTATAAACATAAGCCCGAAGGCATGATTGGACAGAAAATGGGTGTTTTAGCCAGGTTACTGCCTTCACCTTATTGATATTCGGAATGGAATAATCGAGAAAAATGTAACATTTGCCTGCAATACGTTCTTAAAATTAAAAAAATGTTAACCATTAAAGTCAACTTCAGTGGTACATTGGTGAACTTAATGCAGACTTAATGCACATCAAGCAAGACAAAAGAAAAAACTACGATCTACAAGTCTTTTTGCTATGGACCAATAACATTTGTATTGGAATAGACGAAGAGGAATAAAATTACTTTTGGGGTTAATATTGTTGCAAATGACCTTCCCTAGTATTCCGGTCTAATTTGCAATAACCCTGTATAGTACATTGATTGAGTCTCTATAACCTATTTTACAGTCTTTTAGTTTTTTTGAGATTGTGTGTGAGTGAACTGTTAGTTTCACAGAATTTTTTAAGTAACTTTTCTTCGTAGGTTAAGTGGTTTTGCCAATATTTCGCGAAATAAGTGAGTGAAAACAACTATTTTCGAGATAAATTGGTCACATTCGACTTGTCATAGTTTGGCTCCTCTGGGATGAATGGAGCTGCAATTGAGCTCGAATTGTAGGTAAATTAATACAGTTTATGAGTGTGGAAAACATTGTTTCCAAAAAATGTATAGTTTTGGCCCTGCAGAGCAAACAGTGAAAAAGTTCCAAAATTTCGAAAATTTTCTCGATTTTCTCAGTTTCCACAAGTTTTTATTTGAATTCACACTACCCTAACCAACCTTTATATCAAAAATGCAGAACTGCATCACGCTTTGCGAATTGAATGTCTTTATCCGACGGCCTATAGGTATACACAAAGTAATGATTATGCGTGATCGTGAAAGACAAACTCGATCTTATGACAGTAGAAACAGACGTCAAGGCTTAGTTAAGGATAATTTTGTTAATTTGTTGCGATTGGAGTAAAACTAAACGAGTAAGATCCAGTCTTACATAAAGTCTCATCGTCTCCGCTAAAGATGTGTACAGAAAAGATTGATCAAGCCCAGGCTGCCGCAAGAGGCTAATTCTCTTTATGTTGTATTTTTTATTATTTTCAGATCAACACCCCGTAGTGAATGGTGCATCCACAACATCGCAGTTGCTTTTTGTGGAGCAACATTTTACAACAAGATAACATTAGATATAGGGTGGTATTAATAGTCGTCTGAGATCACTTATTTGAGCTCGACCTCAAGAAGGTGAACTCAGAAAAGTCAAACGCTAATGTCAAGACTTGAGTAGCTGTCACCATAATAATATACACTATCTATTTGAGATTGACATTGACATTCGCCAAGGCTTGACATTAGCATTTGACTTCTGAGATCACCTACTTGAGTTTGATCTTGAGTCGACGACAGGCCAAAAAAAATCGTAATCCGCGAAAACTCTCTTGTCACTTTGAAAATGGAGTTGATACATTCCGATCTAGAGCGAGTTAGCTAAATACAGGTTATCAACAAGAGTGACAAAGTAAGACTATGGTTGGTATATTTTGCGTCAGTCTCTTGTCATTTACTTCAAAGCTGTCAGATTTCCCAGTCAGCTGATACGACAACCACCATTTTTAAACCCTCGTTACAGTTTAACCAATTGATATTAAGAAATAATCTCCCGGTAAGGTTTAAAATCGCTTTTGGAGTTTAAACTGTGATTGATCTTACGGGCCGTGTGTTATATAATCTTGCAAAATTTTGCTCCACAAAAAGTAACTGCGATGTGGATGCACCATAACCACAATCTGGGATGATAAATTTTTCGACTTGACAGTTTGTAAAATTCCAAATACTCAACTAGATAAAAATATAATCGGTTTCAGTTCCTTTGTCTATAAGGTAAGAGAAGAAGAGCAAAGTGAAATGGCTAATCTGTCTGTTTAACCTTACAGAGTTCATTCTGAAACATCATCTCTATTTCAAGTACTAAAATATTAACAGCCACTTTAGTTGAAAGCACTAATGAAGATCATTGTTGTGATAGACACTTGCATCGGTCGACAGTCCGACTTTCGTTGTTAAGCTCAATCTAATAAAATTTTAACGAAATACCTTAGTTAAGTTTTACTCCAATTTCTATACCAAAAGAAAAGGCATTATATTATCAAAAGACTAGCTTTTGCCCGCGACTTCATTCGCGCATTTTTTTTTCATATTTTTTTTTACATGTTACGAGTGTAGTTTTTCTGCTATTCGGGGAATACAACTACTCAAATAAATCTTGCTAGCCGTCCTTGACTTTGTTTCAATATTAAAAAGACCTACGTAACTATTGATCTGGATGCACAAAAATATTAAAGGTAAGCCACATTTTTGGTAAACAACTTAATTTATATTGGTGTACAATAAAGAATATTTTATCTCTTTATCTTTATCTTATTGCAGGGTTCAGAGAAACGTACCGTGGATTTTGTCCAAATTTGGTCGATAGAACGACGACAAAAAGGAACCATGCAGGACGTCCGATTTGTGAAACAGCCAGCAGAAACAGAACATCAGAAACAGAAACAACAACGCCAAATGACTTTGATAATGAAATAGTACCAACAATTTCATGGATAACTACAACTACCACTGCAACAAGAGCTACAACACTAACAACAAATACATCTTCAGTGGTAAATACTACTCTAAAGGCAACAACAGGAACTATAATACTAACAACAACATATCCTGTAAATACTACTTCAACAATAACCACTCCTCCTAAAACAAAAACAAGAAGAAATACAACGCTAACTACAAATGCTCCTGCAACTACAACTGCTCCTGCAACTACAACGATAAAGATAAAAACAAGAAATGCCGACTACATCTTCACCGTTTCCAGAACTATTGCCATCAAAAACATCACCAGCGACAACTGTATACCACAATTTATCCTCAAGTATTGAACCGCCGTCAACGTCGGATTTACCGTCACACAATGAACAATCATCAACCACAGAATCTATTTCGAGTACTAAACTATTAACTGCCACTTTAGTTGAAAGCACTAATGAAGTTCATTGTTGTGATAGACTACACGTGTGGAATACCCTGGCGCCACCACCAATAATATATTTAAATATGACTAAAAAAAAATGTTGGGCAATCAAATCAAACTGATACAACTACCATTATTACTAGTAAGATATCGCTTTTTTCGTCACTTCTGCCTAACAAATCAACTACAACAAAAACAACTCCTCAGGATACGTCAACTGTGGTTTTTGCCGATACTACTCCTTCTGAAGAAGAACAATTATCGACCACCATTGCAACCACTGAAAATATTCCTTGTTGTGACATACCCCATGAGTGAAAGGGCTTAGAATCACTGCCAGTAATATATTTGACAACAACCGATGTATCAGAAATGCAACAGTATATGAACTTGGACGAGTCCGACGAAACCATTCCTACTAGCAATACAAGACAAACATCAACTAGGGCGGGACATGAACAGTCATCCTCAAATATTTCGTCTATGCTGGCATCTTCGTCGTCACATACCGCAAAATTATTAACAACGCCATCCACTATGCCACCAGTTACTGATACATTCCCAACCATACATTCAATATCTAAAAAAAAACTACATCTACTTCAACACGATCGGCTAAATTAACAAGACCCAGTAAACCAATTACCACGAAAACTCATGTAACATATTGGAGTTCGACTCTAAAAAGGCTCGTAAAAAAAACAACTCGCTGGTGGTACCCAATAATGTGCAAAGAACCAGGATGCAATCAACCTATATCTTGGGAGACCACTCAGCCAAAGAAACTGCATAATAGAAAAACAAATAAAATCAAACCTAAGCAAAGAAAACGGTACTAGAATACATCGTTGCATCGCATCATGAATGGTTTGAAATGTCCTTTTCTGTGTTCTAATTCTTTTGCCATTCCCAATATTTTACTTACATCAGGATTACTCAACATTCAGGAAGTTGTGGGATGATCATGAACAAAAGGTTTGATAAAATCTTTTTTTCAACAGATTATCAATGCCAAGGGCTTGAATGTGAATGTGAAAGTGAAACAACTACGACAATTGATCCCGATTATACGGATGCTCATATAAATCCATTACATGAAGACGATGAAGACAGTGTCGCAACGACTACAAAGAGTCAAAAAATAATAGAACATAAAGGAGGACAAGGAAAATACTGCCCTGGACTATATTGCAGGCCGTTTTCGTGGAGGACTACAGCCAAAGGAGAAACCAGAGATTTTTTTCGAGTTCTTCAGGAGTCTTCAGAAAATTACTAACTATACTTTACCATCTCGCTTTATTTTAAATCATATCAATCCAGTGAACGGAAATATGTCAAATTACTGAAAAACTTTAAAAGTTATATACCTAAATAACAACAAAACAAAGCTAGCCAGCGCCTCTATTATGTAAAAATTCCACTCAACCTCCGAGCGTCAAAACACTCGAAAATAGCCCTTATTGAAATGAACAATCTATTTTTTGACATTTAAAAACCGTTATTTTTACGGTGGATATTTTAGATAATACAGGGGGTACGGTCATCGCTAGATTATTGTGATAGTAAATAAGCTAAGGATCGATAAGCAAAATTTTAAACCTATACGTTAAACTGTACGATGTTTTTAAGAGACGCCTTTGATTTGAAATACAGAACGATTTGAACTATTGAAGTTTTATTAAATAAGCAAAAAAATAATAATACATATTTTTATGACAACTCATAAGGATGCAATTATTAAATAAAACACGCAAGTAACAGTAATGCTTACAAATATAAAATTGTATTCAATTAATCTCAATTTCAATAACAAAATAAGTAAATTTTAGGGGCAAGTTTAGCTGACTAGCATAGGTTTGTTCGCTTCGAGGCTCACTCTTCGTTTCTTTCTGAACGAATTGATGAAGAAATCGTCGGCGAATATCTTGTGGTCGCCCTGGTAGAACGATTCTATTTCGACTAGAGACTTGTTTTCTGTCTCTGGCAAGAAGAAGTAGAGGTACACGGTGCCTAGGAAGCCGAAAATGGAGTAAAGTGCGAAGGCTCCCGAGAGATGGAAGTTAGCTTCGAGGTTGTAGTTGGTCTTGGCTGCGACGAAGTGCACGGCGTAGCTCAGAGCTGCGGCTAGGCTCGTCGCTGTGCCGCGACTCCTGTGGATAGAAAATAGCAATTTTTAACAATGCCTGTAAGTTGCTTTGTCTCTTTTCATTAGTGGTGAGGGTGACATAGCCATTCCAATCTGACATAGGAATCAATAAATTTTTGGGTGCAGGTAGATACGAGTGTACTTAGTTATACCTTTCATATATTATAAGTGCAGAGCTAAGGGAAAATAAAAGATTTATAGAGCGCCCCACTCTGATCAAATGCCTGATGAGACAGTTAAAACGCTGGTAGTGCTCGTATGTTTTGAGGGAGTAGATGAATAGGCTACTAAACTTCTACTAGTATGTATCATCTTATGTTAATATCATATCATACGAAAGATGAGGTCAACTCATAAAACATGGATTTCGAGTGGTATTGTAAAATTTGTATAGTACTGGGATTTTTACTTGGGAAGTCAAGCGTTCTACTACCAGTCTCACCGGTACAAATAAAAACACCTTACTCACCTAAACGGAAAGACTTCAGACAGCAACACCCAAGGAATGCCCAGGCTCGTGAACGATACCAGCAGCATAAACAGGACCACGGGCAGGAGCCCTTTGGTCTCCGGGAAAGTTTGTGGTTCATACGAGAACACTTCTGTCGACAAATGCGTTCCAGAGTAGACGCTGATGGCGAGACTGCAGCAGGCTGTCGCTAGCATCGAGGAGACGACCAGCTTCCGCTTGCCTATCGCTTTGACGATGACGGCTGATAAGAGGTTCATCACTATAAAGACTGCTCCTACTAGGACCTGGAAGAGAATAGATGCAGGGTTTTAGAGGAAGGTCTTGGAGGCGGTTGATTCACGAATTAGCAATCTTTATTTGCTGGAACAGCTGATATTTTATTTAGTGCATAGGTCATTGGCCCCGTATTTGTGGTTGTTGTAAAAGGTGAACCCCTTTTTGACATTTCCCTCATACCTTAATAAAAGTAAATGAAACGCATTGAAATTAAATAAAAAAAAACGCAATTTTTCTATTGCCTATAGACGCCGAGTGGTTAATACAATTTTATTATCAAATGAAGAGCCCATGAACTTTAGTACTTCTTAGACCACTACTTTCTGGCTACTCCTTCCGTAAACGTTTGCCTTGTAATTACTGAGGTTATTACTAAATGTATGTCTAGGCTTTGGATTTATTTCACACTTTTCATTAGTAAAAAGAGTAAGATGTAGCCTGTACAATTGTACATGTCCCACTAGCTGGGCAAAGGCCTTCTCTCAGAGAGAGAGTTTGAGCTTAATCACCACGCGTGCTCAATGCGGGTTGGCGATTTTTGCGTTAAGGGTATAATGCCTCATACGCTCGGGTTTCCTCACGATGTTTTTCCTTCACCGTCAGCGTGTGTTATTGCTACTACAAATTCACAAATATACGTAACTTGTAACTTCATTAGTAATATGCTTCATATTTCTTTACTCACCACAATGGTCTTAGCATCGTACATCATCCCTAGAGCCTTGCACACATTGACCATGTTTGGCTTCACCGACGCAAGTCCGCTCATAGTGTAGAAGAGGAAATACCCCATCACCAGTGTGAAAGGCCTTAGCGTCTCCTTTGCTAGCAGGATGTGCTTTATTCTGAGCTTCAGTCTTTTGAACATGGTGGTGTCAGTGTGCTCGCAGGATTGCGTGTTCTTCCCTACTTTGGCGCAAATGACACATTGCTGTAAGACCTCGTTGTACTGGAGTAGTTGGTCGAACTCGTCCTTGACGTCCTCTGGTTTTGCCCAGCCTCGCAGCTTGCAGAGGGACTTGAGGGCGGCTTTTTGACGTCCCTTTGAGAGCAGCCATATTGGTGTTTCGGGGACCTGGAAAAAGGCACAGTAACTTTTATTAGCACACGAGTTACATACGCATTGTCTGAATTACTTAATGAGATAGTGCCAATTGAAGAGTTCCTGTAGATTTTTACACCAATCTTTAGGTGTATATTTTTTATTTTGTGAAAGGCTTACCTATTTGTATGCAGTAAGATTTTTCTTATTATTCGTGTAAGAGTATGAGTTAAAAGTTGGAAGGTTTAGGGTGACCCTTAAAACAGTGCAGATCAATTAACAGCATAAAAAGCCTTGAAGCTTTATGCTCATATAATTTCCGAGATTGAAAGGTTCTCACTTCACAGCATACAGGTAAGTCGGCTGATACTTACTTATAAAGAAGACCCTGGATTGTATTGTTTCTCATTAAATATTATTATTTTTAATTATCTACTATTAATGACTTAGGTGTAGGTAAATAAAGCATCTAGGTACATACAAGTTAGGAATTAGTTAAATTGTCCTACTTATTTATATCTGAAACAATACAGATGGATAATAATGATTTTCCTTTGACATTCCAACAGCAATAGGAAAACCATTAGCCTTTCAGTAACAAAGAGAGGAGACGTAATTGTATCTTTTCATCATAGTCTGCGAAGCACATCCGAGGTAACTTGACACTTTTGCGATGTCTAGGGAACCGATATCCAATGTGGGTCACTGCCTTTGCGCAATTAAAAATAAGTATTTTAATCAATGATTGGCTAGCTCCACTGTAGTAACCTCGACACTGCATTGTTGCAAACTTGGAATCTACCTAATTGACTCTATTTTCATCAATGAATCGATTCATGTAGGTATTGATTGGAAATATTTATTATGATAACCTACTCGTATTCGCGTGGTGACGCTGCAGTTTTATGCCTTCACTTAATGCGGTCACATTTCTTTCTCCAGTAGATTTTTCTGCAAACATACTTGTCACCAAGATCTTTTTCTTCGTCGATTCCTCAAAATTAAGGATTGAACACTTCCATCGGACCATATGCACCATATGTAATTGCTTATGTAGCCGCTGCCCTTATCGCATCAGAGTATCTGGTCAGTGGCCTTCTTCTCGGACTTTTTATTGACCCATAGATTAATCCAAATATTGATCATGACTGTGTCACCAAGACAGAGCTCGTACAAGCCGTGCCGATATGGTTAGCCCGATAGGTTGCCATCGGACGTTGCCATTTCCCTGCGTATAAGCAGGATTGGTAGAATGTTTCTTTTGCCTCCACGCGGCCTCTGCATACCGGATTATCGGTGAATTGTGACACTCTCACGCTAGACACAGATCTATCACTCTCCGCCATTGTTCGCTTGGCCACCATAACATGTCCCTCTCCTCAATTTCTAACAGAGATTTATTAGAGTGGCCACTTTACTGATAAATGAGGTACCTAGTTCTTGTCGCCTTCGCTTGCGCTTAGGTACTGATGCAAGTGGCTCGTAGATGCCTCCACTGCCTTCTCTCCTTCTCTGCGTGACCTTGGGGCCAAAGAGTTAAGAAAAGGTGAAGATACCTACCAGCAACACCAGCAGCATGCTGCACAGCGGCACAATGAGACAGACCAATGCCGCCACCCGCCAGGGCAGGACCTTGCCCAGCAGGAACGAGAGGAAGATGCCGGTGGACGTAAAGCCATTGGTCAGCGTCGTCAGGAAACCACGCACTGACGGGTCACTGAAACGTGGGGGAAAGGAAGGTTAGATTGCGGGTGGATGTTTCGTAAATGGCGTGATGACTGAACAGGGTTGAGCAAAAAGGTTGAGTTCAGTCTATCGATCTATCTTCCGAGCTCTAATGAGCATAAATAGTAAATAGTAAAGCTTATACCTAGATCTACCTACTTACTCTCGAAGTTTCAATGATTGAGTTTGAGTGCTTATTTCAGGATATGCAGTAACAAAGAGCCTCAAATTTGACTAAACATTTAAATGTTTGTGATTATATAGTAAACTTTGTTTAATGTTTGGTAACAATCTAAATGATGTCATACCAGCCAACCTAGACAATCTCTGTGGATGTTGTGAGCATAACTGATAATGCTATCTAGCCTTAATTTCCCAAGTAATTACTAGGAAAATACGAATAGCAAGGTAAGAGAAAATAAGATAACGTTAATAAGAAGACAAGATGCTTAAAGTTTTCCTAAGTCTAGGATTATATTATAAAGTTAATTTTGTAAAAAATGTTTATATGTTAGGGTGAAGAACGATCAAGTTTTCGCCAATAAGACCTTCTGACTGGAAAACTTACCTGCTAATTCTTTGCACACACATGCACATTGCAACAAAGCGTCTTTTGAAAAAATGCAATGCAAAAAATGCTTTTGAAAAATTTTATGTTAGTAAAGAATAAAACAGCCAGACCAGACCCACCTAACTTCGCCAATATACGTAATTGACGGCGCCTCCATGATGCCAGTCCCTATGCCCAACAAGGCATTTGCCAGGAACAGCGTCGGCACATTCCACGCGTAGTACATCAACACCCAGGCAAAGAGATGTGGCAGGTTCACGATAAATAGAGCCTTCTTGCGACCGAAGTAGTCGAGGATGGGGCCAGAGAATATGCTGCCAAGTGGCTGGCACATAAACGCCATGCTCCCTGGAATAAAAAAAAAAGTTTATGAAAAGAGATCGGAATAGGGCATTAAGAATGTGGTATATAAATAGGTTATGATCTTTTCGTAGACAACTTTTTTGAAAAAAGAAGTACCTAAAGCCAAGTTGCTAAAAAAGTACAAGGAGGATGGCGCTCGCTAACTACTATAGCGTTTCACTAAAGAGTTCCCTTGAAACTTTAGTTTTAATTTTAGTTCAGTTATTTAGCTCAGTAGGTCATAGTTTAATTTAGTTTTTAGTTTTATTGTATTCGAAACGGGTCGAATCGCGATTGGTTTTTAGTTTTTAGTTTAGCTTTAAAATTCTTAATCTAGCTATTTTAAGTAAACTCTCCTTGCCGGTTTTTAATTTGTATGTTGAATTGTACCTATATAAAATGAATCATTTATTGGCCAAAGATCAAAATTGTAATTTAACCTAAATACTTAACTTGTGCTGTTGATTCTGTTTAATACAAAAAAAAACTCTTATTACAATGTAATAGGGACTTTTTTTGTTCAACCCAAGGGAATTATTTAGTGAAACGCACTGTACCTACACTTTGGAAATTTAGATTTAACATTTTAACCTACTTTGTAGTATTGATTTACCCACCATGTATTATTTAACATTTTAGTTTGGTTATGGTAACGTACCCGTGTACCGTACCTACTTCGTAGTATTGATTTACCCACCTTGTATTAGATTTATGACGATTTGATACTGTGTAGAGCTAATTCATTAGGCAAGCTTACTCAATTTCTCATAGCGTGTTACCTTTTTCCTTGAAATTAAACACCAACTGACACTTTTATAGGTTAATCTCTCCTTTTTCCTGACTTAGTATGGCTTCCAATGAATGTATGTTTGGGCTTCGGTTTTAAAAGAATCCCTATCAATATTACGATACGTTTTCTGTTGTTTTTTTTTTAAGTTTGATCAAAAGTAGAAAACTATTTATCAATGTTTCCACTCGATTTGTTGGTGCCCTTAACTAAATACCTCTAGTTGGAGCAGAAAATGTGACAAACTCAGTTTTAATTCAGTATGAAGCAAAACATCTCAAACAGTTTATACCTATTTTAATGCGGACTTGGCTGTTCTACCAATTTTCTGTTGTCCAGCAAAATATGAGGCCTTTATTTGTTCCAAATTGATTTTGCCAAATCGTGATATTCGTCAGATTTTTCACCCTTCCGGGTCTCTGCAGGTAGTAAGATTCGCCAAATAATCACATGTTAAGAAATAAATAGGAACTTAATTCAAGGTCTGTCCTCCACTTTTGTTGAGCTAGCTTTACACGAAGATACGTCATTAGAAGTCATTCACATGTACCTAATCGTATCGAAAAAGAGCATTATTTTGCACTGCTATCATTTTCTTGACGTTTGACCCCATTTCAAATTTATATTATTTCAATGATGCCACAAATCCTAATTATTTAAATCGTCTCTTACCGAACCAGGATGCCTGTTCCTCGGTGATGGAGAGCCCGACCTTGGCGTCCAAGACTTCCGGCAAGACAACTGTGACGAAGCTGATCGACATTCCCAGGTCCACCAGCAGTAGATCCAGAGCCAGGCATGCTACCACCTGGAACACGCACAATGGACCATTCTTTATTCTACTTTTCGCGAAAACTTTAGTACTTTTTGGGAAATTCTGTGTGTTAGTTGCAAAGGATTAGACGTCGCTTTGGTTCCAAAAGTATGGCGGCGAGAGTCAGATAATTTTACCTTTGGTGGTAAAATTGCCGAGGTGCCCAAGACTGGCTAATAGACATTTTTCGAAGAGATGTATCAGGGTAAGATAAGACTATATGGGCGTTTGCACACCGCACGATCAAAGTGTATCAGGGTCAAAGTCTCCTAGGAGGAGATGACGGCGCCGAAGTAGCGGTACAAACATTTACTCACAGAAGAGACAGACATAGGACGTGGACGCCACGTCACTGCCATGTCACTGTCTTACAAAATGCATAGAAGCGACGCAACGCAAAACACACAGAAGCAAGGGCGTCGCCAGCCGATGGCGCAGGGGGGGGCAAGTTGACTTTACCTACTACAATTCATACTTTTCTCATTCTCTATGAATGAGAAAAGTAGGTATGAATTGTAGGTAAAGTCGACAGAACATGAAGCTTTTCACTTGTACTACGAGCCTTACATCTACAGCCAGAGCGTAGTTGAGCGTACGGAATATTAGGAGTGGAATTGGTGAATTCATTCGAGTTTCGACAAATTAACTCAAAGACTTAGGACTTTGGTTGCATTCTATTTGGCAACTTTTTTAGAATCTCTAGGGGGGGGCAGCTGCCCCTCCCTGCCCCCCCTTGGCGACGCCCTTGCACAGAAGAGACGGGGCACGGACAAAACAAAACGTCAGGTAGGGTCACAACTTCGTGTAGCGGCATCTCGCTTCAAGCGGTGAAATAAAACAAGATGGCAATAGCCGATAATGAGACAAAACTTTTATCGTGAGATTGGACGCGTCTTCGTCCTACGTCGCTTCTGTGTGTTGGTCCCACGTCGCTTCTCATTCTCACACCAACAATATTTATTAAGCGACTCGGTTACTGACACAAAAAAGCTACCAAATTGGTGTTGATCAATCCCTTATCAGCTAGGTATTTCCGAGGATGTTAACTTTAATTGCAGGTCAAGAAAAATATTGTTTTGAGCCGCAATTGTCACATTGGTGTCGGATTCCACCTTGGTTCGATGAGAACGACCTCCTTCCGATCGTGTTGAGTTAGGAGACGGCATTTGTGACTGATGTTTTATTAATGATGAACTTGAGGCTTTGATTGATTGGCAGGGCCGACTGTTTTACATAATACGAGTATGCATTTTTATGTATGTACGTAATCAGCCGAAACCGCCACTGCAGTCACAGTATAAAAAAAACAGGACAAGTGCGAGTTAAACTCGCGTGGAGAGGGTTCCGTACATCCGAAGTTAATTTATGCACAAAAAACCATACCATTACATACCGCGAACCGCGATGTAGGACTGTAGGGCGCCATTTTAGGCCCAGTAGTTTCGGATATAAGGGGAGAGATGTTACCTATTTTGAACTTTAATTCGATGTGTCACACGATATACATATATGTATCCTGAAATACTTTTTTTAAACTCTAATTCTAATTTACCCCCCAAATGTGGCCCCCATGTTTCAAATTAGTTTATTTAGGTATGTTGCACGTCCTTGTTTGGCTCACCAACCGTTTTGCCTTTTACGGAACCCCAAAAATGTAGATAGATTTCAGCCAACATGAGCGCCATATCTACATGGATATACGATTTCTATCGCAATCTTCTAATGTAGGTACACAAGACCGCACGTCGACCTTTACACGCTATCTCTTTACACTTACGTTACGAGGAAGCAACTTAATTTGTTTGTTACCACAAGGTTACCACTGATCCCGGTATCGGTGGAGACAACCCCGTTTTCATCCTCTCGATAACTCTAAGGGTGGTATTCTAGAACGCTACTTAAACTCAGTTCAAACTAGAACGCTACTTAAACTCTGTTTAAACTCAGTTCAAACTAGGACGCTCCTTGAACTCTGTTTAAACTCAGTTTAAGTAGAGTTTAGTAGTGTCGACTGTCGATAAAACAGTGCATGTTTTGATTTGAATATCCCTTCATATCAAAACATGCACTGTTTTATCGACAGTTTGAACTCTGTTTAAACTGAGTTTAAGTAGCGTTCTAGAATACCACCCTTAAAGTCTCGTTTTAAAAGAGATGTTTTTCTGCACTGCACGAAGGAGCGGGGCAAACAACGAAGTTTTGAAAGTAAAGCTCAAATTTTGTACAAAACAAGTATGAAAGGTCGATTTGTCAAAATAGGGGACAAACTCAGAAAGTGGGCAAAGTTCCAATAAATGGTAGGGTTTTTAAAAAAGGGGGCAAATCTCTAAAAATACTATGGAAATCACACTAAGGGGGCAAAAACAGAAAGGGGGCAAGAACCGAACAGACCCACTAAATCAGATAAACTAATATTAAAAAAAAAAATTACCCCAGTAAGCCTTTTCTCAAATCTCGGCTGCTATTTGTCTCCGCATGCCAAGGCTTTTTATTGAACTCACTACGATATAACTCTGCATAAGTTTTACTCTACGAATGCGGATTAGATATGTAGGTACTACATATCACTGACTGGTGACTTAGGTAATACATATGGGACGCAATAAACTATCGAGAATGGTTTGCATATAACTACTTCCAGGTAACGCTCTTGAATTAATATCAAGTTAATATGCATAGAATTTGCTTTACGTACTTACTATACCTACGGCAAAGCACTATATTATTGTTTTATTTCATCAAGTAATATTAAAAAAAAAAAATTTATAACACTAATTATAGATAACTTAAATATTTGAAATTAGACGATGAATAGAATGGCTTTAAAAGATAAAAAGCACTTCCGAAGATAAAAAGCACTTCCACTAAAATTGGGTAAAGCTTCTGTACATAAAATTGTATTCATCTCCCTTTATTTTTATCCCGACAACGCGAAGCAAAAAAGAGGGTTATAATTTTAGCGGCGTATAATGTTATGTAGGTAATCGTGAGGAAACCTGAGCGTATGAGGCTCAACGCAAAAATCGCCAACCCGCATTGAGCACGCGTGGTGATTAAGCTCGAACTCTCCCTCTGAGAGAAGGCCTTTGCCCAGCTAGTGGGACATGTACAATTGTACAGGTTACATCTTACTTACTTACTTAATATAATGTAGGTATTTTCCCTTGCAATCTATACAACGGGTGGTCTAGTAGAAACGACTTTATAGCAGTGAATCTACCATGCGTTTGTTTATTCGGTTTTTGAAAATAGATTAGGTACTGGTAAATTTTTACACACGTCTGCAACTCAAAAAAAAAACGTTGCAGTTTGATTGGCCTTATTTCGTCTTATTGTACTCGTAGAACGTTAACCTTCAAACGGTGTTGACGAACTTCAAATCATCTCACTAGATGCAAAGGCCTAAGCAAGTCCGACGCAAAATCATTCAATTCGTTTGTTTCTCGCCTCATTCGTTCTGTTGGCGATTGTGATAAAAAAACACTTCGCCAACAGGTTTATGCGATCTTATGGTAAAGCCTCAACTGCCTACTGAGAACACAAAACACGTGAGCGGTCTACCACAATTAGATGCCTGGCGAGGACGACGTTATATAACCTCCTTCCTCGACGGCTTGCTTTACGATTCGACCGAGCTGAGGAATTTATTCACTCATTATTTATTACACCAACGAACTGTCTGAGTTCCGGATATTCTAATAACTATGGAACTTATGTGAGCTTTTTACAACCAAAACATTGGTTTACTTTTTAATTATTTGATGAAGACAGATATTGTGTTTATTTAATCATTTTATTTCAATTTAATAGCTCTATTTAGCGTTAGATCGTCATAAACTTCATTATTAGCGTTATAACTTATAATACTTTGCATTTTGCATCTGTTTAAAACTCCCCGACACACGGCACGTATTATATAAGAAAATTATTTGTTTGTTTGTGCTATCCCGTTTCTCCGGTTCTATAATATTTTACCAACAATTTTTCAGCAAAGTATCACTTCTCAAGCAACATTTGTCAATGTTTCATTACACAAATTACTAGGGTCCGCGCACGATAAGTCTGCGCGTGGGCAAAACTTTTACTGAATTATTGTACTGTCTATGTTTCGTGTGCAATAAAGTTTAATATCTTACTTCATAGAGAGCAGGTTTATAGAGCTTCTTTGATTATTATTACGGTCGGGAGATTATTTTTCATAGCAAATTAAATTAAATACTCCACTTGTCGCGTGCAGACTTATCGTGCGCGGACTCTAAATACAAACTGACATTTCAACAAAATAAACTTCAATATTTTTTTCATCTCCCAAGCTCGGAAAGTACCTACGCTGTTACTTTAAACATGCTATCGTAGAAAATCCTGTTTTAAACTATCAGCATTTTTGTACGCTTCCAAATTTTAACTCGACGCCCTAATAAAAATAAATATAAGGAACTCCTTTAACTTGTAGCGTTGCCTAGCAACGGGTTGTTGATTCTATGATACTTCAAGAAGACTCGATTTGTAATCAACAACCAGTTGCTATGCAACGCCACAGACTCCTTTTTTAAGAAGCAAAAAAGAAGGAAACTCATTTCACTAACCTCTCTAGGTTTTCCCGCATGGGTAACAAAATCATTTCCTCGGTTCTGTGAGATGAAAAGTTTTGTGTTTTGCACGAATGCAATATTATTTGCGTCTCGAGCTTCTGAATACCTCGCTACGCTCAGGTTTCTTTTTTTGAACCACTCGCTTCGCTCGAGCGTGGCTCAATTTTATTTTAGAAACCTTCGCTAGCTCAGTATTCAATACAAGCACTCGCCGCAAACAATAATTTGCATTCTTGCATGACAAATAACTATTGTTTAGTTCTATGTCTCTAACAAAAGTTGCAATAGAAATAGATTAGGTAGACCTATTTCTGCCTAGCTTCGAAAATTAAAAACATAGCTCCAAACCTCCGAACTTATAGATTTTCGTAGTTTTCAAGCAAACTTTACCATTTATCTTCTCCTAAACTATAAGTGCTCGAAGGCAGAGATTTCGGGAACGCCGTTCTTATATGATACTAAACCCATGGTAAAAATATGGTACCTGTTTGAAGATTATACTTGTTGTAAAGACGAGCAAACTAATTTTCTTTTGCTAGAAGCACTCGTATTGGTAACAATTAGTTTTCCCAAAGGTTACCTTCTCTGGTTTTGGTAGTGAAAGAAGTGGTAGAATCAGGCTTTTCTATTATCAAAAGAGGTTTAGTGCGTCTAGCATGAAGAACTTTATCGTGCTCGATGCTTGTTAAGTCATCTTATTTTGGGACTTCATGCAGGTTATGCTTTTTTGTGTTGTTTTTTTCTGATGTCAATCACACAGAACGTTAGAGATCGATGGCACCTTACGTAACATGTGAAGTAGGAACCTTAGAACTGTTTTATTTATTCGTCGACAAATAATTTATAGCCACAACGGTAATTAATGTGAGACAGCTTGAGATAAGAGTTGAAGGTGATTTTTGGTATTCTAATTAGACAACAAATTCCTACAGTTATGGAAGTTCAGTTAAGTTAGCTTCAAGGTCAGCTTTGTCATGAATCTCAAAATAAAACTAGATTTCGAAGGTGCATGGTAACTTGTACCAGGTAACCTGTGCCTACTTGAGAAATACGAAATAATAAGTACCTATATAAGTTTAAAAAAAACGACTCGCCTATGCCACATTTTTTGTGGCTGCCAGCTCTATCCGGTTTTATCCAAAAAGTTTGTAACCTTTTTTTTATGGTCAAGCTTTCGACAAGACGGACGTGCTAAAAATTAACGGTTACCACAATAATTTAAGAATATTTTATGAAAAAACAGGCTAAAAGTACAAAAAGTACAGTTGGACCTTGAAATAGAAGTGTAGAACCCTCTCTAGGTATGTACTGAGCTTTTTTTAAAATTAAAATTTTCAAAGGAATCTGTTCAAGAAAGAGTTACTTAACTGACCAAGACCATTTGCCAAGAATAAAAAAAAAATTGCCTTTGACTTCACCGATTTGTTTTTTTTTTTGTTTGTTTCCCTGATGGTTTAAAAACCTATATACTTAGTACGGAAAAGTTACAGAAACAGCTAAAAAAAAACGGTGATTTTGTATGGGAATCGTCTTAGGCTTAGGTGATACGAAGGTGGTATGTGGTAATAAAAGGTTCTTACCTGCGACGCGACCACTCTTGCGCGACTAGGATGTGATGGAGCCTTCGGCGATGCCTTCGTCATGGTAGACAAAAAGCCAAAAATCTATAGCCGATAAAGTTAGAAATAAATCACTTCATTTAAAATCGTCCACCCACAGTTGACACTTTGAGATCGTTTCACTGTGTGGCACCTTGTGTGCACACGCACTTATGTCAGTCTGTTGCACATTTGATTGCCTACTTTAGAATTTTATTGCACTGTTTGTCAAAATGTTATTAATGGTGTGTAGGCAAAGCTAATATTTAGGTAAGCCTATGCTACTTTTGTTGATCATATTCAGTTTAGTGATGTTCATTCAACGAGATATTTTTTAGAACTGAGTAAAAGAGCTTGAATGCATTTTAACTGGAATCTTAACGATCACATTAAAAAGTATCAATGTATAAGTGGACATTGATAGGTTCAAACGATTAGGTACTTATAATTATTCAAACATATAATTTACTTTACAGTGGCAGTTAGTAGGTAACGATAATACGATGTGAAATCAGTTTTATATCAATTTACTAATCATCCCCATTTAAATGTAGGTAAGTCAAAAATAATTTCAAAAATCTATCCGTGCATTCCGAAGCCAATTATAGATACGTCTTATGTAAAATTATCATGCATAAAGTTTTATGGTTACAGATTGAGCAATCGTAAAATAAAGCTACTGATACGCGCAAAATCGTAAATTAGTGAATAATGTTTTCTGATTAACAACAATTATCAAAAAGTTGCAACGTTGGTAAATTCCAATCCGCGTTGACGTGCTTAGGTAAAAACAGCGAAGTTACTTTCTGCATTATTAAAATACACTTTCAATCGATTTAGGCATCACTCTTTGTATAATAAAACTTATTTTATTTTTGGCAACATTTCGAGACCGTTGCAGGGTTGCAGGGCTTGTGGTTGCGGCAGACTAGTGTGACAGATTTCTTGAATGTCATTTGATATTTATTGTACTACCCTCGGCTCTAGACATATTTTTTTGTATTGACTAGGTAGGCACCGTGTGAATACTAATTGAAAAGTAACAAATATTTCCTAACTACGGAAACATAATATATGCATTATTTTCTGTTTCTTTCTTAATTCGCGGTAGGTATAGGTAAGTACCGCGAATTTCCTTTTTTAGTGAACTGTTTTTTGGTCCCTTTTGTGTTCCTCCCAGGTACCCCTAAATAACCGTCTGAGTTTGAGACAGTTACTGTGTTGAGGTCTTCTAACTATCAAACCTGTTTCGTGTGAGTGAGGTTTTATAGATAGGTTCTTGTTTTTTTGTACACCAAAGACATTAAAAGGACAGATACGAGTCAATGGCACTTGAATGGGTATACAATAAACACACTTAGCTTATTTGCTTCTCTTCGTTATGTCGTATTACTTACCTTACTGCTGATATTGCTAATCTTCAGCCATGTAGGTAAACAAAATATGATCTCTATATTAAGGTGGGATGATAGCAACGTGGCGGGAAATTCAAAATTTTCACAGTTTTTTACATTTTGTAGCTAAACTGAGCTATTTTTGTTCAGCGATTTTTCGTTCGCGGAAACAACAAAGTATGCTTTTCATTATTGTAAACAACAGAACAATAATAATTCGATAATCGGCTGAATAATTGTTGTTCTGTTGTTTACAATAATGAAAAGCATACTTTGTTGTTTCTGCGAACGAAAAATCGCTAAACAAAAAAGCTCAGTTTAGCTACAAAATGTAAATCACTGTGAAAATTTTGAATTTCCCGCCACGTTGCTATCGTCTACCCTTAAATCCAAACACACTAGATAAGATCAAATACAGACTTTTCAAATGGTTTCATAATCCCTGTATTTTTTTATCTTACACAATCGCTTACCAATTTTGTTTTTGGAGGATGTCCACAAAATCTCCATCACCCTAATTTTAGGGAAACAGCCCCTCTACCCTTGACGCAATTTTTTTATTAGTGAAATATTGAATTTTTCAATAAATTACAAAATTCTATATTTCACTATTTAAAACGCATTAGGCATATATTTTTATTATACAATAGCTTTACCTTTGAAAAAACATAACGGAATACCTATGTAAAACCAAAGCATGACTATGCGAATTCAAAGAGAAATTAATTAAAAAACTTTGTCAATATGATCGTAATAGCGTCATAGGTAACCCCCCTGATTTTTTTCGATTAAAATTAACCGGTCTCAAACCACAAATTGGTAAAGAATGTAATGTCAACTGGATCACTTAGTGTGGTATGTGGCATTATGTTACACCTGCTTGCACCACTATTAAAAATATTTTAGGGTTCCTTAAGTCAGGTGATTTTAACAGATTTTGTAATATTAATTAATGCCTCAATTTTGTATTAATGGTACCTCATAAATTACAATTAACTTAAGATAACAGTGACCATGACCTCCATAGTTTAACATGATTTAAATTATTATAAGTGGCATTATGTCACTCACCTTTTCCGGGATATTTTTTAACCATAACAAATTAACAATGTAAGTATATTGTTGTAGGTAGTAGAAGTTTAAACTAAAATATTTCAGGCTTTCCAAATAATTTTCTGTGAAATTGAAACTTTAAGAGGGCGTTAGAGCACCATTTTCCCATACAAACATAGTTCCGGTTTAATTTCTAAACTACAGGCTGGATTTTGCTGAAACTTGGTTTATATCAGTAGATGACCAATATAGAGATTTGCAAATAGTTTTTAGAATAAAAAAAATTGCCTGAAAGAAATTAGAGCGATGCGTTTTTCGCGCCGAAAAAGGGGTTACTTTCAGCTGTTATTTACTGACATTATTACACTGTCTATTGGAGTGTAACTACCTTGGGAACATCAATAATGTATTGTATTTGTCAGAAAAAAAAAAGATTTTGGAAATACCTAATAAAATGTAGAAATGGCAGCTGAAGTACGAAAATATTTGGGAAAATAGATCTATTACATTACAACTACAACTACCATACTCTCGGAAGGACACGAAGACACGTAGACTCATACAGCCGCATTGCCTCTCACTTTTCCCGCGCCCCGTCTCGCTCTGGGTGGAACATCTATAGAAAACAGTGTTTCACGAGCTTGGCCGTCACTGAGTTCCCACGGTCCTGAAGGGGACTCTTAAGTGTAAGTACAAAATCCATTCTTACTTTCAGTTTTCAATTATGTTACGCACTTCTAGCTAAGGATTAAAATTATGCAATCCTCTCGGTGAAGATGATGTCAACACTGAAAAAATTGGCGTTTCTTCTCGATTACTTCTGGCACTTAGATCTTATTATTTCCCAGAAGTAATGTCAGTATAGCATCAAACCGTGGACCTCTTTGCTTGAATTATTCAAACCACTGGGCTACCAGTACCAAACCTATTATATACTTAAATTAAGCTACGAAATATTTTCGTTCTAACCAAATTATGTAACACATGGAAGGTTTTTTAGGTAGCCTTCTCTGTTATTCCTACTTTCAAGGCCAGATTTTTTGTTTCATTTTAGAAACAGTCTGTGTACTTAGACGCCTACGTTAGATGTTTTTATAAGTTAGAGGTTAGCTAGCTTTGAGCTTTGTGTAGAGCTCTAGATTTTAGATTCTTTCGATACACTTGTAATTGTAACGGTATACCTGCACACCATTCCTTTGTTCCTTTTTGTCATCCTTTTTTTATTGATTTCTCCTTGTCTTCTACATCAAATACTACGGCACCTTTCATTTTATTTTGACCCAGTCTTACCATATCCTCCGAACAAAAGTGATAATTATACGTTGATAATTTAATTTGGTCTCATTTTATAAAAATATTGCAATAAAGAAATACCAGTTCTACAAGTTGTTTATTTTAAAATAACATAGCTAAACCACCACATACATACACTGCAGTGGTCGCTTCACACATCTAGTGTGAGTTGAGATGCTACTGAACGATATTTAAATTATATGTCATAGCCTAAGTTAGCTATACCCTTACTTTGAATAACTTAAAACAAAAGGTGCAAAGAGATATATCATATGGGCTGAGGATATCATATTGTGTAAATCACCTATCATGCAGAACAAATAAATAAATTAGCAATGCGGTAGGCAATTAATTATTATACCTACTATTATGAGATTACGATCGGTCATTGGCATAATGTGTTGAAGTCAAGTTGAAGCAGACATAAAGGAAACTAAAATTGTCTAGACTAGACAAGGTGACCGTTTCAGGAGAAAGAAACTTTACGCGGAACAAAATTACACGCATGGCAGTTTTCCCCTTATTTACATAACGGTATTTTTTTAGTTAGCCACGGGTATCGTGTTCCACTGCTGGGCAAAGGCCTCCCCTTTTGTCTTCCACACATTTCTGTCCTGAGCCACCTCTGACCATCCGGGCAAGAATTTATTTAGCTCGTCCCGCCATCGTCACCTAGGCCTGCCGCGTCGTCGTCGTCCAGGGCCCTTAGCCTGTAACACAATGGTGCCAAAATGGGCTTCCGGTTGACGGTTTAAATTACGATTTATTAATGCTGTCGGTCCAGTGTCGGTCCTTTTAATGTTATTGTAGTACAGCAAAGAATATTATGAGTTACTTCACTATTTTAAATAAAGACCTTTTTCATTTCATTTTCATTTCAGTCTAATTCTAGAGGATTAGTTCGCTGGTTGAAGGAGAACAACGAAAAAATCCCGGTTTTGTCCTTCTACCTAGGACGCCATTGATACGCCATTGTCTTACAGGCTAAGGCCCCAGAATGTTACAATCGGCTATTGAACGAGCGAGCGAAGCGAGCGAAGTTCTCAGAGTCTACTTGAACAATCTGGCGTTTGTATGTAGAGGTATGTATGTATGTTTCTATGTTTGTATGTTCGTTCGACGATAACTTGAGTAAATTTGGTCGGATCGTTTAGAAATTTGGTAGGCAGGTAAATGAGGCAAAGATAATTTTGAAGTTCGAACATGGGCCAAATCGGTCGAGGGGTTGCTGAGATATGAGGTCGCGAGTTCATAGTTCGGGCGAACTACTAGTAATATATTATTATTTTAAAAAGAAGACTAAATAACATTGCAATAGATGGATAGACTGAATATTCTTCTAATCACAGTTTATCGCAAAGATTGTGCAGAATCAAGCCAACGGCTGTCTATGGAAGAAAACAATGCGCTTTCACCAAAACGTAGAACAAAAGTTCTTGGAAATCACATTAAGAAGATGGGTTGGTTGAGGAAAAAAGCTATTTAAAAATAGTCCTTTATATAAAATCCAAGCATGACTATGAGAATTCAAAGATAAATTCATTTGTAAAACTTTGTCAATATGAACGCAATAGCGTCAAGGGTAACCCCCTAGATGGGTGAAATGACCAGTCGGAGACTGCAGTGCATAGAATACCAAAACGGTATTTTCGGGGTTATGGTATTTTTGGAAATGTGCAAGAATGTAATTTTTATGTATGTTTTATTCAAAAACTAAAGTCAGGATCTGAATAAAGGTGAATAATAACGTTTTACTATCTATGTATGCATCTGTGGTTTCGTTAATATTCAAATTACCTACTTGGTACGTCTTACATGAGATAGTTTGGCATAAATCTTCATATCTTTATCCAAAGATTAAATATTGGATTGATAGCTTTGCTCCATGATTGACAAGCTTATAATTTAATATAATACCAGTAGTACTTATGAATCTAGGGATTTTTACTTCAAATAATGTAACAATTTGGTATGCGCCAAAAATACTCAACCGCACTCAAGAATACTTTTTTGAAACCATTTTGGTGTCTTGTTGACAATTGAAGGAAAACCACAATACAGCAGCAGCTGTGATAGAAAAAAACCTTGTCTCTATCAAAAAGTGTACAGAGTTTGATAAAAAAGTTATATAATATCAATAAGTAGGTACTAATTTAATTAATTAACATAATATTGTAAGCTTCGGGCAAACTTCCTGTTTGACAGGTAGTGAGTGAGACCTAGGTATCTACTTTTTGTGAACAACTTTCTTGATAATTTTATTTCAATCATTACTTAGAAATTATGTAACTATCTTACTATCAGGAAATACAATCTCTACATAATACGGTTTCTTATTTATATGAAAATGTAGAGCCAAAGCTTTTTTGTTCATTGAACGCGGTTTTCTTATTTTTTTAATAAAATATTTTGACTAAGGTGTAGAGTTTGTGAAGTTAGGGCTTCTAGAGTTAGGGCGTGTACAGTTAGAAGCTTGGCTCTACATGAGATCTGATAGCTTTTTAACAGTGCGAGGTGTAGGTATGGTCTCGTCTTGGCAACATTTTTTACATGAGAATGTTTTTGGTGGGATTATTTTGTCTCGACTCGACATTCGTTTATCAGATAATTTGCATAATGGCAATGTTTTGGAATCTCACAGATATTTTTACCCTTCAAGATTACGCTGTTATATAAAAATTCAATCTTATTCTTTTCGTATCGTATCGGTACCTACTTCGCTAAATTGTATCAAACCGAATGAATGAATGAATTTTTATCATCGCAAAAACAGCCAAACATCAAAATATGAGCATTTAACTCCAATCAATTTGTTCATGTCGAACCCGTTTAGTCCTTTTATAATCGATTTCACAAATCTCTTACGATCTCTTCTCCCTGGGAAGGAGTGGAAGGAAATCTCTTCGTTCCCAGTAGGAGGTGCTTATGTGAAACTACTTACTGAAACCTTTTCCCCACAAGTCAGTCTCCTAAATGAATGAAAGCTTTTGAAAATTTACTTTAATGTGTTTTTAAAGTGAAAATAATGAGCCGTTTTCAGCACGAATTCACCAAGCATTTCATAAACGGCGTGGCCATAGAAGAACAATAATACGGCTGACAAAATTAATCTGTGGTAAGCGAAATTTGACAGCCGCATTCCGGTTCTTTTAGGGCCAGACCTGTAGGCCCCATCTAAGAAAATGCTTTGTGAATTTGTGCTGAAAACGGCTAATTGCAATTAACTTATTAAAAAAGTTCAAAATACTTACCCAAAATTTACTTTATTAGGTTAGTCCATTATCAATCGATATTCTAGAATGATGTAACTATGTGCAGTTAGAATTTTCAAAGTTTTTGAAACAAATATCCTGTTAGAAACATCAGCCAAATAAAATCTTTGAATAAAAAATGAATTATTGATTGAAGTTATTTATAATTAGCGTCGTGTTAACATGGGGTTATCTAAATAAAACTAGGCTAAGAACTATTCCGATTGTAAGTAGTTTAAAAAAAAGCTGCATTGAAATCATACTTGTTAAATCAATAAATAAATTAATAAATTCTTTGTAGCGCTCAGTGCAAAAGCACATTACGATTGTTAATTTATTAGCTGTATAGATAATGGACCACAAAGTAACGGGTAAGTAAGGTCTACAGGGCATCACACCCTACATAAACTAGATAGGGTAAGTTCAGTGTAAATACAATCACAAATAGGAATAGTTTTTTTTCATTGCTTTTTTGTGACAAAAACTTGATCGTTAACGGTATTCTTACGTGCTTGCTCCTAAGAAAAAAAACTCTATACGTAGAGTAAAAAGTTGCAAGAAACATCACTAGAAACTAAATATTTTTGAAACATTTTATTTTTCGTTTACATCCGGCCAGTTACCTCGTCTTTAGTTTAATTTGCCTATGGTTTTTGAAGGAATGTTTTTTATTATTGTTGCTTTTTTTAAACGCGCGCCCAGCCAGCGTCAACCTATAGGTCGACCGGTCGAGCGTGGTCTCAGATAGAACTGAAAGACCTCACTACAAATATGACCAATTATTATTACTGACTGACGGCCCACGAACTTGCTTGGAAGTGGTCCTATTGACATCGCCTGCTGAATTGGCGTTGTATTGGCTGGTAATTAATAGAGTAAACTGAATCGGTTTGTGGCACTTGTCGGGTGACAAAGTTGTTAGATCATATTTTTCTTTTCAATGACTTATGGCTGTTTTTCAGTAGTCAGTACCTAAAAGCACCTAGTGACAACTATGACTTTGGGAGTATTCAGCTAGGGCTAGACTAAAGCCTGCTACACCTACCTACTCAATATACGTAACGAGTAGAGTAACAGCAACCAGCACGTTGAGGCTTACACGCTAGCACTCTACTAGGTTACTTTACGGGCGACTTTACAACAAAAGTGTACACTCTGACGTGCTGTCGTGTGTACCTAAATGGCGTAGCAGAGTAGGCTTATGGGTCAATGAAAGTACCTATACTGAAGCGTGAAATCCACAATTTTCACAGTTTTTTTAAATTTTGTATCCTAATTGAGCAATTTTTGTTTAACGAGTTTTGTTTCACGACAATGAAATAGTAGTAGCATGTTCAGTTGTTCACACCCTAAGCACTCTTAAACACTTTTCTGAAAAAATCGCTTAGGTCCTCGCTCGCGCACTCTACAACACTTATAAGTAATGATGGAACTAACAACAAAACAACAATAATTCAGCCGATTATGTTTGCTCGAACTTCGAGTTTTGGTTTGTGAACCAGAAAAACAAATAAGCCTAGCTACAAAAGTGAAACAACTGAAAATTTGGACTTTCCTGCCATGCTACTTTCGTTGAACCTTAAGGTGATACGTGAAAAATAGTTCGAGGGGCGAGGAATGTTGTTTTTATGATAATTATTGTTCGCTTGATCTACAATTTATTATTCTACACACACAACTGAAAAGGATCGAATATTTTTCGCGACTTACTTATTTTATTTAAAAAGGCGTCCTAATAGGTACTGGTAGAGTACTCGGAACTGCCCCTCTACCCTTGACGCATTTTTCCAATACGGCCGCAATATGGCGCGATTTACAAAATTTAATATTTTACAAATTAAGACGCATTTTGTGTTTTTATTGAATAAAACAGCCTTACCTTTGAATAAACATTACAAAGTATTTAAAATCAAAGCATTACTGTGCGAATTCAAAGAGAAATTAATTTCAAAACTTTTTCAATTTGATCGCAATAGCGTCAAGGGTAACCCCCCTGGTAGAATAGTAGATATGCTATGTTGACTCTCCTGCCTCTCTACCCTTGACGCATTTTTCCAATACGGCCGCAATATGGCGCAATTTACAAAATTTTATATTTACCAAATTAAGACGCAGTTTTTATTGAATAAAACAGCCTTACCTTTGAATAAACATTACAAAGTATTTAAAATCAAAGCATTACTATGCGAATTCAAAGAGAAAATAATTTTAAAACTTTTTCAATTTAATCGCAATAGCGTCGAGGGTAACACCCCTGTTTACTCTATCCGTGTAGGCTTAGCTTTTTGGGTAGAGTCTGTTGGAGTAGAGCATCTCTTCGCTTTCTCATAAAGTTCTCATAGATTCTACATTTAACAGTATTTTTCATGTTATGGAAATCGTTAGGAAAACGGCATAACGGGACGGTTCTAATCAACCAAATGGTGCTTCTGCTTACCTTTTATTTCATTTTATTTAATTATTTACAGATGGCAGCACCAACACTTGTGTCTCGCCAATGAGCTTAGCGGTTACGCTACTCGACAATAGATGTCGCTAGTGTTGACATATTCTCTAGTATGGCTATTCAATAATAGATGGCGCTACAGATGCTGTTTTTACATGGATTGACCATTTTTTATTTTGTTACAAAGAAAGCACCGAACTAAATCGAAGAAAGAAATAACAAATATTCAGTATTTTTTTTTATTTTACATTTAACCCAAAACACAAACCTTAATCTCGTTTTCGTTCCCTGATCCGAAATTGGGTACGCAAAGTTTTTTGTTCGAAAGTCCGTTATTGGCTTAAACTTATCTTTAGACAATATTAAGAAACTAATTTAAATATTTTTTATTTTGGTCCAGTAGTTTTGTTTTTATGCGCTAAAATGTTTTGTTCCTATGACCGCCAACAGTATGCAGACCGTCGCGTGAAGGTCATAAAACCGTATCTTTGAAACGTTGTAAAATCCAAACTACTGAACCAAAATAAAAAATATTGAAATTAGTTTCTCAATATTGTCTAAACATAAGATTAAGCCAATAACGGACTTTCGAACAAAAAACTTTGCGTACCGAATTGTAGAGCAGCTGGCTTAGCATAAAACGCTCTATTGGTGCATCCACACAGCAAGGGCCTTAGCCTGTAACACCATGGCGTATCAATGGCATCCCTGCCCTTCTACCCTTGACGCATTCTTTTCAATATGGCGGAATTTGCAAAATTCATAATTTCAAGAAATAAGACTCATTTTATATTGGTATTGTACAAAATATTATAGGTAACCTTTGAATAAACATTACGAAGTATATAAAATCAAAGGATGACTATGCGATGTAAAATAGAAATAAATTTTCAAACTTTGTAAATATGAACGCAATAACGTCAAGGGTAACCCCCCAGATAGAAGGACAAAACCGGGATTTTTTCGTTGCTCTCCTACAACCAGCGAACTAATCCTCTAGAATTAGACTCATAATATTTTTTGCTGTACTACAAAAACATTAAAAGGAACGACACTGGACCGACAGCATTAATAAATCGTAATTGAAACCGTCAACCGGGAGCCCATTTTGGCACCATTACGTTACAGGCTACTTTTTGTGGGACAGCATTTTGCAACATGATAACAATGAATCACAATCATAGCAACTGAATGTTAGTAATTTTGCAAAATGTTGACCCACAAAAAGCGACATGGGCCAACAGGAGCCAATCGGCCCATCTAGGTACGTAAGCTTGAGTTCCTGAACTAATGGCAGTCGATCGTATTCGTGACGCAATATAGTAAAATAGCCTCGAGAGTACCCAATTCCCACATGTAAACTAAGGGTGGTATTCTAGAACGCTACTTAAACTCAGTTCAAACTAGAACGCTACTTAAACTCTGTTTAAACTCAGTTCAAACTAGAATGCTCCTTGAGCTCTGTTTAAACTCAGTTTAAGTAGAGTTTAGTAGTGTCGACTGTCGATAAAACAGTGCATGTTTGGATTTGAATATCCCTCCCTTCATATCAAAACATGCACTGTTTTATCGACAGTCTTTACTCTGTTTAAACTGAGTTTAAGTAGCGTTCTAGAATACCACCCTAACTGTGCTATAAACGAGTGTGAAATCCGGTTAAAACTGTGCTATACCTAAAGTTAGTTTTCGTATAAACTTTGCAGCCAGTTATTTTCCGACTTGAAAAGCCTTATTCATTCAGATTTTATGTATTTATAGAAAAGAAAAAAACAACAAATACTTAACACGTTGTGGCAACGTGTCGCACCGCACCATCGCACGTGGTATAATGTGTTGATGTTGAGAGCGGCATTGTTTGCGCCGACCTCACGGCGGGGACGTCTCAAAGGTACGGTCGGCCACAGTCACAGATACCCCATGGCAGCTCTTACCACGCGCGGCATGAGGGCGCCTATCGGACAAAAAGGGGTATCCTAGTGTGTGGCCGACTGTACCTATCTAAAGAAACTGTCACACATGCTGCCTGATTCAGTTATCCTTTTGGACACTACAGTACACGCCGTCACCCATGCTCTTTGCCCGAACCATAGGTAGCTTACCCTTACCCTAATCTGCCCCTCTACCCTTGACGCTATTGCGATCCAATTGAAAAAGTTTAAAATTAATTTCTCTTTGAATTCGCATAGTAATGCTTTGATTTTAAATACTTTGTAATGTTTATTCAAAGGTAAGGCTGTTTTATTCAATAAAAACACAAAATTCGTCTTAATTTGTAAAATAATAAATTTTGTAAATTGCGCCATATTGCGGCCGCATTGGAAAAGCGCGTCAAGGGTAGAGGGGCTGTTTTGTTTTGTCTGATATATTTTTAATTTATTGTGTAGGTAGGTACCTGTCTCAATTATTGCATTTCTGTGTGTTGTGGTGTCTAAATAAACGATTCTTATTCTATTCTATTCTTATTCTATGAAATCCATACGTTCAAATCTCGATTTGTTCCTTCCTTAGAGCCCGTTGGCTTCAGTTGGCTACAGCTTTTTTTCTAAATTTTTTCTTCCTACTACTCCCACTTCTGTATTGTGGTCGCTTGTCTCTAAAGCTGTTTTTCCTCGAGGTGTATGATTATTATGCTGGGCAAAGGCCTCTCCTCATGTCTTCCACATTTCTCTTTCCTGAACCACCTCCGACCACCCGGGCAAGAACTTATGTAGGTCATCTGGCCACAGTTGCCATGTGAGACCCAGTCAATGGCGATTTTTGCCCACCTTACTTGGCTCACATGCGGTGGCAGACGCGGCCAGCCATTTGAGCCTAGCGATTGCAGCTCCAAAGTCGTTTGTTATTATGTTGGTTTAAATATCCTGCGGGGGGAGCATGACTTTTATCGAGGCAGATTTATCCAACAAAATGGCGGTTTATCAGCATTTTTGACGTCTATAGTGGGTTATATATCGTCGAGAGCGATATATAACCCACTTTATACGTCAAAAATGCTGAAAAACCGCCATTTTGTTGGATAAATCCGCCTCGATAAAAGTCATGCTACGGGGACTGGCCCACGCCGTTTATCACGAGGCCCTGTCAGTCGACGTGGTATTTTATTAAACTTATGCAAAATTATAGACATAGACAAAGACATAGGTATTTAATTTTGTTCATAAAATAAGTTACAGGTCAAGTTAGGTATATAATATTTATGTTTGTGATGGATAAATTAAAATATTTAAAAAATCCATCGTTTCGTATCTAATGACTTAGGTACATTATTAATTACGTAAGTCAATATGACTAAAATACAATAGGAAATATTAGGTGTCATTAATATAAAATGTCAGAAAAAAATCAATAAATATTAAAAATAGAAAATATAAAATCAAATAAAATCATTATAACACAGTCAAATCGCGTGTTGATAACGAGTCTTGGTACCAATTTCAATATTAATTGCTATAATACCTGCAGTATAGCTGATTGTGCAGCCGCAGTAAATGTTGCTCTAGGTCAGTAATAATAATCGTCTAGTCAACAGGCACGTAGCTACTTAGAATTCCTATTTGTCACGGTTTCGACATGGTCGCCTTGTGATAGTATGTGATGTAGCCTTATTCATTGTAACACCTTGTATAGTTCAAGCTCGCTTTCAATAAACAACACTGCAACAGTTTCGGAGTGGCCATAATTTACTTAAAGTGGAACGTCACATAAATTATTTTTTTAAGTATGTTTGACAAAACTTAACGCGAGGAATTCCTGATAAACGAAAAAAAACCAAGAGACCTGAAAATCAAGCGCATGTGTTGGTTTTGTGAGGGAAGTTTGTGACAGACTAAAATAAGCTCTGTGTTATATGAGGACACAGGTAAAAATTCCAAATAGATATTACGCGTTTTTTGTTCTCTTTTAACTCCAGATGGAGCTAAAGACACAGCACAGCACACAGACGAGACGGGAGCTAGACAACCTGGGATTAAGACTCAAAATACCTTGCGCAACCCGGCGCATACACTGACGCCAAACAAAGAAACACACGAAGAATGACAGCCAATCAAATCTTGCGCAGGCGACGCTGTCTCACGACGGAAGAGCCAGTGACAAAAGGGAATATCGGATCGGAGAAAAATGTAACATTGCACCTTAAGATTACAAGTGTAAGGGTAATCTTAATTTAATTAAGGATTAGAGTAACTATTTTATTAGGGAAACTGTACATTTGTAACGGGGATATGCAGGGAATAGGAAAGGGAACTCAAGCTTGAGGGGGACTAGAGAATGGTTGTGAAAGAGGGTCTGAGAATAATATTGGTCTAATTTTAATTAAAGTTCCTGGAACGAGATTGGAGACAGATAAATTAATGTACTTAAATTCAGTTTGATTGGGAGAACAGCCGGATTCAAAGTTAAGTAAATTAATCTCCAAAACAATGCTGCATTGTCTTTATTCTGACGTAATTATTGCTGAATTAAATAACCATAAATTTAATATATTTTATACGACGAAAACGAGAGAGTAAATTTGATATTTTAAAGTAACAAGACAATGCGGAATTAATTAAGATTATTTGTGATTTGTGTGTTTTATTTGTTCTGAATAAGCTGGTTAAATTACACACTAATTAATTGAGAGCAGCCCCGCTAAAGACGGTGATAGATTATAAAATGACTAAGTACATTAAAAATAAGCTGCTCAGAACAGATGGACAATTCGATAATAATTGTTTCCCGATTTTTGCCCAATTTTGAAATAATCTGACTTTTGCCAACGAAGCCCAAATAATTATGAATTCGCAAGAGCAAACGAATGATAAATGAACGAATCACAATGAAGGTCATTACGGAAATATGTGAAAACTAAAGCCTTTTTTGAAATAAAGACCTGTTTGCTATAAAATGTATGAATCGAGTACAGTTTGAGAATGTTACTGATATTTTCTATTAAATATGTAGAAATCAAAGCCGTAAGACCTGGAGACATTGTTTGTTGTAAAATGTATGGAATTCTATTTTTACCTCCGAGAATACAGGTTGAGAAATTGTACTCACTGATATTATTTCCATACAAATAATTAATAAATAAAATTGAGCGGAAACTTTGACGCTTTCCGTACATGGTCAAATAATATTATAATGGTATCTAAGTGCACAAAGTGGATAATAATTATGTAAATACTCGGCATTGTATTTGCCAATAATACTGTGAAATATGAGTCACAGTAATAATAAATTAATATAATACTGAGCTTAACTCTCAGCACATTCATTTTGAACGATGCAAATATTTCATTTACTAAGAGAAAATTCAAGAATATAGACGTTAAACGATTTCTGATTATTCTTGATATTTTGATATGCTTGGAAGGTTTTTTTCAGATTCAGCTCTTAAGGTTTTTCCTTCCGTCAAATTGTATAATAAAGCATTTAACCAAGCTGGACTGAGACTTAATCTCAAGTCACACGTTACACAGTCAGATTTTTTTTGAAGTTAATATACGCATATTCAAATGTTTCAAACTTCAAACCTTGCTGTTTCCTTTCATCTCCACAAATATAGCTAGAAACAAGATTCACTAAAATATTACTAAATCCCTTCAGGAATATGACTGATAAAATGATTGCATATTTTATTACTCATTAATTAATTCCAGATACATTGAAACCTAAGAGCCATTTTTCTTATTGACACTTAATTAAATCCTTTTGATTGAACTGGGCAAATTACAAGATTTAAAGTCACATTTATAATAGCACACATACGAGTTCAAACCAAGCTGCGTGAATAAATCACTCAATCTTACGCGCAAGCTAAAATGATCAATAAATAATATCTCAAAAAGTACCAATGTCCGTAAATAAATTATTTCCTCAAGTTTTAATACAGAGATATTCGAGTCCTGCGGACCATATTATTATCAGTCATTATCAGAACTGTATCATTCACGCATAGAATCGCTCATGATATTGATGAATAAGAGCATTCTCTCATACGCACTAAAATAGATGCATAATATCCAGGAAATATCTAATACATGATTAATTGCCAAAAGCACAGAAAGATTCAAGCCTCTATTAGTTGTACACAACAAGGTTCGGCTACCTCGCATCTGAAACTGGTACTATAATCGCTTATCAAATGATTCAATTAAAGCGATGTACATACAAATAATATAAAGCTGATCTCTATTAGGTAGGTTAGGGCGACGACAGACTACATAAAATGTTGAGTGTGTTTATGAATGGGAAAAAGGGGAGTGAATGAAAGACACGAAAGGCGTATGAATTTAGGGCTGACTTTTACTTTTGACTTTATATTGTTATTAATTTTATAAGGTTTACTCCTCATCCGGCACTGATCTGTAGATTTGAGCAAACCAAACTATTATAATGAATGATTCTGGCTCTTTCCTCATCCGGCCTTAAGCTGTTGATTTGAGCAGCCATGAAATATGATTCTGGCTCTTTCCTCATCCGGCCTTAAGCTGTTGATTTGAGCAGCCATGAAATAATTGGTGATTGAACCAATTTTACCTCATCCGGCCTTAAGCTGTTGATTTGAGCAGCCATGAAATAAATGGTAATTCAACCAAATTTTAATTAGAGACAGCTAATGATTGATTGGAATCAAATAAAGTACAGTACAGGTGTTGATAGGACTGTCCTTAGTGAGACTAAAAGAGGAAGAATCTATATAGCAATAGGACTTACAGGAAGAACCTGGAGACCTAAAATTTACTTAATCAAGTGCTCAGTTAAATATTCACCCAGTATTTTGGCTTAAGACATTACATTTTATCATTGCAATCTAAATGGTTTCTTAGGAATCAATACTTACACAGTAACTTTAGGCAAACTAGACGATCATTGCCAAAGCAGATAGCTAGACTGTCCATTTTAGGGCAGGTGGGCCATCTCACGTGGTCCCGATTGACCAGGATATTCTTGGCCTTTCAAAGACAGTCCATCTCACGTGGTAGCCGTGACACCAGGATCTTAGGCTTTGTGTTAAAACTTAACCCAACTAAGAATCGAAGAGAAAGGACTTATGGTACATACTACAATGGGCAGGTCCATTACACCTGGTGCCTAGTGCCCAAGATTTAAGATTTTGTGTCAAAATCAGACGCAACTTAAATAACGAATTTGTACAAATAAAAAAATAAAATACACAACGTAGGCGGTCATAAATATTTATTTGGAGAATAGATACATGGCGTAGAGTTGAACATCGTGATTTAAAAAAGTGGAGAGAAAGCACAGCATTGAGGTCAAATTGATTTGAGATATTAAAACTAATTGGCGATAAATATATTGATTCAGAGAGAGAGAGAGAGAGAGAGAGAGATCATTGAGGGATGTTAGATCGAGAAGTCTGGGAGAGGTCTTAGTTTGAAATAAATAAAATAAATCATAATTTTATGAGTTATTGGTAGAGAGAAGATATTTTTGCAGTGTGGAAGTAAAGGGTTTTATTTGATTGGAAACTTACAAAAGTCGAAAGATCTGGGGGAGGTGAAAGGTAAATAGAGAGGTAAATAGACAAAAATATTAAAAAATATTTAGGTATAATTTGATGGCGCTTTATTGGCAAAGGTTGATTGATATAATGTACTGTGTATTATTTTGTAAGATATTTTGTGTGATTTTTCAGCGCTTGATTTCGGGTCTCTTATAAAAAGTGGAATGTTTTGTGACGTTTTAGGCGAATTCTCATGATAGATCAAATTAATAATAATATTGGAAAATAATTGCGGAAGCCACAGTATTATTTTGTTAGCGCGCTTGGATTATTATTCGCATTATAAACGAAATTGAACCATTGAAGAATCGTGAATGCGTCACCTGGGTTAATATCTGTTTGTAAAAATGTGTGTATGTACCTAGTTAATTAATATGTGTATCAATGAATCAGTGGCATGGGGCTAGCTGAAAATCAGCGCCGTCTGAAGACTATTTCAGACGGCATACAGCTGAGCTAGGTCCATTTTCGGGAAGACAATTTGTAAATATTTTTAATTTTAATGTTATTGTGCTTGTTTTTATTTTGTGATATTCCCGAAATAAATATTTTTTCAATTTCAATTTCAATTTCAAATTATTTACTAGCGGATAGTTTTACTGTAAATTGAACAAGTATTCCGCCAGATTACATAATGATTCGTAGAACGCTCATAAATAGAAAACGAATGAAACCGTAAATGAAAGAATTATCGTTACTAAAAGATACGTTTAGATTCGGTAGATTACAAGCAATAAAAAGGTAATTTGCGCGTTTAATTTGATCAGTAATATTTTATTATGCGCAGCATTTAGTGAAAAACAGTTAGTTTAGTGATTGTCTGGGACATGTTGGGAATAAAAATAAATAATATAACTTGAATAAATTACGTATTCTAAGATTGCATAGATACCGGCAGTGGGCTGAATGAAGATGATTCCGTAATTTCAAGTGACGAGAATAATTGATTAAAAAGGGCATTTATAAACTAATAACAAAGCTTTGACGTGCAATGAACTGAGTCAAGTAATAAGTAAAAATTGGGTCTGAAAGAAAGCTAGTGCTTATATGAAAGGGGGTGCTTGTGTGCTAATGCCGTGGTCTTTTTGGAAACGATCGAGATATATATGTACTAAGTATTGATAGTAGTTTTGCCCTGCAGTGTAGATAAAGTGAGAATAGAGTAAATGGTGGAAGAATACTAGTAATTTTAAGTCTGTTTGGGTAGCCTGAGTTGTCTAACACTGATTCAATTTTAATGCCTAAAAATACAAACTGCTAAAGGAGCGATGGACAAAGAGCTGGGGTGAGGTCACAGATTGCATTGAAACTGCACAAAAAATTGTGAGGGACGCTTACGAAAAAAAAGCAGGTAGAGTTGACGCACGCAAAACTGATAAGGAATGGTATTTGGACTGTTTTTAAAATGTTTCGTAATTTTATTATTATTTTGGAGTTGGCTATGAAATTGGGGTTTTGTACAATGTTTTCCAAACTACACACCTACTAGATAAGTAGTCGATTCTGTATACGCAATATCGATTGGTAATTGGGAAAATATCGGAGAGAGAGATAATTATGTTTTATAGTGATTTTATTGACTTGAGTAATATTCCATTTTAACTTCCTTGCAAGAGAAATTATCAAAGTGTTTATGCAATGTAAGATTTTGTTAAATACATTCATTGCTAAAGGCGAAATTAATGATCTTTGAAATTATTTCACACTATAACTCAATGGAAATATATTGGTCGGTGAGAGAAAGCGGTCATTTTAAAACTAAAACTATTGTTACTTATGGAGCAATAAAACAATTTGGTTATTTGTGAACAAAAGCCAAACATTGTTTTGCATTAGTCAAAAGGTCCTTTAGCAAGATATTATTGACGGTTGGACGTAAGTCGAGGTTTTTTTAACGCGGACTTCACTGCACGTGTGGCTGTTTCTGTTATTTCTGGGAAATGCCGACATGCAATAGTTTGAGGAGTAATCTTTTGAAATAAACCCAGCTAATTGAGACAAAATAAGTCGAGACCATGCGATGAGTTTTGAGGACACGATAGTTCGGGGAACTTAAGTTTTTTTATGAAGAGATGGTGTTTGAGACAAAAGCGGGCTGGGTCGGTAGAATGTTTTTTTTGGTACCTACGAGTAGGTAGGAGTTATGTAAATTCACTGGCGTTGAACTTGGTCCTTTCAAAATAAAATACGCACACGCAACAACAGTATGGGCTGTAAATCGATTGACGTGAATAAAACATCGTGATAGGACGTGATTGCCGTAGTAAGATTTGATGAAGTGAACATTTGATAATGGACTAATTAGAGCTTTTCTGATTCGACTGGAGAGTCGTAAACTTTTGGGATGTTGAATTCAAAGTATTGTGAATTAGATGAATTAGGAGTCATGAATTAGAAAAGGGTGATAGAAATCCAGATGAAATACAAGATGATGTTTAGATGACCTAGATGAAATTTTATGGAAATTTATACAGCGCGCAATTGACTCTATTACCTTAAATACAACGAATGGAAAGACTTTGGTAATGCAAATACAAAGAGCTAAGTCGCTATAATTTGGAGATTTTGGAGTTAAAGTAGTATGTTCGTATTATGAGTAGTTATTGAATTAATTAGTGTACAGGGTAGCGAATTTTTTTCTTTTATCGTAAAGCGAGCGGAAGCGAGTCTCAAGGACTAATTTTAGGCCTAGACTGATGAAAGATGATAGCTAGATTTACGTAGAGCACCAAAAATCTAGATTTTTAGTTTCTCCGGGGGGAGGCGTGTGATAGTATGTGATGTAGCCTTATTCATTGTAACACCTTGTATAGTTCAAGCTCGCTTTCAATAAACAACACTGCAACAGTTTCGGAGTGGCCATAATTTACTTAAAGTGGAACGTCACATAAATTATTTTTTTAAGTATGTTTGACAAAACTTAACGCGAGGAATTCCTGATAAACGAAAAAAAACCAAGAGACCTGAAAATCAAGCGCATGTGTTGGTTTTGTGAGGGAAGTTTGTGACAGACTAAAATAAGCTCTGTGTTATATGAGGACACAGGTAAAAATTCCAAATAGATATTACGCGTTTTTTGTTCTCTTTTAACTCCAGATGGAGCTAAAGACACAGCACAGCACACAGACGAGACGGGAGCTAGACAACCTGGGATTAAGACTCAAAATACCTTGCGCAACCCGGCGCATACACTGACGCCAAACAAAGAAACACACGAAGAATGACAGCCAATCAAATCTTGCGCAGGCGACGCTGTCTCACGACGGAAGAGCCAGTGACAAAAGGGAATATCGGATCGGAGAAAAATGTAACATTGCACCTTAAGATTACAAGTGTAAGGGTAATCTTAATTTAATTAAGGATTAGAGTAACTATTTTATTAGGGAAACTGTACATTTGTAACGGGGATATGCAGGGAATAGGAAAGGGAACTCAAGCTTGAGGGGGACTAGAGAATGGTTGTGAAAGAGGGTCTGAGAATAATATTGGTCTAATTTTAATTAAAGTTCCTGGAACGAGATTGGAGACAGATAAATTAATGTACTTAAATTCAGTTTGATTGGGAGAACAGCCGGATTCAAAGTTAAGTAAATTAATCTCCAAAACAATGCTGCATTGTCTTTATTCTGACGTAATTATTGCTGAATTAAATAACCATAAATTTAATATATTTTATACGACGAAAACGAGAGAGTAAATTTGATATTTTAAAGTAACAAGACAATGCGGAATTAATTAAGATTATTTGTGATTTGTGTGTTTTATTTGTTCTGAATAAGCTGGTTAAATTACACACTAATTAATTGAGAGCAGCCCCGCTAAAGACGGTGATAGATTATAAAATGACTAAGTACATTAAAAATAAGCTGCTCAGAACAGATGGACAATTCGATAATAATTGTTTCCCGATTTTTGCCCAATTTTGAAATAATCTGACTTTTGCCAACGAAGCCCAAATAATTATGAATTCGCAAGAGCAAACGAATGATAAATGAACGAATCACAATGAAGGTCATTACGGAAATATGTGAAAACTAAAGCCTTTTTTGAAATAAAGACCTGTTTGCTATAAAATGTATGAATCGAGTACAGTTTGAGAATGTTACTGATATTTTCTATTAAATATGTAGAAATCAAAGCCGTAAGACCTGGAGACATTGTTTGTTGTAAAATGTATGGAATTCTATTTTTACCTCCGAGAATACAGGTTGAGAAATTGTACTCACTGATATTATTTCCATACAAATAATTAATAAATAAAATTGAGCGGAAACTTTGACGCTTTCCGTACATGGTCAAATAATATTATAATGGTATCTAAGTGCACAAAGTGGATAATAATTATGTAAATACTCGGCATTGTATTTGCCAATAATACTGTGAAATATGAGTCACAGTAATAATAAATTAATATAATACTGAGCTTAACTCTCAGCACATTCATTTTGAACGATGCAAATATTTCATTTACTAAGAGAAAATTCAAGAATATAGACGTTAAACGATTTCTGATTATTCTTGATATTTTGATATGCTTGGAAGGTTTTTTTCAGATTCAGCTCTTAAGGTTTTTCCTTCCGTCAAATTGTATAATAAAGCATTTAACCAAGCTGGACTGAGACTTAATCTCAAGTCACACGTTACACAGTCAGATTTTTTTTGAAGTTAATATACGCATATTCAAATGTTTCAAACTTCAAACCTTGCTGTTTCCTTTCATCTCCACAAATATAGCTAGAAACAAGATTCACTAAAATATTACTAAATCCCTTCAGGAATATGACTGATAAAATGATTGCATATTTTATTACTCATTAATTAATTCCAGATACATTGAAACCTAAGAGCCATTTTTCTTATTGACACTTAATTAAATCCTTTTGATTGAACTGGGCAAATTACAAGATTTAAAGTCACATTTATAATAGCACACATACGAGTTCAAACCAAGCTGCGTGAATAAATCACTCAATCTTACGCGCAAGCTAAAATGATCAATAAATAATATCTCAAAAAGTACCAATGTCCGTAAATAAATTATTTCCTCAAGTTTTAATACAGAGATATTCGAGTCCTGCGGACCATATTATTATCAGTCATTATCAGAACTGTATCATTCACGCATAGAATCGCTCATGATATTGATGAATAAGAGCATTCTCTCATACGCACTAAAATAGATGCATAATATCCAGGAAATATCTAATACATGATTAATTGCCAAAAGCACAGAAAGATTCAAGCCTCTATTAGTTGTACACAACAAGGTTCGGCTACCTCGCATCTGAAACTGGTACTATAATCGCTTATCAAATGATTCAATTAAAGCGATGTACATACAAATAATATAAAGCTGATCTCTATTAGGTAGGTTAGGGCGACGACAGACTACATAAAATGTTGAGTGTGTTTATGAATGGGAAAAAGGGGAGTGAATGAAAGACACGAAAGGCGTATGAATTTAGGGCTGACTTTTACTTTTGACTTTATATTGTTATTAATTTTATAAGGTTTACTCCTCATCCGGCACTGATCTGTAGATTTGAGCAAACCAAACTATTATAATGAATGATTCTGGCTCTTTCCTCATCCGGCCTTAAGCTGTTGATTTGAGCAGCCATGAAATATGATTCTGGCTCTTTCCTCATCCGGCCTTAAGCTGTTGATTTGAGCAGCCATGAAATAATTGGTGATTGAACCAATTTTACCTCATCCGGCCTTAAGCTGTTGATTTGAGCAGCCATGAAATAAATGGTAATTCAACCAAATTTTAATTAGAGACAGCTAATGATTGATTGGAATCAAATAAAGTACAGTACAGGTGTTGATAGGACTGTCCTTAGTGAGACTAAAAGAGGAAGAATCTATATAGCAATAGGACTTACAGGAAGAACCTGGAGACCTAAAATTTACTTAATCAAGTGCTCAGTTAAATATTCACCCAGTATTTTGGCTTAAGACATTACATTTTATCATTGCAATCTAAATGGTTTCTTAGGAATCAATACTTACACAGTAACTTTAGGCAAACTAGACGATCATTGCCAAAGCAGATAGCTAGACTGTCCATTTTAGGGCAGGTGGGCCATCTCACGTGGTCCCGATTGACCAGGATATTCTTGGCCTTTCAAAGACAGTCCATCTCAGCCTTTTGTTTCAAGGTGTAGTGTAGTTAGATAATAGTTATACCTACAAACCGTATTTTTTTCCGTTAGCAGTCGCCTAGAAGAAATTTCTACCAGAAATAAGGCCGTCACGTTGTACCAATTATTATTGTATCAGCCGGATGGTCGGATGGATGGATGGACTCTTAAGTCATTGTAAAATCGTTTTATCGAAGAATCGTGCATCGCAGTGGCACCTTCACTCACACTAGGTGGGTGAAGAGACCACTCGGCGCTGCAGTGCCTGGAACATTGTTTTAGATGGAGAAGGCTTGCCAAGCACCTATACCATCCTGACAGCTTAGTCGGCCTAGCCCACAGGAAAGAAAAGTCAATACGTGTGGAGCCAAGCCCTGGGTTTCCTCACGATGTTTTTCCTTCACCGTTAGTGAGTGGTTTTTGGTGCTACAAAGGAAGCAATGGAGCGATCGTTTCTTTCTCAATGGAATTCCTTTGAATCACGTTGCTTCTATCACGTTACAGTGCCTAATCGAGTTTTCCCCGCATCGGTCTCGATGCGATGTTGCAAAATTGCTGAACGGCGGATATTATGGATTGTTCCACTTAATGCACCTGGGGTAATTCAAAAAGTTGACTTTATTCACCTCGGGCTAAAGAACCTGGGTGAATAAAGTCGACTCAATTTTATTAATATTTTTGGTATCCTTTATTCACCTAAAAATAAATCATCATATTATATTGTTAATACAGCTTAAAAAATAAATAAAACAAAACATATGAAGTACTTATATTTATATAAATTGCGTAAAAAAACGTACGTGATAGGTAAATATTTTTTTTTTTAAATATATTTTTTTATTTCTGTATTTTTATTGTAGCACTAGCTGTGCCCGCGACTTCGTATGCGTTTTTACACATTTGACATTTAATTTAAATTCGACTGTGGAGGAAAACTCAAAAGGAAGGTTTTTTTTAACCCCCGACCAAAAAAGAGGGGTGTCATAAGTTTGATAGCTTTGTGTGTGTGTCTGTTTATGTGTTTATAAGGGTGTGCCTGTCTGTGTGTGCCCTAATCTAAACAATACATTAAATTTATAATAAAATATGTTTTGTTTAGATTAGGTATCGCCCGTGTAAGATACCAGCAAGCTTAGCATAAGAATTCCTTAGGAAGTAAAGGGGTTTATATGTATCTCCCTCGACGTAGAGTGGGATAGATAAAGTTATAAGCCTATAGATAAGGTCTTACCCATTCTCATGCTAAGCCAGAAAGTAAAGCATAAGGTTGGGTTAGAGCGTATCTACGGCAAATAACTCTATGTTAAGCGGGATAGCTTTACGGCAAACAATATATATTTTTTTAATATTAAGTTAGGCTCAGTAAAGTAAATATTTAAAAAAAGGCACAAAAAAAATTCAACCTCGCGTGTGTTCAAACCCAGAACCTCTCGACCGCGACGCAACAGTACTACATTTCTAATATCGATAAACTTTGTCCGACCTCCACCGAAAACCACTCACATTTCCCTCCAGCAAGCATCATAAGGCTGGGTTAGAGTGTATCTATGGCTCTGTCCATCCCGCTCTATGTCAAACAAAAGAGTGAGTAACCTATTGTTTTAAACCCAATAGATACGCTCTAACCCGGCCTTATGCTACGCTTGTAGAACTAACATTTTCCGCCAAAATAAAATAAAAACAAATGCCGACTTTTCATTTACAATATGGCGCCCCAAATGCCAAAAGTCGTAGCGTGATATTATACAGAGTGTTAAAAGACCGCCAACAAAGCGGGAGACCACGTATTAGTCCTCATCATAACGAAAATTTTTGCCCAAGGAACTATGCCCGGGAAATCAACGGTTTCCGAGATAATAAAGTCGGACTATTCAATTTTTTTTTTTCATAAATGTGTCCAGTATTACGTTCTTAACATACCTTCTCAAGAAGCCATATCAAAATGATGGATATTTCTTACGAAAAATCAAGTTAAAATTGCAACCCGCAATGTAGGTTTCCGAGAGAATGAGGTTCAAAGTCGGACTTTTTTTTTTTTTTGCAGAAATATGTTCAGTATCACTTTCTTTACATACCTTCTCAAGAAGCCATATCCAAATTATGAATATTTCTTACAAAAAACGAAGTTAAAATTGCAACCCGCAATGTATTCTAAACATCGGATAGCCTAAGTTATGCCCAGAAACGTGAGTTATGACCATGTTAAGTTTTGTTGAAAACTATTCAGCGGTGTTCGCGTTTATCGTGTTCATACAGACAGACAGACAGACAGACAGACAGACATAGACCGTTTTTTTTGCATTTTTGGATTCAGTATAGTTTACTTAGTAACCCCTGCTAGTTTTTTTCTAAAAATATTCAATGTACAGAATTGACTTCGCTAGAGTTTTATTATAAGTATAGATTTTGACACGCAATTGATTTAAATAAAAATTTTATATTTAAATAAATTGCGTAAAAAAAATAAAGTACGTGATAGGTAAAAATGAACAGATAACTTTTTTATAATTTTTTATCATAATTTTTTATTACGGACGTCACGTGTTATAGCGGACCAAGTCGGACACGTTCTCACTCTGGAAATTTACAGGAATTGCGTAAGGGTAAGTTAATATCTGAAGTGATGATGATTTATTTATTTATTTATTTATTTATTTTTGGAAGGCTAACAGCTTTAGAAACACATTGTAGATACGAAGTTTAGAAACAGAGAGCCAATTAGAAGCCTTCACAAGTAGATACAGACTAGTTAAATGTGGAATATAGTCAAAAACACAAATACCTATAAGTGTAGTAAATTACAAAATATATAAATATAAATGCAAGATCTTACTTAACATACATTATTGTTGGCTGCTACACTCGCATCTTAAAAAAGAAATAAACAATATTTTAAGCATTAAAAAACAACTTACTTAACGCGTCTCTCGCTTCTGCCTGTTTGGTATTAAATAGGTCTAAGTCTAAGCTAAGGTTAGAATCACCACAGAGTGCATTAAATCTATCGCACGCACGCAGCATATATGTGTTTCTCCTATAATTAGTTGAGACAACGGGTACATATATGATGTCATTATTTCGCAGGATTTTGGCCGGTGCACGGACATTTATCTGAGCCAAGAGATCTGGGCAATCAATACCACCATTGGCTATCTTTAGCAGAAATAGTATATCGGCGATCTCGCGCCGGCGCTCCAGAGGCAGAAGATGATGTTTTCTACACATATCGAGATAGTCATCTGATCTGTATTTGACTGAGGTTCTGTAGCATATATATTTCATAAACCTCTTTTGTATAGCTTCAAGCGGTGCAATATATTCTTGATACATAGGGTTCCAGATTTGTGATGCGTACTCCAAGTTACTTCGCACAAAAGTGCAATAGAGTATTTTTAGTGTCTTAATTTGCTTAAAATCCTTGGAGTTACGCATCACAAAGCCCAACGCTCGGGAGGCCTTAGTAATAATTTTCTCGACATGTTTGTCAAACAGTAATTTGGAGTCGTGATATACACCGAGATCGCGGATAATGCTTACTCTAGGAAGTGACGTTCCTTTTAGCTTATAGTCGAAGTTCAATAGTTGTTGTTTGCGGCTAAAAGTTATAATATTACACTTAGTAGGGTTAAGGTCAAGATGATTGTCGTAACAGTAATACTCAAGGCGTCGAAGATCATCCTGTAAACATTCTGCATCAGCTGCTGAGGAGACAGGGATAAATATCTTCATGTCATCGGCAAAGCAAAGTAACTTGGACGTTCGACAACAGCGATCGATGTCATTAATAAATATCGTGAAAAGGATTGGCCCGAGAAGAGAGCCTTGAGGCACACCACTGGGGATAGGAACCCAGCTAGACATATAGTTATTGACGACAACAGCTTGGGACCTATTATCTATATACGACGCAAACCACCTCAGAAGGTCGCCACTAATGCCAACCTTCTTAAGTTTTACCAACAAAAGGTCGTGACGTATTCTGTCAAATGCCTTGCTGTAGTCCGTATAGACAACATCGACCTGCTGCCCACTGGCCATGGCCTTAGTTAGATCTGAGTTAAGTAGTATAAGATTTGAAGTAGTGGAACGCCCCCTCAAGAAACCATGCTGAGACGGACTAAAGGATTGTTTAAGGGCTGGATATAATTGGTTAAATATAATTCTTTCAAATACCTTAGAAACCAGGCACAACTTAGAGATAGGCCGATAATTTGATACATCGGTCTTAAGACCTTTTTTGTGAACCGGTGTAATAAACGCACGCTTCCACTGACTCGGCACAGCTCCTTCCTGCAATGACCTTTGAAACAGTAATGATAAAGGGACAGCAATAGTATCAGCGCAGTTAACCAGGAAACGAGCAGCCAAATTATCTGGGCCAGCCGATTTGTAAAGATCCAACTTACTAAGTAGGGCGGATATAGTTGAAATTTCAATTTTAATAGAAGAAATACAGGATGGCGTCACGTAATCTGTAGATAGGCAGCTGGGGTTATTAGTGCCAGTGTCTAAGAAATTAGATTGAAAAAAATCGGAAAAAGCACTGCAGATTGTTTCACCAGTACTACAAACTGCGTTTTCATACTTAAGGTTGCACGGCATCGAATTGGACCTTGTTTTGGATTTGAAATATGACCAAAATTGTCTTGGATTATTTTTAATTGAATTTTCCACCGATTGTATGTATTCCTTATAACACGAAGATTCCAACAACTTTACTCGATCTCTTAATAATTTGAAGGACTCCTCATCAGAGCGATTACCATATTTTTTAAATTTTTTATAGTACTTGTATTTTTCTTTAATTACCTTTATTAGCGCAGGAGAGTACCACTTGGGGTAGTGTTTCTCAGCAAAAGTTTTACTAGGTATATATTTATTCATGAGGTCATTGCATTTACTATAGAATTTATGTGTGGCATCATCAATATTATTGGAATGGAGTTCATTGATCCAGTCAATGCTAGAAAGTTCAGTATTAATGGAGTCGAAATCCCCGCGCGAAAATATAAAGCGCGTAATAGGAGCGCAACGCAGAAGGTCGTATCGAACAAAGTCGAGATGTATCGTTAGTGCACCATGGAAGCGGTCAATAGGCACGAGCGGATCCCCACTACAGTCTGAGACTGTCACTGGGTCACTCGCGAGGATCAAATCAAGGGTCCTATCGTAGCAATTTCTAATACCGTTGTATTGTTTAAAATTTAAATAATTAATTTCCTCAATAAGTAGGACCGCATCCTGTGACGTAAAGTAGTGAGGGGAAAAGTAATCGCAGCTACTATCCGACAGCCATACTATTTCGCTGAGATTGAAATCCCCTGTTACAAGGTATTTATCGTTAGGGTTGGAAAAGAATGTTTCACTAAGTTTAGTCAGAAAGGAAGAGAGTTGTTCGGTGAATTTGTTGCCACCCTGTTCATTGATTAGGTACAGAATACAAATATTCAATTTAGTTTTACTTTTGGAGACGCGGTCGGTAGTGGATACACTTATCCATAAGTCCTCTGCGCGCGAAGAAAAACTAGATTCTAACACTGCCGATAGCTCTTTGCGCGCCGCGATAAGTACTCCACCACCATACTGCTGTCCCGTGGCAGCGTAGTTTCTATCGCGCCGAAAAACAACATAACGGTTATCGAACAATTCCGTGTCATGGATCGCGTCTAAAAGCCATGTTTCACTGAGTATTATTATGTCGTAATTACTAGCACAAAGATTTCTGTAGAAAATAGTCGTTTTTGTGCGGAGGCCCCGTACATTTTGATAGTAGATATTAAATGGTTTTTTATTCGAGGTAGTCATTTGTGATTATAATATTAAGACGGTATACTGATAAAATAAGACAGTGGTTGCGCAAACATTCCAAGCCACCAAGGCAATCATAGAGAGTGCGAGACATCATAATATGCGTAAGCGCGGTAATGAGTGAGACAGATAATACAATCGGATCGGAGACCATAAAAAAAATAGATTCGTCGTCGACAGCAATAGTGCAGATTGTAGCGTGTGTAAGTGAGACGTATATGTTTCGTGCTATTAGTGCAGGATTAGGAACGGCATAACAATGTAGTAGCCCACAGCAGCGAGCGTTTTTTGCGAGCTTCAAAAGCAAGTCAGTGGTTGACAACCTTTTTTTAATATCAAACAGCGAGAAGCACACAAATTTAAAGAGACCAGTAATAAAAAATAGCGATAAGTAGTAGTGCAATTGTAGCAGAATTAGAGTTAATGCTAGTAGACTTGTTTTCAAACAATATAGGCTGTAAATTAGGTCATTTTGTTTAAATCACCGTCTGAGAGCACCACCTTGACAGGGGAAGTGTCGTTCTTTCTGATGTGGATTTTACAGAATTTCACCCATACATACTTGAAGCCTTTTTCTTTGGCGGCATTCTTTGTTTTTGTGAGTAGTTTCTTCGAGGTCGGGGTGAGATGGTCGTTGATATAAATACGCTTGTCGCTCCCTCCAAGCCCGATGTCACTCGCCGCTATGATTTTCTTGGCGCGTGCCGCAGCCACGAAGTCCTCCTTTACGTATCGGTTGACGAAAGTGAGAATAATATGTTTCTCCTTGGGGTCATACGAGGGCACTCTGGAAATGTAGTTAATCTGGGATTTCGAGAAACTGTAGCCCACTGATCTACCCAGTGCCTCAACTAAAGTGAAGAGGTTTTCATCGGCCCTAAAAGGGACACCCTTTATCTCTACATTATTAAGGCGGGTCCATTGCTCCTTACCATCCAAGGCTTGTTTGAGAGCTTCCAGTTCATTATTCATGGTTGTCTGCGTTTCCTTTATCTGGATGATATCGGACAGCGAATGATGTTTGGCCAGTTTCGGCCACGGCGACCAAAAAACACCGCGTTCGTTGATTGTAAGTCGATCGATAAGTAGGCTTTTTATACAACGTGTTACTAAACATCCTAACTCTTTTTAAAGGGTGTAACCTACTGGTCAACAGGATGTCCATTCTGTAAAAAAAACGTGAAAAAAACAATTTTTATTTTATAACCTCAAAGCTGAAATTTTTTCATAACTTTTTTGTTCTTGGTATTAGCTCAAATTTAAAAATATGTTTGTGAGTGTAGGTGCATTTGCAAAGGTTTGAGTTGTTAAAACATTGTGAAAGTCAATGAAAACTATATTTAAAAAATACTTTTCTCTCGCCACACCGTTCACATTTTATTAATTTAAAAATCAACGGAACATCGTAGAGCAAAAAAAATATTTAGGTTGTGATCCCTATCACCGGGTGCTATTACCCTGTAAAAAGAGTTAGCATCTTTTGTAACACCTTGTATAAACAAACATTTTATTTCATCCCAGAACAAATTATTTTTTTTTTCTCTTTTCTGTGCTCTTTATTAGTCAGGACGAATTGAGCCGTCCAAGTCAGCTAAAGCTAATTTTAGTGACGTGACGTAGCGCTTTAATGAAAACTACCAATTACTTTGACGACCCGCTCCGTCATAGGTGATAACGCGGCAGCTACAATCAACCAAGACCCGGAATCGAACCTGGGCTTTTGAGTCCCCTATTTTACCCACTAGTCTAGTAGTATAGTTTTACCACCGCAATTCAGCGGCGTCAGTGCCAAAACCGAGCACGTGAGTCGCGACTCTCAAACGGCGCACACACGTGAGCGGCGGTTTCAAAATTTGGGGCGCCATGATATCGAGTCCACTCCTCTACCCACCTACTAGGTCATGGGTACATGCCACAACCGGGAATCGAACCTGGGGCCTTAGCCTGTACCACAATGGCGTGTCAATGGCGTCCCAGGTAGAAGGACAAAACCGGAATTTTTTCGTTGTTCTCTTTCAACCAGCGAACTAATCATCTAGAATTAGACTCATAATATTCTTTGCTGTACTACAAAAACATTAAAAGGGCTGACACTGTACTTACAGCATTAATAAATCGTAATTGAAACTGTCAACCGGGAGCCCACATTGGTGCCAACCATTGCGTTACAGGCTAAGGGCCCTGGACTTCTCGCTAGTCTCTATCCACTAGTCTACCATTGCCAAAACCAGCACGTGACTCGAATGCCACTTATCAAACGTCTCACAAACGTGACGGACGACTGTTTAACGGGCGGTTTAAAAAATTTAATTAATGTGTCCGCGTGAGCTGTGACACCTGCCACACATGAATTGGCTGGCATCGCTGATATCGTTTTTGTGATGGTGAGGGCCAACGTGGGGTTAGAGTTTGAGAACCTTGTGCCCGTCGATATGCCCGTTCCCATACTTGCGCTAAGCTAGAGGTCTATCGACTTTCCATAGGTATAGAGATTTGACCGGTAATGCGGCCATTCGCATTTCTAAAAAACCAACATGCTATTTTAGCTGGAAAATACGTAATCAAGACGCGGCTATAAGGGCAAGGTGCATATTCGTTAAAAAAAACTGCACATTTTGTCGTACTTGCTCAGAAAAACCGGTTTTATTTGCTGGAAAATATGAGTAAGTAAAAATTTTTTTTTTCGACTTGTAGTAAATATGTTTTATTTGTCGAAAATAAATATTGTTTTTATGATTAAGTGCAATGCGATATAATAGTTTTATTTCCGTAAATAAACTTGTTTTGAGGACTAGCAACTATGTGGTTTTTTGAGGATACCATGCGGTTTTTTTACCGAATAAGCACACTGGACGGAAGTAGCTCAGCTCGACAGTAACATCACCGTAGCCGTAGCCACAAGGCTCGCATCACGTGCGCGCGCGCCACCCTGCCTTGACACAGTTTTCCACTCGCGGCGTCACACACATAGGTAGGTGCACACGTCAGAGTGTACACTTTTGTTGAAAAGTCACCCGTAACGTAACCGCGTAAAGTGCAAGCGTGTAAGGGTCGACGTTCTGTCTTGTGTACATGTGCGTGACTGCAGCTGCTATGAATAGGCGTTGGTTCCAGTCATAGACGTTTTCTAGATAATATAATGTAAGATGATTTTATATAACCAAGAACACGAAACATAAAGTTTGTTTGCCTTATTGCTTCTTCTTGAAGAAAATTATTTGTAGCAAGTGAAGCTAGCATACCTACTTATTGGTCCGTTTAGTTGGTCTTTTAGGTGCCTCACACACCGCACCGCGCAGAGTTCTGCGTTCCGCGTTTTTTCTAATCTATGAGGTTGCTTGGAACCGTTCACACTGAAGTCTGAAGCGGTTAGAACGCGAAGTTCTCGTCAAGCAAATCTGAGAACTCGGAACTCGGAACGCGGAACTCCGGGGCAGTGTGTCCGGCGCCATTACTTGAGAAACAATTCTCGACACAACAATTTATTTGTGTACGTGAAAAAAGACCCGTCAAAGTTGTATGAATTCAAAATCATCCTGTACACCTAGTTGGATGGAATATTCGATAAAACAACGTGACCCTAATTGAATTGATGCGGAGGGATGTTCTGAAAACAGTAATGAGCCCACTGTTTGCCAACGTGTTTTTTTTAGGTACCTACGTAGACCTATACCTTACCCTGTACGTGCAGCATGGTAAGCCCGAGATAGGCCCTTCTCTATGCAAAACTGTCAACTTGTCGGTCGGGCTCGAGTTGGCTCTACGCCAACATGGCGATGGAGACAAAAATACAACATTTTTATTAAAAATGGCAATATCTACTTTCTGCTCGACATGACCCTAATCTATTGCCATCTCAAGTCCCGCCTGCCATGCTCGCACAATAGACATGGCACGTCTGTCACTCGAGTTCGAGAGAGTGTCAAAACGACCATGCTAAGCATACTGGTAAACAAAAGTGTACACTCTGACGTGCTCTGCTGTCGTGTGTACCTGCTAAGTACACTTTTCTAGGTCCCTTCCTTATGTCTACTTATTTGAATTAACTAGTGGTTCGCCCCAAACTGTGAACCTCGCGACCCCATATAAACTTAAAAACCCCATATCTCGGCAACCCCTCGACCGATTTGGCTCATGTTCGAATTAAAAAAATATTTTAATTTCATTTACCCGCCTACCAAATTTCATAACGATCCGACCAAATTTACTCAAGTTATCGTCGAACGAACATACATAAAAACATACATACAAACATACAAACACCGGGGTTACACTTCACGAAGCACCCTGCGATAAGCTAAGTGCCACCACCTAAGTTATATTGACAGAGACATTAATTCGTAAAGCCTCGGTCACATAGGTATTCCTAATAAATCGGGTGCATTTTCCACTAGCGGAAAAAGGGCACGTAGTCATACGTGTGGCAAACCACCTTCTTGCTGCTAGTGAACCTCTTCATGATGAGTATCTCTATCATTGTAATGTAGAGCATAGGACTATTCTGCCAACAGCCCTGCTAGGCCGCGACGCGACTTTCATCTACGCTACGTTAAAGTCCATTCGCTATCATAGTGTCACTTTGATATTTGCCGCCTTGGTGCGCGGCGGCTTTTCACAAAAGAAATTAAAGGAAGCCGACGCGGCGCAAACACACCAGTGAATTTGGCTCGCCGCGCGTCAAAGAAGCGTCGTATTGAGAGGTTGTGTTTGTGACTTTAGACTTAGTATTTTGTATTGAGTGTCGATCGCTGCGTGTAGATAAAATGTTTTTTCGTTCGTTATGACAGCGAGGTGCCTCTAGACGAAACTTCGAATGACTCAAAAATTAAAAGACGAAGGTTTTGTACTACATTTAAGCAAATTCTAGTTAATGTCCATCAGCATTGTGTTGAAATGAATATGTCTGCGCCCATCATAGTGTATTATATTCTGTGTTTTGACAGTCTGTCTGTTTTTGAGCTAATAAACGAGTTGAACGTCACGCGGCGGTTTTACTATTATAAATACCTAAAAACAGGACATTTTTGGCGACGACATACTAATTCACGCATTTAAAGTATCGCGCAACATAATTGTGTTGAAAACGATGTTTAACTCGCTCGGAAACAGATTCACATTCTTCCATCGGACCTAGGAATGGAGCATTTTCAAGAGCCGATTCTGTCAAACGTGATTATGTCAAAATCTGACAAAGGCTATGTGACACGAAGAGCTTTATTGCTGGCTTCTTTGGAAGAAGATTCTTACCGCATTGTAAGAGACTTGGCCTTCCCAAAGGACTTGGAGGAAACTGAGTTCAATAAGATAATGGTTTTGTTGGATAACTTGTTCAATAAGATAACGGTTTTGTTGGATAACTTCTCCTCGAAGAAAAGCAGTTTTGCCGAAAGGTATAATTTGTACAAGGCAGAACAAATAGTGGGGGAAGATTTGGCTGAGTGGGCAGCGCGTGTGAGTAATTTGGCAATGTACTGCGGCTTTAAGACGAAGCTCGATTCGGTACTGGAGGATTGGTTTATTCTTAGTTTGGAGAATAACAAAGAAAAGGAAAGCAATTATACCTCGTCACCGCAGATGTTCATTCTAAGTGGGTAGAGTGGTGTATGCCATCAATAGACAGTGGTGTGGTTATAAGTAAGCAAGGAGAACTGATAATGCGTTAAATTTTTGTTAGAATGAATTTTGCAAATAGAATCAAACTACCAGCGCTCCGCACCACCCTGCATCAAATGGGCAGTTCGACGCGCAATAATAATGCAGTGTACAGATGAGTTACCTGCCTGCCACGAGTTAGTTAGGTTATTTCGTGTCATTTTAAGTTTATAGTTATGTACAACGACTTGTTTAATTTGATAATGGTTTAATTTCTTGTTTTTAAAGTTTTATTATTGTTTTATGCTAGGGTGGAGGAATTGTAGTATATTCTGTGTTTTGACAGTCCGTCTGTTTTTGAGCTAATAAACGAGTTGAACGTCACGCGGCGGTTTTACTATTATAAATACCTAAAAACAGGACACATAGATACTTAAAAAATAGTTGGTATCCCAAGAACCAAGATTGCCGTCTTGTGTACCGACACTATCTAAGCGAACGGACTTTACGCTTACCTGCGAGAAACGCGATTGAAGTCTACACTACTGTCACTTCTACACTACAGTCGCGGAAGTCGCGGAGAGTAGCCATGTTAGCTTTTGCGACATATTTCACGACGAAATCTTTTCGCACCGCGATTAAAGTCGCGTTGCGCATCATGGCACCCAATGAGCAGCAATGGACAATTTATCAATATAATTTGATGCTGAAATAAAAAAAACCGTTTCAAGTCAAGGTTGAGGGAATACAAGAAAAATACTCGAAGATTTTTCTGCAGTGTTATTTCAAAGAAAATTGGAAAATTGCAAAATAAAAAAAAAAATGCTCCGACTCTACAGCGTGCTACGCCTTTGCCCTCAGCCTTTGCCAGACAAAAAAAAGTTAAGACTGGAAGATAGCAGCGTGGCGGGAAATTCAAATTTTTCACAGTTTTTTACATTTTGTAGCTAAACTGAGCTATTTTTGTTGAGCAAATTTTTCGTTCGCGGCAATAACATAGTATTATTTTCAATATTGTAAACAACAGAACAACAATAATTCAGCCGATTATGTGTTCTAGTCTACGACAAGTTTTTCGGGCAGTGCCACTGCTTCGTAGACCAGAACACATAATCGGCTGAATTATTGTTGTTCTGTTGTTTACAGTTATGAAAAGAATACTGTTTTATTGCCGCGAACGAAAAATCGCTGAACAAAAATAGCTCAGTTTAGCTACAAAATGTAAAAAACTGTGAAAATTTTGAATTTCCCGCCACGTTGCTATCGTCCACCCTTTAATGTCAAAAAAACAACAAACGCCTAAAATGCTACGTCACTTTCGGCCCAAAAAAACTATAAAAAAACTAGTATTTCCAAAGAAATTCATTTCCCTTTCTGATAAACCAATAAAATCTCTATCGAAACTAAATGATGTATTGTCCATTATTACTATTACCTACCTGCCAACCAACGTATGTACGAGGCTTTATAGCTCGCTACTATTAGCTCTCGTACGAGCACTATGCGTCGTCGGGCTGGCGCGTGGAAGTGGGTCGCACGTGGCGTCGCGCACGTGTCTGCGCGGCCCTGGTGCATGGTATGCGACGCCTAGGTACACGGTACACTAGCGCATTCAGGGGGGGGGGGGGGGTGCTAAGGGCCTCAAGTCCCCCCCCCCAAAAGCATCTGAGACAGTCTATAAAACAAAATGTTGTATGCTTTTGTGTCTTGAAAACCTACATTCATTGGGTTCCAGTCCGCCCAAACCAAAATCCTGGATCCGCCACTGCCTAGGAAAGTAAAGCCTAAACAAGATTGCGTGCAAGTGATTGTTCATCTGCTGCTGCTAGGTACGCGAGTGATTTAGGCTGTGGAGCCGTATAAGGCTATTTTGGTTATGTAGGTGGAAACGAAGTAACTGCATGCGATTCCTAGGTACAGTCAAAAGCACGTAAACCTTTACATTATCGTTGCAAAGTCGCCCGTAACGTAAATGAATAGAGTGCACGCATGTAAGCGTCTACGTGCTGCCTTGTAGACAGCAGCCTGATAACGATTGCGTGCGACCGACGGGTTGTTCATCTGCTGCTGCTAGGTACCCGGGTGTTTTTATTAGGCTGTGGAATAGTACACACGACAGCACGTCAGACTGTACACTTTTGTTGCAAAGTCGCCCGTAACGTAAGTGAATAGAGTGCACGCGTGTAAGGGTCGACGTGCTGTCGTGTGTACTAGTGGAGATGTGAGTGAGTGCGATGCCTAGGTAGAACACGATTGCTTGTATCTTATGAAGTTTCTCGTCCGCGACAAAACAGAGAATAGCTACACAATATTTAAAAATAAGAGGTTGAGTCAGAATTTGTTGAAAAGATAATTGGGTTATTAATTAAAAGAAAAGTTATAATCATTAAACTACCTAAATACATCTTTGACGGACTCATATCGTAGGTACCTACCCGCCTTTCCTCACACTTGACCTTGGTATTTTTACCTATTCGGCGTAACGTGCTTCGGCGTAAAGTTCGTTCGTCGTCGTTCCGTGTTTCGGAATAAAGTTCATTCGGCATACCTAGCGATATTCTGCGTAGCGAACTTTCGGCGGCCTCGTGAAAAACCAATCAAATTAATTCTTAGACAAGGAATATAATTCTCACTAAATGATCTTATATATGATTGTCTATTCTCGGGCTGAAAAGGAAGGTAGTCGTTTATCACAGCTGATTTTATTAGTCTAGAAGTCTAGAAAGTCTAGAAATTTTCTTCCCCGAACTTGGCTGCTGCGTGTCTAGCTAGATTCCTAGCTAGACTAAATGCAATCCGGCGTAGTACGAGTAGCCGTAACGTGCGCCGTGCGTGGAGCGGCATGTGCTACCGAATCGTACAGTAAAACTTTCTGAATGTTATCACTGAATTTTGAAGGTACTTACTTACTAAAAAGTAACATTTACGTTTTTTTTTAAATAGACAGGAGCGCAAGTATGTAGTTTTGGTAATACTTTGACTTTTGCTATTCGATTCTGATTTATAAAGGTTTGAAAGTCATTATGTGACCAACCATGGCATAGGAATGTTAGATATCGGAAAAAAATATGGACGGAAAATTATCACCAAAATGTTTCTTGCTATACATGTAGGTACCTATGTTACGCTTTATAAGTACAAAGAAACAAAAAGAAAAACTTAACTAAATAAAAAAATATTTAATTAATTAGAAATGGGTACAGCAAATAGATACCATCAAATAAATAGAAAATGGAAAGTAGCACTCATATTATCTTTCCCGAACTTGGCCGCGCTGCCGCGTGTCTAGAGTCTACAGACTGGATGCAATCCAGCGGAGCGCAATAATATAACGCGTGGCGTGCGTGGAGCGGCATGTGCTACCGAATCGTGCCGTGCTCCAACGTGACCTGTGGCTGACACTCGCGACCGAATTAAGTGACGATCAGGGGCCATACTGCCGGTTTCCGAATTGAGAAATTCGCTAAGCAAATGGGTAAGTATCGTCCTCTGCAGATTTCTCACAAAATGGTATGACAGAACGATAGTAAAGTATTTGCTTCGCAAAATTCTCAATTCAGAAACCGGGCCTTAGCCTGTAACACAATGGCGTATCAATGGCGTCCTAGGTAGAAGGACAAAACCGGGATTTTTTCGTTGCTCTCCTACAACCAGCTAACTAATCCTTTAGAAGCCAAAATGGGCTCCCAGATGACTGCTTCAATTACGATTTATTGATGCTGTCGGCCCTTTTAATGTTTTTGTAGTACTGCAAAGAATATTCTGATTCTAACTCTAGAGGATTAGTTCTAGCCTTAGCCTGTAACGCAATGGCGTGTCCATGGGGTCCCAGCAGAAGGACAAAACCGGAGTTTCCTCGTTTTTATCCTACAACCAGAGAAATAATCATCTAGATTCCTTAGGATCAGAATATTCTTTGCTGTACTACAAAACACTTTAAAAGGACCGACAGCATTAATAATCGTAATTGAAGCCGTCAACTAGGAGCCCATTTTGGCACCATTGCGATACAGGCTAGGGCGCTAGTTTAATCGAGGATAAGCTACGAGTATCTAACGCACATGCATTATTTATTTTGTTTTTGGGTTGGGCACCCAATATTCTGACATTGTTGACTGAAAACGTGGTAAAATATTATCTTAAAATAATATCTGATAATAACCGCGAAAGTTTCAAAAAATATGTAACCTTGCAGTCTCTGATCAGAGGTTGGCGAAGTCGACAAAGGAAAAAAAAATGCTGAGTACAGTTGGTAAAAGCTGAAACAAATTCGCGCAGGATATCTTGAGTCTTACGTGTCTCCTTCTACACAAATACTTAGGTCAAGTTTGGTACGGTTTTAGGTAAATTTAAATCGCTACTTGATAATAATGTACAAACTTAATCTTCGCAGAATCAAAAACAAAATTTCCGAGCATTGTCCCCGTGTTCCGATTGGAAAAGGCAGCTTGGAAAAGGTGGGCGAAACGCATTTGACTTTGGTTTATTCATTCGGAAATTCAGCATACGTAGTCCTGCTTTTTTATATGGAGCAATAGTCCTGCTAAATATGAAAGCATAGGGAAGCAATCTTCCCTCAATTTCAACGAGAACTTTCAACGATTTCAACGAGAAGTGACAATTATTTAGTTTTATGCTCAATATTATATTTTATCTGACCATTTGACTTATTTCATCGTACAAGACTGGGAGTTAAGTCCGACTCGCACTTGACCGATTTTTTCTACCGAATAATGCCGTACCAAACACCAGAAATAGGCCGTTACATAAACTAACAATAGTTACGCAATTTATCGCAACATTCACGAGTTATTGTAGAGTTACATATGTAATAAAAACGCAGTATGTTTAAAGATACGAATTATTAGGCAATACCGGCACGTTTTAGTTAAAAAAACGGAGATTATTATGGAACAAAAAAGCTAAAGAAAAAATTTACCTATCTGAGAGTTAAACGAAAGCGAATTTAATATTATTGTACATTATCTCTTCTTGAATTTTCCGGATTATGAAAAACAGCTCAAATTATAACTACTTGGTTGGAATATACAGACTTTAGAGAGGATTCGGATGAATTTTTGTTTCATGAAAATCATAAAGAAATTAATTGTGTTGGGAATGTAACTGCCTACTCAGGACTGAACTACATATTGTGTGGCCCAAAAAAAATGGTTTGTTTTCCCTTACTAGCCTCGACACAATAAGAGATTTTTTTATATAAAAATTACAAAAGTTGTTCTATGCGATGCGCTTTGCTGCAACTGAAAATTCATCCGATAATACAACGTTTTACAGGGTGTAACCTACTAGTCAACAGGAAGTCAATTCTGTAAAAAAAAAATGTTTTTTATTTTATTTTATAACCTCAAAATTGTTTCTTATTTAATACCTCAAAATTGAAAATTTATCATAACATTTTTGTTCTTGGTATTAGCTTAATATTAAAAATATGTTTGTGGGTGTGTGCGTTTGCATAGGTTTGAGTTGTTAAAACATTGTGAAAGTTAATGAAAACAATATTTAAAAAATACTTTTCTGCCGCCACAGCGTTCACATTTTATTAATTTAAAAATCAACGGAACATCATAGAGCAAAAAAAAAATTTAGGTTGTGAATTTAAAAAATTTGCCCGGTAAAAAGAGTTAGCATCTTTTGTAACACCTTGTATAACACTAATAGAGCGCTATTGGGATTAGTAAGCAAGCGTTTTTGCATCACCAGCAACATTAGTTTAACTAGCATGCTATCAAACGTGACGACCGATAGACACGTCTGCAGGCAGCTCGCCAAGCACGGACAAAGCAACGTGTCTCGTAGGAAGTACATTCGACCAGCCGCCGTGAACTCTACACCTATTTCCTTTTCCCTACAAATAGACTCAGGTACTATGGGATCCGGGCGACAGCGGAGCTCAAGCGTTCTGGTCTCAGAACATATCTCCAATCAATGACGTCGGGAGTCACAGCGACCAGGCGCGCGGACCTCTATACCTCTAAACACTTTCCCTCTTGACGCCTTATTTTGTATTCGTCGAGGGGAGATAGAGAGCTCAGTGGTCCTGGTTTATTTTCCGTTTACCGGGGCGTAGGGGATCACAGTGGCCAGGCGCGGTGAGCTCTGCCTTTATCGGCTGGCCTGCGAATCAACTTGGATTACGTAGGACCGGAGTGGGTAGGGAGGTCTGGTGCCCTGGTTGATGTCTCCGTTCAATGGCCGGTAATTAGCCGCACGTTGCAGCCATGCCGGCGGCCACGTGACTCTCGCGGCTACACGTTGCTCCTTGTGTGCGCTGCCGGCGGCATGTTTGCGCCTTTTTCACTGTATGTGTAAAGTCGAGGAACCTTTTGCATTGTGTTCGCTGTAGGTATCGTGTTTGCTCAGATGCAGTTTCTAAGAATAGCACGGCGGCCGGGTGGCCGGGCCGGGGCGCTATGGGAGGACTTGCTTTTTATCGAGTTTTACACACGTCATATAGTAGATTTTATAAACTCGTGGACTTTTTGTTAACTTTCACAGCGCTATCTATTGTGGAACTAATGCTATAAAATTAATATTTTCCTGTTATTTTATACACCATGAACTTTCAATAGGTTTTCCTATAGGACCTATTTTCTGTTTTTTTTTTTTTCAGAATTTTAGGCCCAGTAGTTTTGGAGCTAACGGGGGGTTGTAAATATTCGCCTAATTTCTCAAATAACTTCAAAACTGTTCATTTTAAAATTATAAATTATAAAAAAAAACTGTCACTTTCATTTGATATACATATCAACTCCATCTGACTCATCCCGGGAGTAGGCGACATCTCGGACAAAATATTTTCGGACACTTTGTCCGAAATGCCGCTTTGTATTTTTTATATTTTTGAGGCGATATCTCGGACACTCTCAAAATATGGAACCTGTATCGTACAGTCAGATACTAAAGTATTCAAATATAATACACAGAGAAAGAACGTTACCACATCTGCCTATTTTAGGATAGCTAAAGCGTCTTAAATAAGCCGTTTTCCTTGATAGTTAAAGCCTGAATTTAAGCACTCAGATCGCGTTCGGCTCGTTTTTGATGAAAAAGTACTAGGCTTACATAAGGTGCTAGAAGGATCATCACCTCAGTTCTTACATCATTTTGTTCCTAACCAACCCCGCGTAATGATGTGAGAACTGAAGTGGTGATCCTCCTACCATCTTATGTAAGCCTAGTACTTATTGGCTGTGCTGAGCCTTTGTTAAATTGTTAGCTGCGCAGTGACAGGAGACGCGGGAGCAGACTGCCAAACGTTGGTATACGACGCAAAAAATTCAAATATTGTCAGCATAATTTAGTATTAAGATAAGCGTAAAATTGTAAGCATAAGCATAAATAAAATTAATGAAATAAATTGTGTGTCGCGCGCGACACAAACAGCTTTATTTGTAAGTGTCCGAGATGTCGCCTCAAAAATATTAAAATAATAAAGCGACATTTCGGACAAAGTGTCCGAATATATTTTGTCCGAGATGTCGCCTACTCGATCCCGGGATGTGCCGGGATCGGTGGATAGGTACAACTCCAAAATTAAAAGGCAAACAATATAGGTAGTTTGCAAAAGATTTTTTTCTTAATTTTCCATTTTATCCCCCAAAATTAGTCCCCATGTTCAAAATCAGGCTTGTCAACACAGTCGGTACAGTAGTTTAGTGATCCTATACCTGATCCTATACCTACAGATCAGAGCTAGTGAAGCTGGAGAAAAAAAGTAGCTACATACTTAGTATTAGTATTAGATAGTAATACGTATTTTATTTCTTTTTTTACTCTTGAAAATATTTTACCGTTTATGGCATATTGAATAGAAATCTTTGACTTTGACTTTGACTTTTATGGTTCCGTTTTACCCTTTTGAGGTACGGAACCGTAAAAAGCAATCATCATCATCAATTCCTGTTATCCCTAATCTATATCTACATAGGGCTCATAGTTTTCCATTCTAGCCGATTTTGCGCCTTCGTCTCAAGCTCGGATATGCTCCTCCCGAGACTGTTTGCTTCCTGTTGCACTGATCGACGCCAGGTAGTTTTAGGGCGTCCTCTTTTACGTGTACCAGTTGGACACCATTTAAGGCTGGAAGATAGTAGTGTGGCGGGAAATTCAAAACTTTCACAGTTTTTTGCATTTTGTAGCTAAACTGAGCTATTTTTGGTCAGCGATTTTTCGTTCGCGAGAATTAAACCGTATTCTTTTCATTATTGTAAACAACACAGCCGATTATGTGTTCTGGTCTACGATAAGTTTTTTGGGCAGTACCACTGCTTCGTAGACCAGAACACATAATCGGCTGAATTATTGTTGTTCTGTTGTTTACAATAATGAAAAGAATACGGTTTTATTCTCGCGAACGAAAAATCGCTGAACAAAAATAGTTCAGTTTAGCTACAAAGTCTGTGAAAATTTTGAATTTCCCGCCACCTTGCTATCGTCTACACTTAAGTGCTATTTTGGAGGGGTGGTTTTCGGGTCTTCGCATAGTATGACCAATCCAACGCCACTTGTAAAAAGCAATATTGAGCTTTAATAGCGCTAGTCGTAGCGCTCCATTTTTAACGTCATAAATCTGTTAGACATTGGTTTATTGAGTTGAGCTAGTCTGGATATGGTTTGCACGAACATTTGTGAATTTGTAGTAGCACTACCACTCGGTAAGGGTGAAGAAAAACAAACAGAGGAAATGTCTGAAGCATAATATTATCCTCAACGCAATCATCGCCAACTCTCTCGCTCTCTGAGAGAAGCCCTGTATCCAGCTAGTCACTAGAGGCTAGTGGGTATCTATTTGTATAGGCTTCATCTTACTTACTAGTGGTTCGCCCGGAACTGTGAACTCACGATGCATAACTTTTTGCTAACACCATTCGCGCAGGCGCGCGCGCGCATTGCTTAAAATAATCTTTACCTCCCCATATCTCGGCAACCCCTCGACCGATTTGGCTCATGTTCGAACTTAACTAGTGGTTCGCCACGAACAGTGAACTCGCAAGTGTAACTTTTGCTACTTCAACATACAAACACCGGATTGTTCAAGTAGACTAGGAGAACTTCGCTCGCTTCGCTCGCTCGTTCAATAAGTATGTACTGAACGAGCGAGCGAAGTATGTTACCAATAATTAATCAATCATTTGATCGGTTGACACGTTTCCAACAAATCCCAATTAATCTATTTTGTAAACAAATCAATTTCAGTCTTCCACTTATAATTTTAAAGCATGTTTTCCAAGGTTTACTGAATATATTGTTCTTCCACGCACGTTGCATACAATGCTTACATAAAGATATTAGCAGCAAATCTAATCTGAGACTTACGTCTAAGAACGTTGAGTTTATTTTCACCTAGGGCCGTAATATTGAGCGAACCTCGCACGTTGTAAGGCACTATTTGAAACAATTTGACCTCTCGTCCAAACTGTATAGAGTATGTTTTTCTTTCTTAGAAATAAGCTTTTCCGTACACGTTGCATTACAATTTTCACGTGGGCATCTTATGCTTTTCAAATCGTTGTAGGTTTTCATTTATTTATGTTTCATAGTTGCTGGCCAAGGCTCCATTTTGCAAGTCATATTGAACAGAGTTTACTAGAGATGCGATTCAATAATATGGTGCCTTTGTACCAAAGCAACTATTAAGTACCTATATTTTATAATGTATCAATATGGATTTTATTTATAGAACCACGACGTGTAACATAAAACGAGACTTAACTCTCTTTATAAATTTTTATTGATTCGCGATAAACCATAATTAATTTTTCATCTCCCATGCTCGGAAAGTACGCTGTTACTTTAAACATGCGATCGTAGAAGATCCTTTTTTAAACCGCTTTGTATTTTTGTGCGCTTCGAAATTTGAACTCGACGCCCTAATAAAAAAAAAATAAGAAACTCCTTCAACTTGTAGCATTGCCTAGCAACGGATTGTTGATTTTATGACACTTCAAGAAGACATGATTTGTAATCAACAACCCGTTGCTAGGCTATGCCACAAACTCCTTTGTGAAGAAGCAAAAAAGAAGGAAACTCATTTGACTAACCTCTATGGTAGGTACCTAACTACCTATGTCTATTGTTTGTCACGCTTGGCTAACAAAATCATTTCCTCGCTTCTGTGAGATGAAAAGTTTTGTGTTTCGCACGAATGCAATATTATTTGCGTCTCGTGCTTCTGAATACCTCGCTACGCTCAGGTTTCTTTTTTTGAACCACTCGCTACGCTCGTGGCTCAATTTTAGAAACCTTCGCTAGCTCGGTTTTCAATACAAGCACTCGCCGCAAACAATAATTTTGCATTCTTGCATAACAAATAACTATTCCTACTAAACTAACCGCGATTTGACCCGGTTTGAACCAAAATTAAACTCTCTTTGTTTATACTACCAAATAAAAAATAAAAAAACCCCCGACTTTTAGCTTAAAATCAGCGTATAGTATATCTCATAAACGGCTGAACCGATTTTGATAAAACATATCTAAAACACTCGCCAGAAAACCTGCTTTCAAAAATAAAACAAAACCGCATCCAAATCGGTTCACCCTTTTAAGAGCTACGGTGCCACAGACACACACACACACACACACACACACAAACACACATAGCGGTCAAACTCAACAACACCCCGCTTTTTGGGTCGGGGATTAAAAAGAGATTTATTACATATCCAGTAAGAGGAATTCACCACAGGCAGAATGCAATCAGTAGGTAGAAATTATTTATAACTATTAATTTGGTTTGTAGTTCAACAAAATACATTAAATAATAATCTATATATATATAAATGAATCGCCGTGCATTAGTCTCGCTAAAACTTAGAAACGGCTTGACCGGTTTGCATATTTACTGTTTTGTTTAGTTCACCATAGTTCAGGGTAGGTTTAAAAGCAAAGAAATATGGGAAAAGTTAAAGGATTAGCTGAAAAACGGAAGAAATAAAAATTGGTCATTTTGTATTGGAATCGCCATTTTTGTCGCGGAGAGTCAAACTATTTCAGGTGATACGAAGTTCACCGGGTCAGCTAGTAATATTTTTAAAAAAGGCTTCGGTAATTGGTGATCTATGAGTTATCTCAATTTGCTTCTATACGCACAATAATTCTTTACAATCTCACTATTACTTGGTCTTGGTCCACTATCGCAAAGGAATTTAAACCGTTACCTGCACAAGATAAGATGACTTTTCCGACATTTTCCTGTTTCACCGCACGTTGCATGGATGACTAATGCATTCGTTTCGTAGCGCGTGCGCCGCTGTGCGTAACCACCACGTGTCTGTGCGAGGTGTAGACAGATAAATGCAGTGACGACACACTAGGATACCCCTTTGTTCGATTTAAGCACTTATGTCGCGCACGATAAGAGCCACATTAGGGTTTCTAAAATGGCCGACCACACAGTGATTTTTTTATTTTTTTATTGTCTCCTAAACAATCTCTTAGATCGCCTAGGCTGGGCCTGTGAGGTCTATGAAAATTAAGGCTGGAAGATAGTAGTGTGGCGGGAAATTCAAAATTTTCACAGTTTTTTACATTTTGTAGCTAAACTGAACTATTTTTGTTCAGCGATTTTTCGTTCGCGAGAATAAAACCGTATTCTTTTCATTATTGTAAACAACAGAACAACAATAATTCGGCCGATAATGTGTTCTGGTCTACGAAGCAGTGGTACTGCCCAAAAAAATTGTCGTAGTCTGTGAAAATTTTGAATTTCCCGCCACCTTGCTATCGTCTACCCTTAAGGGAGTTTGTGTGAAATCAAAACAATAACGCGAGACTTTACTATTTTTTTTTATTTTCTTTACACTCTTCAACTTAAAGCCATGTTTTTACTTTCAAAACTTCTTTATAAGGGTTGCATTAATACACTAGCTTGAGCTTGACATTGGCTTTAGCCAAGGTCTCAAGTCGGTGATTTTGTTTTCTGAGATCACCTACTTGAGCTCGAGCTTAAGCTGACGACTATTAATGCCAGCCTCAGTGTCAGTGGTTTTTCGCTAGCTATTGGAAAGCTAAAATAGCCCAAGTTTTCAGATAACTTAAATAAGCAAAAGTCCACTAGTAGTAGGTACAGTCAAATTAACTTTAGACCGTGCTTTAAATCTGGCAGAGCTGGATTTATGATGTTGGCGCAATGAATAATCCAATGTAAACCTCGAACGTCGACAGGAACCTGGTCAAAAATATAAAACCGCGAAATGTGTACGTACGCAACGCTTTTATTCAGTTTTGTATTTTTTTCCTTCATTCATCCAATGCATTGGGCCAACATAATAAACAAGTCAGCAATCCAATCAATCCAGGTCTACCAGATGTAACGCACGGTGCCATTACATTCAAAGTTAGAGCGGCATTAACCCGCCATTGGTAACGTGAATTTGACTTACATCATTGGTGACGCCGGTCTCACGCACCGGGGTATCGCAAAATCTCCAAAATGTGCGCCCACGCTGACATCGCAGTATACTTTGACGGTTGCGGACGGTAAATGATGCAGCTACTCAAAATCACGAGGCAAATCGATGGCGCGTAAAAAAGTTATCCAACTTTTTTTGTCGACCCGGTCTCACAGACATATACGTCACCAGTGGCGGGTTAATAGTCGTCGACACAAGATCGAATTCAAGTAGGTCATCTCAGAAAAGTCTAATGCTAATGTCAAGCCTTGGCTAATGTCAATGTCAATCTCAAGATAGTGTCTATTAATATGCTGACAGCTACTCAAGTTTGACATTAGCCAATGCTTGACATCACGAGTAGCATTTGACTTTTCTACCTACTTGAGATCCAGCTCAAGTAGGTGATCTCAGACGAGTATTAATACCACCCTTAATTTTGATTTGCTAAATTAAACTTTGCTGAATAAAACAACACCCATTCAATAAAGTAGGCACCAAAACAAGTATCAGATAAATAAAGTACAAGGTGTAATTGAAAAGGACTGAATTTTCTTCCTTTGTTGCTAACTCGGAAAGGAAATGTGTACAATGTAAAACGAAATAACCCCAACACTATTCACTTTTAATGATTCGCGATATAAACATTATTGTATTCGAAACGGGTCGAATCTCGACCACGGCAGCTGTAACGCGCCCGAAACGTCGGGATAAATAAGGTAATTAATTTGCCTAAAAACCAATCGCGGTTCGACCCGTTTCGAATACAATAACCCCAACACTGGTGGATGATAATAAAAGGAAACCCACGTCATCACCACGTTAGTCTTGTCACGTTTTTGGAACCGATACATACATTATAAGCATGTATGATGTCAGGTACTGTCAATTACAAAAAGCTTGGTTTCGAGGTGCCATACTTCGAGGTAACATTTTTCCTTGTGGCTTTATTCGTTACTAACTTTTCTTGATAGGTTCTCCATTCCAAGCATCCAAATCCACTTAGCCATTTCAGCGTAAAAGAGTAACAAACGCATTCCGCATCCTACTTCCTACTATCCTACTTCCTATCCTACTATCCTACTTCCTACTATCCTACTAATATTATATTTGTGAAAGTTTGTAAGTGTGGATGGATGGATGGATGGATGGATGGATGAATGGATGGATGGATGTTTGTTACTCTTTCACGCTGAAACGGCTGAACGGATTTGGATGAAATTTGGAATAGAGATAGCTTAGACATCAGAATAACACATAGGCTACATATTATCACGCTTTTACACTTAGGTGCAAAGTAAAGCATATAACCTTTTTCTGTAGTCCACGCGGACGAAGTCGCGGGCAAAAGCTAGTTTATAATATTTGTGGGATCACATTTTAGTTTGCTTTATTCACGACCACATTTTTGATGTTTTTATATAAAGCCACGTGTATTTGCTGTTGCGTTCCTCCAAACTTTCAAGGTAGTGTTGTTCTACTTTTCGCGTTTCGGGGTCACCGTACCGTAGGTAGGCGGTTCTAATTTTCGCATTTCATAAAGGTTGGCAACAGATTTTGATACATATTTACGTGTGCTTACTGTCACTTTCAATGAAATAAGTTAATAAGTTGAAAACATTCACTCGGGACAGGACTTGACCCGGCAACCCTAGCACGGGTTAGTGCTTTAGAAAAACAAAAAGTTGGATAAACAACCTTATAATGCGTGCGGGATGAGAATGGGATGGAACCTTGTCAAAGTCAATCGAAAACATACTGTATTTAACTTTGACAAGGTTGCATCGACGTGAGTTTGCTTACTGCGCGCGTCTCAGTTCCAAAAGGTCGCATCCCATTCTCATTCCGCGCGGATTATACTACTATAGTATTAGGATTAGGATACATGACAGACGTCCGGCACAGCTTTTTCGCACTCGCACAGCTACTCAGTTCATTTCAATAAGGGCTATTTCCCAGCAAATAAAACCAGTTTTGAAGATTTACGCGTGAATAAGGGCTATTTGCCTGCAAATAAAACCAGAGTCTATCTCTAAAAAATCTACTCACGCGTAAATCTTCAAAATCTGCCGTTGTATTATGCTGACGAAACAATATTTAAATTCTTGGCTTTCGGGCGCCATCCTTTCAAACATAAGGTATAATATGATGGGTGCAGTGCAGTGTCATCTTATTCTCAGTAATTCACTTTGCTGAAGGATGGCTGTTGAATTACTAACAGTTTTGGTCAAGAACCAAGTCTATCCCTCTTCTCCGGACTCCATTTTTTTATTGATGATTGAGTGTCGTTTTCCTGTAAGTGTTTATGACACAAAGTTTTTAAATAAGTTCATACTATTATGCTTTGCTCTCCCTCCGAAAATATGAGTTGGGGTTTATAAACATACACGCAGAAATTAAAATAGAAAATTTGATGGAATGAAAGTTTATTTAAAGTCATTGTTTCAAAAGTCATTTTGTTTGTTTTTTGTTTTTGTGTGTATTTTGGTACACCATTTATGTCAGATATTTTTCAAATCCATATTTTTGTGTTTGAGCTTTTAATAACTGTTAAAACTACCTATTATATTTGTTAGAATCATTACCATGCGGGAAAGTCTAGTGCTTATTAGAATTGTACTGCGGTTTTAGTATTCGACTATACAAATTCGTAGCATCGCTTTACTAACAAACTATATCACGTTGTTCGGATGAAATACCACAAATAATAAAGACTTTTCATCTCCATTATCAACTTTGAGGCCCTAGCAATAAAAACTAGAGCCGCAACCTCTCTGATAGTTTTTCGTGCAGATTCACGTGCGCCCACGCCGCGATTGCGACAGATAGCGTTCGTGTACCTATATCTTTTCTCTTCATACTGTTTGCCTCTCACTCCCTCCACACGTTTCGTTACACACGCGTTGTCTGTATAAGCCAAATAATGGTAATGTCAATGATATGGGAAGGTAACCCTTTTTGTTCGATTGTCACGCCTCTGCCCTCTGTAATAAGAGCTGCCGTAGTGTATGGTTGAGTGCCGCTGCCGCTGGGGAAACGTGGATTATTTCCTGTTTTTGTTGGATCATCGGATTATGTATGACGCAGCCTGTGGTGAAACCTACTCTTTGGATGACTTCATACACTTAAAATAAACATTTGGAAACTTCATACAAGGTAAAAAAGTAACTTTAGGCTGGAAGATAGCAGCGTGGCGGGAAATTCAAAATTTTCACAGTTTTTTTACATTTTGTAGCTAAACTGAGCTATTTTTGTTCAGCGATTTTTCGTTCGCGGCAGTAAAACAGTATTGTTTTCGTTATTGTAAACAACAGAACATCAATAATTCAGCCGATTATGTGTTCTGGTCTACGACAAGTTTTTTGGGCAGTACTACTGTTTCGTAGACCAGAACACATAATCGGCTGAATAATTGTTTTTCTGTTGTTTACAATAATGAAAATAACAAAAATAGCTCAGTTTAGCTACAACATGTAAAAAACTGTGAAAATTTTGAATTTCCCGCCACGTTGCTATCGTCTACCCTTAAGGCTGGAAGATAGCAGCGTGGCGGGAAATTCAAAATTTTCACAGGTTTTTACATTTTTGTTCAGCGACTTTTCGTTCCCGGCAATAAAATAGTATTATTTTCATTATTGTAAACAACAGAACATCAATAATTCAGCCGATTATGTGTTCTGGTCTACGACAAGTTTTTTGGGCAGTACCACTGTTTCGTAGACCAGAACACACAATCGGCTGAATAATTGTTTTTCTGTTGTTTACAATAATGAAAATAACAAAAATAGCTCAGTTTAGCTACAACATGTAAAAAACTGTGAAAATTTTGAATTTCCCGCCACGTTGCTATCGTCTACCCTTAAGGCTGGAAGATAGCAGCGTGGCGGGAAATTCAAAATTTTCACAGGTTTTTACATTTTTGTTCAGTGACTTTTCGTTCCCGGCAATAAAATAGTATTATTTTCATTATTGTAAACAACAGAACAACAATAATTCAGCCGATTATGTGTTCTGGTCTACTACAAGTTTTTTGGGCAGTGCCACTGCTTCGTAGACCAGAACACATAATCGGCTGAATTATTGTTGTTCTGTTGTTTATAATAATGAAAAGAATACTGTTTTATTGCCGCGAACAAAAAATCGCTGAACAAAAATAGCTCAGTTTAGCTACAAAATGTAAAAAACTATGAAAATTTTGAATTTTTCGCCACGTTGCTATCGTCCACCCTTAAACAGACTTTATAAAGCTGGAAATGAAAGGAAATGTAGACTAACTACCTTAAAATTACTCGATCTTCTTGTTTTCCCTAAACTCCTCAGTTTTTTATTGAAGGACTCTGTAATGGGCAATTATATTGGATAAGCAATCTCTAAAGGGATAAGAATAACTAATGCCCGTTTTCACCAACCACCCCTAATTTTAAAAGGCCTTTTAACGAAAGTTATCTGCACCTCTACAAGTCTATGGGTCATGGACGAAGGATCATACACACTCAACTCATAACGCTTGTGAGTGGAATTCGTATGGTCCTTCATCCATGACCCCTAGACTTTCAGAGGCGCAGATAATTTTCGTTAAAAGGTCTTTTAAAATTAGGGGTGGTCGGTGAAAACGGGCATAAGGGTTACATCTAATTAAATCTGATGATTGTATTTTATGGAAATAAAAGAGATTTTATAGTACGATGCAAGGAAAAAACGCGCGATTTAGTGTTTTTCCTTTTAGTTTTATAATTTACATTATACCCTAAACGTGACAGTTGAAAACGATCTAAAAATTACGTACCTATTTACCTATTCTACTTTTTTATTCACAAGTTCTTAAGAAGTTCTTAAGAATACGTAATTCTTAGATCGTTTATTTGTTGAGAATTATATAAATATAAGAAAAAACACAAAATCGCACTTTTTTTCTTTGCATCGTACTATAAAATCTATTGCACTCATCTGGTTTTAATTAAACGTATATCTGCGAACAGAAACACGCGATTTACTCTTATATTCTAACTAATAAACAGTATCTTGCGTCTCCCTCTACGAGCCGACTACGCGCGTGAAGGCGCACATGCTACGAACGTCTACGACGGTCTACGAAGCTACGGCTTTCCACGTTCTTTTTTCAAAGCGGCCAACCGGCTGCCATTCCCCGCTCGAACGTTTACCGTAGCGCTCGTGGCTCATGCAAAATATTCAAAATTTGAATTCGGAATTCGAGGTCGAAGTTTGAATTTGTTTTTGTGACTGACAGTCTGTTGTTTACAAGAAAAATGTGCGAGAAAAGGATTAAAAAGATAAAGAAAGGTAAGATTCGAATCTTGCGTGTAGTTTTAATTTTCAGTAATCGCATCTTTCAGTTCAGTGACGTTTTATTTATTTACATTATGTAGCTTTATCGTATTTTTTTCCTTGATTTGCATGTTTTTAAATAACTTGTTTTGCTATGAATTCAAGCCTGATTTTCGGTCAAAATATTTTTCACGCTTTATATATCATTGAAGCACTCAGACAGAACTAATTTACTAAAGGTGTGTTCAACACTGAATCATTTTACACGGTGACATTATGTTAATAGGTCTTCGGCTGCTTTGTACTTATGAAAATGCTTCTAAAGTTAAGTGAATTTCTTTTGCGTTGTACTTACCTAATTAGTTTTTTTCACTGCTGACGATTAGTGTCATTGTTTTATGCGTGAATAAATATTTGTCAACAATATTAAACACAATGAAATCAAGTCAGTACAGATTACATTTGCAACGTGCTAACATTTTGTCACATTTTGGCTTGATAAATGGTTATTCACGACTCTACATTTTTTTTGTCCTTAATATTTCTCTCTATACAGTTTCTCTCAGTAGTTAGAATGCATACAGACTAAACCGAAACAATAAAAAAAAAACTTTATTGTATTCGAAACGGATCGAATAGCGGCCGGTTTTAGGCAAAATTAATTACCTTATTTATCATCATTGTATTTAAATGTAACTGCCGATTTCTGAATTGAGAAATTCGCTAAGCAAATGGGTAAGTATCGTCCTGTCTCTGCAGATTTCTCACAAAAGAGCGTGACAGAACGATAGTTAAGTATTTGCTTAGCAAAATTCTCAATTCAGAAACTGGGCCTTATGCTCTTATCGGTGCGGCATTCTCCATGCACTTTGATCACAGGACAGTTTTTTATTACCTACCTACCTTATTTATACCGACGCTTAAAAAAAAACTTAACTAACATGTTAACCTCAACATACATTCACCTATCAGTACAACGCCCACCAACCTAGCCCTAACTACATAGAACCTATATTTACTTGTTGACTCAAGATAACGATAATAAAAAGGTACGTGTCAACTGTCAACCAATGACACTCCCGAGTACCGTTAGGTGAACAATCCGCACGTTGCACTTTTCTATTGTACAGTAGTCTAGATTCACCTTTACATTTTTGAAGCAGTCGCCCGTAACGTAAGCGAATAAGAGCTCTTCTCTACAGGTCGATGTGCTGTTGACTGTCGTTGTCAGCTCTGCGACTAATAAGCCCACAACCAGCCTAACAATACCTCTAGGTCAGCCTAGGTTGCTGAAAATCGAGCCTGCGGCGTTGTGATTAGGTCGATTTTGAAAGTAGGTTAATAGTTATTTGTTATGCAAGAATGCAAAATTATTGTTTGCGGCGAGTGCTTGTATTGAAAACCGAGCTAGCGAAGGTTTCTAAAATTGAGCCACGAGCGTAGCGAGTGGTTCAAAAAAAGAAACCTGAGCGTAGCGAGGTATTCAGAAGCACGAGACGCAAATAATATTGCATTCGTGCGAAACACAAAACTTTTCATCTCACAGAAGCGAGGAAATGACTTTGTTAGCCAAGCGGGACAAACTCTATAGACAACTACTTACAGGCAAAACAGGTGAGTCAAATAAGTTCCTTTTAAAAGCATATTTTACTGTAGTTACGGCTGCCGCACTAAAGTTTTGAGCTTCGTTGGTATTAAAACCATTCGTTTTATTAATAATTTCCTGAAGTTTATTTATCCAGACACAAAAATAATGTAAATAAAAGAATGTTTTTTTTTTCCGGGTGCATTCTAAACTTATGCCATATAAATTAAAAATTTGTAGGAGATAAAAAATTAAATTAGTAATATCGTTTGAAAAAATGTATTTAACAAACCAAAACATAATTATCTATTTGATAAAACAGAAGCGCAGCATTTTTTTTTACTGGTATTTAAAAATAAATATGTGTACAAAATATTGAAAAGACTATAAGAAGAAACCGCGTTTCTGAATGTTCTATTCCGTGACTTTACCTTTTTAAAAGATGCTTATGCACCATTTACATTCACAGTTTTGTATAGAGAATGGGCACGAACAATCGCTTTCGCTGAAATACGCGTTTAAACGAACTATAAATGAGGTTTTATTTTCCATCGGGATCTGGCATCTACTTAAACGGCCAGTGTTTTTTTCTTTTTCAAAACCATAGGGCGCGGGAAAGACTGTCCCGGCGTCGCGTTCAAATTTCGAAGCGCACAAAAGTTCAGATAGTTTAAATCCTGCCTTTACACATTATTATGACGTTTTCTGCATGCAGTTGCGTCTAGGTACGTCATCGTCAGGTGGTTTATTTCTCAAGCGCAGCAAATGGATCCTTTATGGGTTTGCGTTGATAGCGAAGCTCAATAGGTACTGTATTGAGTTGAATTGTGAGCAAACAGTGCGTTTCACGAATGAATTCCCTTGGGTTGAACAAAAATAGTCCCTATTACTTATGTAATAAGATTTTCGTCAAGGGAACTCTTTGGTGAAACGCACTTTAGATTGTCATTTTAAATTTTATAAGAAATGTAAAATTAAATAGAGATTAAAATTCAAAAGCTTCATTACTCAGTTACGTAATGAAAACCTTAGACTAGACTTTTGCCCAACGTGTGCTCAAATAAGTTAGGTACTTCTGCTTACCCCTTCAGATATAGAAATCAAGTTTTTTAAACTATTTTGCCACAGTAAAGGCCACAGTCGATCCCTTTGGACATTCAAGATTTTGACCACAGACATGTAAGGTTTCATTTCAAACGGTTTAAAATTTCTGACACCAGGGGTAGCCCTACCATTTTAAATTCTTAGGTACCTACTGCTGTTTAGCAAGAAACAACAGTGAGCTAGTTGGGATTCAATGACAGATAAGTAGTGCATTGAGGCCGTAGCGATCGTAAAAATATTACAGCTGCATTTTGCAGTAGTTAAAGTAATGACTGCATTGTTCAAGACAAAGATAAAATTAACTAAACCTAGACCTACTTATTGTTTATGTTTATTCAAATCAACAAGAGTTTCTACCTACAATTAAAATATCCAAACAAGAGATAAAGTACAACTTTCATATCGAGACAGACAGTAAACAATATAATCCAGTTGCCTCTACAAAAAGTTCGTTCACCCGCTTCACGGTTTCTTACGTCACTCACTCGAATGATTCACATCACACACTTCTACACAACTAGTGCAATCCTTTGTTTGTAGAGTCCTGTTCACAAAAGAGTTCCCTTTACAAAGTTCTTATTACAATTTTATTTTGTTAGCCTTTACGGGTAGTCAGCATAGAGAGTTTTTTTTTTCTAAAATCAGCCTTTACATATATCCCTTATAAAAATACTCTAAAATTAAATATTGACACTCACTGGCATGCGATAGAAATAACAAAGTTCGAATTTCGAATTTCACCCGGAGGCTAGTAACCATAGCAGTAAACAGGGTGACCAGATTAGGCGAATTGTCGCCATTTAGGCTACCTCAGGGGCGACCATAAAATGCGATCGGCGACCAGTAGCCATTTAGGCTACCTTAAAAAATGGGAACAGGCGATTTAGGCTATCTCAGGATTATTTCGCATTTATTTAGGCGATTTAGGCTATTATCACAAATTTATTGAACCATTCCTTAAAATGCTTGTAACAAAACGTAATATTGCACGTGGAAAGGAGGCTGATGGTGACGGAGAACTTTTGCGGGAAGTTATTATTTTAGTTTGAGACCGAACAAAAAAAAAGAAATGAAATTTTTTTTTTGCCCTACACTGTCTTTTTTTTTGGTTTTTATTATTAGTTTAGGCTAAATTTCGGCTTCTAGGCTCAAAAAGTTAGGCGATTTAGGCTAAATAGACGAGAAAAAAAATTAGGCGATTTTGGCTACTCGGAAGACAAAATTAGGAGAATCGAGTTAGCTAAAATCTGGTCACCCTGCATAGCAGTAAAGTGAAAGCAGTAATGGATGCGCCATTGCAAGTCACGTTGGTGGGCATGCGTTCAAAACCCAAACAGACACTGCAGCGAGAAACAGAAGTTGGTGCTCTGTACTCACGCAAGGCACAAGCTTACAAACAACATCCGTGAACTAATTTCAGTAATATCAGGTTACATCTGAGCCCTGTGAATTATTCATGATGAACTCCATTTAGCGTCTTGGAAGCTTCATTGATTTGATTAGATTGAACAGCAACTGTAAGCTTTAAAACTCGTGTTTTTCTACCGATGTTTTCCTGTGCGTGTTATCTAGCAAAGAAAATTATTGAGTAAGTCCCTAGATTGTCCCTATTTCTGATGTACTATAAAGTGTTCTTTAATATCTCTATCTATTTTACATGCAACCATTAGGGTTAGTTTAGGACACCTCTTGTAGAAGAAGAACAATTACTGCATGAACTCGAGAGAGAAATTTAACCTCCTGATGAAGTAGTCCTTTCGGTACACATTGATGTATTTATTGCCCGTGGCCGGGCCACGTGACTTGCTTGTCGGTTGCATGACCCGTGCCCTAGCTCAAACTGGAGCTCAAAAGGCACTCCACAAGCTATGAACAACACCTATACATGTAGCACACTCTCCAGTTATATTACGCGTGTTTGTGCTATAAATAGCAGGTCGGTTGTGTGAGTGGAACTGGAACTAAGTTACTAGCAACATTGTGGAGAGAGGACACAATTGAAGCAAAAGTTGTTTACAAAGTCTGAAAACGTTGAAACTTGGGTCGGCTTTAAAAAATAGGTTTACTAATTAGGTTTTGATGCAGTTATGCGCCGCCGTGAGCGCAAACACTGTAAATGACATCATTCATTGGTCATACATTTTATGACCATTTTTTTTTATGCCGGCCAATAAAAACATTATTATTATTAACCTTTTTGCCGGGGTGGCAAGAGGCAGCCGAGGATAGAGAGGGGTGGAAGAAAAAGGGGAGGCCTTTGCCCAGCAGTGGGACACTATGGAGGCTACATAAAAAAAAACGAATGCATTGAAAAGATAAGAAAAAAATATCGCGTCGTAGGACTTTTTCATTTTTTTTCTAAAACCTTCAAGAAATAGAAAATGATATTTCTTTCTTGACAGGCAAAAAATTTTATTTGTTCCAAATGGATGATCCTTTAAGGCCTGAATTACACAGAAAAGGCGTAAGGTGAAGACGCGGCGCAGGCATCTTGCCGCTTCAAAACATTTCAATACAAAATGTATGGAAGCGACACGTTTTGAATTATACTGAAGCGGCGTGGCGCAGGCACGCCGTTTCGTCGCCTGTTCCGCGTCGCTAGCAGGCGCGACCGGAGAGACGCGCAAGCGGCACGCCGTTTGTTATACAGTAGGAGCAGAAAATATGTGACGATAGTGAATTTTATGTACACTCGACAACACGACAGAGTGTACTAAAAAAAAACTAAGGCCTTTGCTTCTACTTAATGAGATGATTTATCCAGCGTCCAGTGGCACCTTCATTCACACTAGATGGGTGAAGAAACCACTCGGCGCTGCAGTGCCTGGGACATTGTTTTAGATGGAGTAGGCTTGCCCAGCACCTATACTATGCTGACAGCTTAGTCGGCCTAGCCCACAGGAAAGACAAGTCAATACGTGTGGAGCCAACTAAGCTGCGGGTTTCCTCACGATGTTTTCCTTCACAGTTAGCGAGTGGTATTGCTACTACAAATTCACAAATGTACGTAACTTTGAAATTAAACAAACTCATCCCAGTATGTATTGGAGAGAAAGAGAGAAAGAGAGAAAGAGGAGAGCGCCGCGCCTTACGCCTTACGCCGTTTCTGTATAATTCATGCCTTATCTGCTCCACGCCTGCTCTGCGCCGTATGCCTTACGCCTTACGCCTTACGCCTTATGCCGTTTCTGTATACTTCACGCCTAAGGTATATCAAAACAATCGAGAATTGCCTTGCCTAGCATTTAGAGCTATCTTATTAGATTATAAAGAATACAGCAAGGCCATTTTCAATAAGGATCTATTCTTAATATTTTCAGGGTTTCAGTGCTCACCGGCCTTAACATCCAATAAAATAATTTTTACTTACCGTTTATCAAATAAAAATATCTTATTTACATTGTTTTATTGGCCTACGAAGAAACGCTCTATAATCGTTTGAGGCACAGTAGACGCTCTATGTAGGTACTTACCTACTGTAGTTTAGGTTCACGACAGGTTAGCAAGATCCCGTTCACTTCCCAAGGTGGCACGGCGGCGGCCATGTTGATAACAATTGCCTTTATGAAAGGCTTGGACCAGTGGCGGATCGAGGATTTTGGTTTGGGGGGTGGGGGGGGGCTTGAACCCAATGAGCGTAGGTTTTCAAGATAAAAAAGTATACAACATTTATTTTTATAGAGATTTCAGTTCCTATAAAATTCAGAGGGTTTCAACCCCCTCCACCCCTAAATCCGCTACTGGCTTGGACGAAACAATGGATACAATAGAGTTATCCCAATCCCACTAATACTATAAATGCGAAAGTTTTTGAGTGAGGGAGTGTATTTACTCTTTCACGCTGAAACGGCTGATTTGGCTGAAAGGAATGGCTAGTTTGATATAATTATGTTATATTGAATGTTACGTTGATTTATTTCAAACAGCAAACTTAGCTTAATAATGGGTTATAGGCAGTATGTAAAGGGTTTATAACTCTATGTAAGGTATCTGACTTGTGGAGTTACCCATAGATACGTTCCAACCCATTCTTATGCTAAACCATTTTTCTTGTTCCTTTTAGTAGAATAGGTTTCTTATTTATTACCAGTGTTTCTAGAGATTGAGATTTAAATTGTAAAGTAAAGCTTCATAATAAAATTAAGTAGGTACTGACTCGTGGTTTAAATTTTTCATGGAATATAATCAGCAAAAATTACCAAGTTTGAAGGAAGAAGGAAGAAGGTTGGTGAAGTACATCAGTTTTCCATTTGTTTACACATTATAATTTATATTATCGAGTATCAATATGCTCTAGATCTGACATACTTTTGAAGCTAAATATAGCACTAGGACAGCTCTGCTGATATTGTTGTTTATCAGGTTTCAATGTAGGCTAAGGGCTATATCTGGGGGCACGGCAGTGCCCCCGCCAGGTCGAGCGCGAAGCAAACACTGCCGTACCATCCTTTACTGGAACCATTTCGCCGCATTTTCAGGCCCCTATTTGAGAACCTCTGGATAAGACCAGAACGCAGAAATTTTCGTCATCTAGTAAGCTATAATCACATACTTAAAACCCAAAATTTCAAGTCTGTAGGTCATTTAGTTCAGAAGTTAAGCGAAAGCAAAGTTTCGCATTTATGACACACACTCACTCACTCACTCACTCACTCATGATCATCATAATAGAACTAGTACTTCCCATAAACTCAGAGAGCTGAAATTTGGTACAGAGTTAGGGTTGAATGGCCACATAAAGGGAAAACTATAAAAACTAGGATAATCGAAGATCTGGAGTACCTGGTGACCCTGATTAGAAAACACAAGAGCCCTAATAGAACTAGTACTTCCCATAAACTCAGAGAGCTGAAATTTGGTACAGAGTTAGGGTTTAATGGGCAAATAAAGGGAAAACTATAAAAACTAGGATAATCGAAGATCTGGAGTACCTGGTGACCCTGATTAGAAAACACAAGAGCCCTAATAGAACTAGTACTTCCCATAAACTCAGAGAGCTGAAATTTGGTACAGAGTTAGGGTTTAATGGCCACATAAAGGGAAAACTATAAAAACTAGGATAATCGAAGATCTGGAGTACCTGGTGACCCTGATTAGAAAACACAAGAGCCCTAATAGAACTAGTACTTCCCATAAACTCAGAGAGCTGAAATTTGGTACCGAGTTAGGGTTTAATGGCCACATAAAGGAAAAACTATAAAAACTAGGATAATCGAAGATCTGGAGTACCTGGTGACCCCGATTAGAAAACACAAGAGCCCAACCAAACTATTATAGATCGACATATACCACCCTTACAAAAAATATTCAACTTGGTGGGCCGCTTCATTTGATGTCAAAAATCGAAGGTCTGAAGTATCTGATGAAGAACCCTCAGCTGGTCTCAGCTGTATTAGAGCCCCCCTTGTAGTTTTTAATTTGTTTGTTCTTTAAAAAATAATTTATGTACCCACCTCAATATTTACGCACCTTTACAGGTAGAACATGCTGCACTTTTTATATTTTTATACCATCTTTACATTATTGTAATACCATGTTTCTTGTAAATAAATTCTTCTTCTTCTTCTTCTTCTTCTTCTTCCCCTTCTACTATAGGTACATAAAAATATCGACTGTCATTGCAGAAATCCAGCGTAGTGGGACACATCTTCTAATATAATCTAGCCTATAGCGTCCTACTGCTGGGCGAATGCCTCCCCTTCTGCTTTTAATACGCATATAAATAAAATTAAAGGAAACTCTGGATAAGACTAGACTGGCTTTTATACTTATACTTACAATTTAACAAGAAGAAATAGTCGAACGATTAACTTTATTCTACTCGAACATTACACAAATTAAAAAACTGTTTCCAATAAGAAAATCTAATGAAATAAATCAATATGCCCACGTTTCTACAAAAAGAAGTGAAATCCCACCAAAAACATTCTGTAAAAAACTAGCCAGGTCTCGATGGAGCTGCTTGTTTATCTCTAAAAAGTAATGAAATCTAAACAAAGTCGTGCCAAGTCTAAGGTTCCTTACTGCGATTTCTTTATTATTATAGTTAATGTTGTGTGACTTGGCCGTTGAAGGATATAGAAGGGTACAACACCAGGTGCTCCATGACACCATTGCACCAATCTGACGCCAGAACCGCTTGTGTACCCTTCAACGGCCAAGTCACACAACATTAACTATAATAATAAAGAAATCGCAGTAAGGAACCTTAGACTTGGCACGACTTTGTTTAGATTTCATTACTTTTTAGAGATAAACAAGCAGCTCCATCGAGACCTGGCTAGTTTTTTACAGAATGTTTTTGGTGGGATGTATATTACCTTAGCACACTGGGCGTAAAACAAGTAATTTTTGATGCAAACTTTACCCAATGTTTGTGATTCAAAATAATTATATACCACCTCCAAATTAATGTGCATTTAATGCAGCTCTAAAATTTTCTATGATTCAAACTTCACGTCAAACCAAACATCGTAAGCAATTCAAAAATTACAAGCAACATCTGCTTGGCTGACGACGAAGAAAGGTGACTATTCTTAAACTCAATAGATACCGACCACTCCACACGAACGCAAAGTGTAGTAATTAGCAATACTTTGAGCTAATCGTCATCTTAGTTAAATCAAGGCAATAGTAGAGTTCACGCATTGTTGACAACGTGACTGATTTCTCAAGTGCCGCTTGGATTATACAATGTACATTCAGCACTTTTATGTAAGACTTCCTTTGTATTGGGAAACCCCTTTGTATTAGGAAACCTCTTGCTTCCTAGCGTGTGACTTCATAGTATGAACCGTGAGCCTATTGTTCTATAGAACTATTGTAGGCTTAGAATAATAATACATTGGAACAGTACCTACCTATGTTTATATCAAGTTAATTAAACTGAATTAAACTAGACCATAACATATTTATACAAAAAAAAATGGTTGCCACCTTCATAAACGTTGATTACTGACTTCATCACGGCAATAATTAATATTTTATTTCGCCTTGATTGCCTACGCAAGTATTCTGCAGTTAAGCAGAAAACAATTTAGCAAGAAGATAAGTGACGAATACTTACCGATTGCTCCGCGACACCAAGAAAGCTCACCTCAAATAAAGTAGAAATAGAATTTAGAGAGCTTTAGGACCGTTTTTTGACATTCTACAGTATTCGGGATTGTGATAAGATGTTGTTTGTTTTTTCCCCTTAAAACAGGTGCTATGAAAGCCCTAACTCTACAACAACATCTCTTTTGTCCTCAGGCTCGGAGTCGACGCGCCTCCGCGAGGCAAGACGCCTGCAGAGGATGCATCGTCTGATTGTCTCCCCACCTTCACCCATCGAGGAGTCCCGCAGCTCCATGCCCTGCCCGGGCCCACCGCAAATGATGGACAAGGAGACCCAAGCCAAGGTCATGCTCCACCTAGCCCTGAGGACGGTCGTCCTGCTGCAACGCAACACCCTAATCCAGCAGAAAATCGTCGCTCTCCAAAAGGAGACTTCCGACTACGTGGCCGCGGTCATGAGTGTCCCGGAGAATAGACAGCGGTACTTGGAGCAGGTGCGCTTGTATGGGACCCAGGTGGCTCAAGCTAATGTCCTGCGTATGAGACCCGTACACGGCATCCCTTATATTAATAGGAAAACGGTCGAGTGCGAACAGTAGATGAGAATGCGTGGCGGAGAGTGATTTTGCGTGGCGTCTGCGACGTCATCAGTTTAAAGGCGCTGGGCATAGTGAATTAGCCCGCGCGCAAAGAAAAATGCACAAAATCGATTCCTGTATCAAATACACTAAACAAATCGAAAATTTTTACATGTCAAACCCTAGAATTAGTTGAGACCTATCTAACACAGCCAGTTTCATGTTGATATTCATAACAGATTGCAAGATATTTTGCTTGAAAAAAGTGCGCCGCCTATTTTTTTTTTTCAAGCAGAATATCTTCAAAACGTTTGTGAATGTCAACACGAAACTGGGTGTTTTAGATAGGTTTCACCTAACTTTAAGGGTTTATATGTGTACATTTTCAATTTGTTTAGTGTATTTGATTCAAGAATCGATTATGTGCATTTTTCTTTGCGCGCGGGCGATTCACTATGCACGGCGCCTTAAGTTAAGTTATTCGAGTATTGTGTTGTATTTTAAGGACCCTTGCACTGTTATTGTTTACTTAGTTCGTAAGCTGACTTATAATTGTAGGCTATTTATTATATGGTTTCCATCAAAAAGGCTTATAGCTACATAAACGAAGTTTAAGTACTCATGAAAAGTTGGATTCTCGTATTTACCTTTCAGCAATAATTGCTAAAAAATGCAGTGTCTTATGTAAAACGTTGTGGTTACCTGTATGTATCTAGGCTATTTTTCTTCAGTAGGTTAGGTACCCTTTTATTGAATTTTCTGATTGAGTAATATAAAATTTGTTAAGTCGTTAATCCTTATAGTCCTTAACCACCTACGTACTATTCGGCTTAAGACTGTCTGTGAATGTTGAATTTCAGTTTACTCGATTATTTAGGAAATTAGTCTAATAGAGGTTGTATGTAAGAGGCTGTTAATATAGTTTACATTTGTAGGTAAAACCTACTCTGTTGGTGTAATTATTTATACACTTGATGTCTACAATGTAACCAGTTTAAAGAGTTTCTTACTCTGCAATTTGGAAATAAATATTAAATATTTGATAATAATTGTTGTAAATTAGTAGTAAACCTGATTATTTATTTAAAAGTTCAGTTATTCTCAATGTACCTTTTTTTAAAATTAGAAGTGTTTTTATTTTTGTCCCAAGTCTATTTTTTGCATTTAGTAGGTAGTTGTTGTAGCACATTATTAGTAGGTGTTCACAAATGCACAGATTACCCAACACTGTGTTCATTATAAAGCTGTTTTTATGATATTGTGGTAGGTTCTTTTTGGTGGATTTAGATTATAAGGCAATGAATATGTTTAAAAATTTAAAAAACAATGATTATCGATCATGCAAGACTTTGTATTGCACGCATAGCACTAGTGAATTATTCACGAATGTAATGTTAAATCAATAAAATTAAAAATAATACACTCGTATTTCTATGAAAGCCATATAAACCCAGTTGCAGAAAACAAATCTGTGACTATAGGTACATTAGCTTGTCTCTATAGTCTGTTCGATCCCAGTACCAATCTCTCTTATAAGTACCAATGAGTCTTATTCAGTTTCAAACTGGTTTCTAAGTATCTACTTACAAAAGTGTAAAAGAAAATAATGTGAAGAAACTTAGTACAGTCGGCCACACGCTAAATAACTTCTGAAAAACACGCAAATTCTGAAAATAATACCTACTTGCCCCGCACGATATTAGAATTTGAAAATACTTGAAAATCAAAACTCATCAATCACCGAGAGTTCAATAAGATAGCGTAGGGCACACCTTTTTCAAAAATAGTATATCTAGGCGTGAGGATTTATAAATCACGAGACCCTTTTCATTCACCCTATCGGGAGAATCATAATACAAACTACTAAATAAAACAATTAGAACATTTTCCCGACATTTTAGCTTCAAATTAACATATCTCATAAATGGCTGAACCGATTTTGATAAAACATATTATCTAAGAACACTCGCTAGAAAACCTGCTTTCAAATAAAAAAACCGCATCCAAATCGGTTCACCCGTTTAAGAGCTATGTATGTATGGTGGCACAGACAGACACAATACATACTTAATAATAGCCAGACAGACCGACAGACAAACGTAGCGGTCAAACTTATAACACGCTTTTTTTTGGGTCGGGGCCCGCGGAAAAATATACCTACAAAAAGGAACAGAAAAAAAATACTGGATGAGGAATTTTGAACACGCATTTTTATAAGATACAATTCTGGTCTTTTCTCTTGAAAGTTGCGTCATTTTCACACGTTTTATAGAAAGTTGCAAATCTCATCTCTACATTTTCTTTATTTTATATTTTCATATAGCGCCATCTGTTGATGAGTAGCAGAATTATGTTTAACTATAGACCCTATTTTACTGCCATCTAGCGTCAAGTAGAGATACTATATTTTAATTATTGTGATTCGTTCGAAAATAATGCCCATTTTAACCCTGGCATTTCTTTCATTCGATGTTTTTAAACTTTTGTTGAATCTGTGGAGCTGTCAAAGTGACAGAAATTTATCTGTGATTGTCACTTATTTGTTTTGTTTACAGTTTCATTTCATTTTCCACTGTTCCCAGGTTTTTCACAAAAAGAAACTGAACTGGATAAGATAATTAATTAGGACTGCTTTAATTAATAATGAAGGCTTTAATTCAGCGAGTGATGAAAGCAAGTGTATCAGGTAGCTTTCTCCATTTTCAATAAAAGTCATTTATTTAGAGGTTATCCGTAGGTATTATAACTTCCTTTATTTTCAGTTGGAGGAGAAGTAGTGAGCAATATTGACCAAGGGCTATGTGTACTTATAGGAATAACGAGTACAGATACTACCAAAGACATGGAATACATGTAAGTGAAGGTAAAACAATAAAAACAAGACTTACCTAACTAGATTCATTGTATGAGTGGCATCTCTTTGTTTCGTACATTTTACTCAAGAAACCTATTTTCCACATGCTAATTGAGGAGACGGTGAAGGAAATAGGAACTGGATGATGCAATAGGATCTGGATAAACCTTGTCTTGTTAGTCTAATAGGTAGGTACTACATTTAGGAAGGGAATCTCCTTTGCATTATCCCATTATTTAGTGTCAGTTCTCCTTGTTCTCTTGCTTCAAATTTTTCTTTTCTGGGTTGTTTGTTCGCATTTGTCAGTTGAAAGCATTTAGAAAAAGAATAAATTTGTAGTGTTTTGGACCCACCCACAATAAACAATATTTTTCTTATTCAGAGTCAAGAAACTGCTAAGCGTGAAGCTGTTTGACAATGCCGAAGGCAAGCGTTGGGCTCACAATGTGACGGACAAGCAATATGAGATCCTGTGCGTCAGCCAGTTCACCCTATATCATAATTTAAAGGTCAGTTGGCTGTAAAAATATTACTACAAGGAAAATTTATTTACAAATAGAAAACTTTAGTCAACTTTGGATTTGCTGGCAAAAATTGCTTGACTATGGTTTGCTAATAGCCCTAATCTTTACTTGCAAATTGCATTGTATTTTCCTGTATTTATAACTTACCTACTCTAGAGTAGATCCACCGAAAAATACACGCAACAAAAAGCCTTGAATTCCTTAGATGCGAAAGGACAATTTAGCAACTAAAGATTAAAGAATTTAGCAACTACAATAATATGCAGTGCTCACGAAAGTTTTTAGTTATTATTATTTTATTTAAAGGGCACCAAACCAGACTTCCACAATGCAATGCCCGCCGACAGATCCAAGGAGTTCTATGAGCAGTTCCTAGAAATGTTAGGAAAGGCCTACAAGCTGGACAAGATTAAGGGTGAGTTGGTAGCTTCTGGCTTCACTCAGTATAAAAAAATTGCACCTTTTGAAAATTACTTCAAACAACTCTTGTTCCTATTTCAAACCGATACTAAGAGGAAAATTGAAAAAGATGGTTTTAAACGGTGTGATTATTCTGATGCTGAGTGTATATTTTGTTCTACATTCTCTGTAGAATCACAGAATACAAGTACAAGCTACAGAAGGTTCACTCAGCAAAATCATTGAAATAAACAGTGACTCATGCTCCTACAGTCGCTGTGCAACCCCAACCACCTAAAAATTATATTCACTTAAGAAGTTGCCTCTCTATGCAGAACTCTATCCCGCTCGGCGCGAGGTAGTGTTTTTTTTTTATTGAATTTGGCGACACTTCGCAGCCGCCACGTTTGTGCAGTCGGCCACATGCTAGGATACCCCTTTTTGTTTGATTGGCGCCCTTATGCCGCGTGCTGTAAGAGCTACCATGGGGTATCCTAGACTGTGGCCGACCATACTTGTAGCTTCATTCTAATCTGACAAGTGCGCCACGCCTAGTCCTAGGAAGTTTTATAATTTTGTTCTCGTTTCCAGATGGTGTGTTTGGTGCTTATATGCAAGTATCAATCCAGAATGACGGGCCAGTGACTATTCAACTAGAATCACCTTCAAATAATGCAATCAAAGAAGTTAAAAGCTAAGTAAATGTACTATTATAATTATTTAATTAATGATTTTGAAGGAAATCTACAAAATAAAACATAATTTATTTATTATAAAACTTTATTTGAATTAATGGTTATTATCTATTAACATTTTACTTTTAGGCTCGTGATTATGCTTTTGTTTATTATTGATTCACAAAAGATGATATGCCTACTAAGTCTAGTGTTACCAACTTACTAGTATATTTAGAAAATCACTTTATGAAAACACTCTAAAAACCTGGTCCATTATAACGCATCACACTTGTTCTTTTGTTAACAGATAATCGACCAAGTTATTCAAATCATTAGAATCTTATCCAAGAACGAACGAAAAAAAAAAGATATAACTTGTATAAAAAAGACAAAATAAATGCAATCTATAAACCCTCTTTAAATATTACGACAAAGTAATTTAACAAACGATAGCAAGAACTCTTAAATAGTGTCATATATAAAACTATGCTAAGATAATTTAATTGTATGAATTAGTCCGAGTGCCACATGATTACTATTTCTATAAAGTAAGATATAGATATATAATCAATTTGTTTTACATACGCCTAGCTCATACCAATCGCACACTGTTTCATAGAATTTCATTCAACACCGATCAAGGCACTAACGTTTTGGTATATTGCTGATATACACATCCTCACTCCTAATCACAATATCATTGCGTAAACAGATCCTCAAAGTGTGAAAGAGTATGCTTAATTTGTCAACGTCTTACAATAAAACTCAGTGGAGATCTTCACAATCTAAAAACAAACGAGATAATACAAGTCGGTATATATTACGATTTACCACAATAACAAAGTCTCCACTCTAAAATCTATCGATCGTTTTTACAGTTACTATCGAAGTTTAATGATACTGTTACAAAAATATCTATAATACTATTCTTAATTACATAAGATTCGAGAATGAAGGGTTATTGGGATAGGCTAAGGATTTACGTTTAACAACACAATACCCTTTTGATTTACGGACGAAGGACTCATATAAATGACACTACTGTTAAAATTTGAATGAATGAAGATGGTGATGATATTAAATGCTTTTTAAAAGTTGCCTTCGCTTCAACCCTGAAGTTTAGACTTCAGTGTTGAAGTGAAGGTTGTATCGCTCCGGCGGTCGTAGGTGGTATGGTCTGGCGAGTTAGCTGGGCGGTGGGTGGTCTGTATTGCCAGCCTACCAGAGGCCGGAGGAGTAGCCGCCGGGTGGCACGCGGTTGTGCAGGATGCTGGTGTTGCCATGGATCGACGTCACTGTGTTGATCTGACCGTTCATCGATTTGTAGCCGTAGCCGGTGATCGGGTTGCCTTCTGGAAACATCGAAGGAGGAGTTAGAATCGTATTGCATAAAGAATAGGACTGTCTTTAGAAAAGAGCGCGGATAGTGTGTCAATTCTGGATTTGTAAAAAACTGGAGGGAACTATTTTGCCTACTGGCCGAAGGAAATATGTAGAGCAGCAAACCTATCATATGCATATGATAGACATGCTCCAATACAAATCCAAAACAACCCATGATATTTAAAGTTTTACAAAAGTTCTACAAAATAGAGAAGGTACCATAATTATTTTACCGAAAGAAAATGGTCAGCTAATAATCATGAGGTAACAACGGTTCATGCATGATTTTTCTGATGAAGGAAGGAGTAATTGTTTTATCAATCGTACTTGACAGTGCCAATCTACTCCTAGATTTGCTCAATAGGTCCATAAGAACGATTTACGATGGAAATAGAGCTAGATAAAAGTACAATTTAAAAGTTCTATCTACATTACAGAATTATCCACAACCTTACCATAGAGCGTCGGATAGAAGAATACGTGCGAAGAATATAAAACAAGGAAGTAATTTGTACACCACGGAAAGAAAAAAATTATGCAGTAACTAGTACAGATAACAGTACCTACAAAACTCCTAAGTACAAAATAAACATCTAAATCATTAAAAATAATTATAATTTATTTACCGTACGTAGCGTCAAGATTCTATCACAAAGTAACTGTATAACTAAAAGACTCAACAACGACAATGCTCTTCAACGAAGCAAATAACGAAATACAGAAATGAGTGCTTAATCTCAAGACATTTGAAGGAATTGTGTCAAATTGTTCTTTTAAATTGCAAAAAAATCTCGTCTAAGAACTCTAATTATTATAAGCTGTTCAGACAAAAGGTCAGTCTTTGTAGCACCTTCAACTTTGATTGACGGAAAAATTTATTTAATTTGGCATCTCTGCTGACCTTAATCAATGTTGAACAAGCCTCTTCGAATTAAACAGTTCTCCGCTGTTCTTTTGTCATGAAGTTGTGCGAAAGGCATCAAACGTGTCGCATTCCTTCAAAGTCCAGTTAGTTAAACACCCACCTATCTCACGCTGGCGGACATAGTCTACATAGTACGTCTTAGGGTCCAACTCGTCCAGGTATCCCTTCCTGGGGTACAGGTAGCCAGGCACATGCTTGTGGAAGGTCGGGGGGAATCCCGTCAGGGTGTGGGGACCGGGAGCTACAGGGGTCTCGAAAAGTTGGTACTCAGGAATAGGACCATCTTTTTCGTAGCGGAAAAGGGTGGGTGGAACGTCCGTATTGGCAATCAAATAGGGGTCAATAGGACCGTCTAGGGACGCTACAGGATTGTACTTAAAGTCCGGCTTCGGTCTGGTATCGAAAGCCGAAGTCAGCCCGATGTGAGCGTGAGGAGGCAAAGGCTGGTACACCTTTTTATTCTCACACGGTTCTAAATAGTGCTGGGCAGGGAAGGGGGGCCAGTGGCGGTCCAGAACTGGCTGAGGCGACAGGGAGTTCGGGTCGTATTTCGGTGGATACATGGGTATCTGTTCGTCCAAGCCGATGAGGGTGTAGGGGGTTTGTGGGATGGAAACGGACGGTTTGACGGTGGAGTAGATGTAGTAGTTAGGGGGTTGGGGCTGGCCCTGCTGGGAGATGTAGCGATGGGTGGGTTGTGGTTCCAGGAGGTGTAGGCGGGGGTCCGCACCTCTCAGGCCGGCGGCCGGGTGAGGGCGCCGCTGAGGCTTCAGCACCACGCCGTCGCCGGTCACTGGATTCCTCTTCGGTTGAGATGCGTACGAGGCTGCGTGCCCAGTCACAGAACAAACAGTTTTCATAATGGAAGACGACCTTTTCGGGGGCAAAGTTCGGCCTCGCAAACGACACGGGAATCCAGAGTTCGAGTGTCGATTGCGGATTTTATGTTTTAGTGGGTTTCATTCAGAACTTTGAACCCGTTGCGACGCTCTAGTTCTATTTGCTACATTCCCTGCGTTCCTAACAGTAATAACTATGTCGTTTCCTATTTAAATAGTGTTATGAGTATCATTGTAGAAAAATGGTGGTATACCTAATTGTGTAAATTGTTAGTCATGCTTCAATCAAACCTCGCTGAAAACTGTTAGTATTGAGTATTTTGAAAGAAAATGCTGTTATCGTTATTTTTCACAGTCCATTAATTTATTATTATTGTGATTTTAATATTAGACCTTATAAGTTGTGAAAGGAAATCGGAAGACTAGAGACAGGAAATGTAATAACAATTATCCACTTACTTTAGCGAACGCAAACTTAGTGGACAAAGACCCAATTTTCTACTCTCACCCCTTTTCTAGGGAGCTTGTCGCCGACCCACATCATCACTCCATCTCAACATGTCCCAGGCAGTAGGTACAAGTCGTGTCTCTAGATATTAAAAAAAAGTAGGTATCGACGATGTATTATTAAGACACCATAGATATAATAAGACAAGCGTGGTAGTAGATAATCCTAGCGTGCTGTAGTGTGCCAGACCAGACCAGTTGCATTATCCCGGGGTTAGGGGCCGCAACTCTCTATGCACAACTCAATGGGTCCCAACAGACCCATCACTGTTGTGAGTCGTGCATAGCCGTCGCAGATGACTTCAACGTGGAGGGAACTCTTTGGGTGCATTCACCGGTTCGTAGAATCGCTAGAGGTCTTCGAACAACGCCCCCTTTGTAGCCAGATGGGCGGGTACTTTGAAATTACTTTCCTTGTTTGAAAGCAACGAAAGCGTCTGTTTTCATTATTCTATGGCTCTATTGAATAGATGTGCCCTAGACAGGGTTCCGGATTTTCTGGAGTCGCTTTGCGAGAAGTATAGGTACATCTTCTGTGGCATTGTGAGATTTAGGAACCTACTTCAAAATTTTATCTTCAAATTCAAATTTCAACATTTGGGCCTTTCGATGTCTTTTTAAATGCAAATTGCACTCAATAATATTCTAAGCCCATTTCAATCACTTCGGCTTTAAGTGTCACTATTTCTGTGACAAAAATTAGACGCTCTTCCAAAATATAGCTGTACTCCGGTACTAGACAGTTCAGCCATCACGCATCGAGACCATCAATATTAAAGCAGATGTAGGGGCCAATTCTTGGAAATTTTGAACATGCAACTGCCGAAGAACATCTCCAAAACATTTTCCTTTGGCAATTTCTTGTTCGACATTCCCCAGAATTATCTTCCCGAGGCCTAAGTTTTGTTGACATCAACGTGAACCCAGCGTCAGATGCAAAAGTCCTCAATGGTCTAACTTTTCTAGACCTCATAGCGAACCCGGGGTCCCACCAAAGAGTGCTCCTTCCCCGTGCGTGGTGCGTGCGAGCGTGCAGCAGTCAGAGGTCTAAGGTCGACTCACAGAGGTCCAGCTCCGCCGGCTCACCTCGGCTGGGCGTGGAGGCGGCGCTGTGCCCGTTGACCTTGGGCGAGGCCAGAGGGCTGCCGCCGTTGGCCTCCGAGACGCCGATCTGGATGTGGCTGCGGATGTTGTCCGTCACCAGCGGGGCCACCGGCGCGTTCGCCAACTGGAAACGAAAGGGGGTAGAGGGTTAGAAAATTAAATTAAATGGTTAAGGTCCACTTGCGTCAACCAGGGTGAACGTCAATAATAAATGACTATTAACTCAGCGTTAGTTGTTTCAGGTGACATCAGGGAAAAAAAGTGCTGGGGTTGTATTTGTATATGCGGACTTTTTGGGTTTGTATCGCTGTAGCCTGTGAATCTTTTTTTCGTCTGAAACCCCTGAGGTAGGTAACACAATGCCCAACCCATCTGTCCGAAGAGTTTCGAGGGCGAGTCGTGGCACTAACATACCTAATTATTTTATTAATAAGTAAACTAGACTGCTTCCCCATACTATTGGCAGATAATTTGTGATCGGGAAAGTCAGTCTAGCCTGTTGGCTCGTCCATATAAAGCCACATGAGCCTTCCTTTCGTTCGGCTCGCTCCGAATAGAGACACATGTGTCCTTAGCGCGATACCAATAAGTTGTTCTAATTTTGTGGGCGATAAAAAGCGAGTGCAACCGATCCGAACAAATTTTCCGAATTTTCCGAAAAAAATGTGTCTGAACGAATTAGTCCGGATTCCGAGCGAGAAGGCTAGTCAGTAAACCAGCCAGCCCACCTGTCCGAAGAGCCGCGAGTGGGTGTCGCGCGGACGCGTCGGCGTGTCGCGAACGTTGCGCGGGCGCACGAAGCCGTTGGAGCGGATGTGCGCGCCGCCGTCCGTCTTGTCGGCGCTGAAGATCTCGCCGATGCTGCTCTTGGGCGCGTTAGGGACCCTGGAACAGGAGACGGCGTGGTTAGGACTTGTTAAGCTAGACGTCCAGCGGATCGGGACGGGTCGAACCGGGATGGGCCGCAAAATAAAATCCGCCTGCCTGTATTTATATGAGACAGCGTCCACTAGCGGCGGATTATTGCGCTGCGGCCCGCCCCGACGCAGTTTCATATAAATACAAGCAGGCGGATTTTTGCGCTGCGATGCGGCCCGGCCCGATCTGCCTAGTGGACGCCAGGCTTCAAGAGAAAGAAAAGTTGTGCACGGGTCTAACATGCCATAATAAAGATTGTTATAAGGCTAAAAAATTCGCTCGGGACAGGACTTGAACTCTACCAATTGAGCTACCGCAAGTAACAGTCGATGCGCATTTTAGAACCTGGTGTGATCCAAGTGTGATGGTGGCTTGCCCAGCAACTAGGTATACTATTTTGACAACGTAGTCTGGCCCAGCCCAAAGAAAAGACTACAGACCATAAGCTAAGATAAAGAGATGATAAAGATCGGAAAGTAGTCAAAAAAATCCCTTGAGCGCCTGCCTAACGGTGGATTATAAAAGAACCTATTCATTAGTTGACATCTATAAAAATTATAGAGATTCTTTTTCGTTATCATCAAATTTGCCATGGCAGTAACGTTACGGTCTTGAAGAAAATAACATTCGTATTCTATAACAGTGCTAGTGACGCAAAATCGCCATTCATAACCTTTCTTTTGGCCTTTGCCGCCTTCTGGGAAAATCACAAATGCACAAGTGAAATAGGCAAGTGCATTCGGTAGGTACACGTTCGGTTCCCCTTTCCCTGTTTCCGTTAGGGGTTGACCCCTAGCCTCACTAGCCGACCACAGCTATCTACCTATTACTTAATTCAAAATTAGTTAGTACCTCACTACAGTTTGTTGCTGTGCATTTTTTATGTCCCCACCGGTATGCGTATTTCCGTTCCCGTGTTGAATTCGTCCCCTCGGCGTGACCAAATCAATATGGTTATGAAAATTAATTTATGTCCCGTGAGCGTATCGATTTCGTCCCGTAGTAAACTACAAAATATAAAGCTAAAGCTACAAAATTTAAAAACGGTAAATATGTGCATTTCACGCCACGCTACTTTTATTGACCCTTAAGGTCCAACGATAGCAGCATTTTTCCTTATTGTACCTAAACAACATATAATTCACGCGTTTGAAAGTTTGTCCAGCTCTCTAGCTATAATCTTCTCGAGAGACAAATAGTATACGCTTATGGGAGTATTTTTTTAATACAAAAAAAATGCCCATAACCATATTGAATTCGTCAACCCGAGGGGACGAAATCGATACGCTCACGGGACACAAATGTATTTTCATAGCCGTATTGATTTGGTCACGCCGAGGGGACGAATTCAACACGGGAACGGAAATACGCCACCGGTATGGTATGGACATTCGATAGCAGAAGCCATTAGACCGCGATATGTATCGGAAGAGAGGGGACAATGGTGTGGACACGCATGGACATCGCTCTATGATCGAGGGGCAGGCTGGCGTAGAGAAATAAATGGGACAGAAGGCTGTCTGGAAGAGATTGCTGTTAGCTGAGAAATTACCTAAGGTAATTTACAGGTTAATAACGTGCTCTATGTACCGATATGTCCGAGATTTTGTCCTAATTTGGACTCCCGAATGTATCCCATCTTGACCTCCAGTTGGTAGATGACGTGTTCTTTAAAGCTAGAAATAGATTGGTCCTACATGCGCTACATGCGATTTTTTTTTATATAGCGTGTGTAAGTAAGTAAGTAACTCTTTATTAAACCCTTACAAAAGAAATCATTTTACATATTAGTTCAAGAGTTGTAGAATAAAAGTACAAAAGGCGGTCTTATCGCTAGAAGCGTGTGTAGCGTATGACCAGTGGGTTTCTTGGCATACAAATTCAAGCGACCAGTGTCCTCATTCTGTAAAAAAAAACCGCACAGTTTCTAAAAACCGGTTTATTTGCGGGAAAATTAATAATAAAAAACGACAACGAATAAGTATTATTTGTCGAAAAAAAGATAAGGCTATTTTCCACACACAGATATCTGTTTAGCATACAGATATCAAAAAGCGTCGCTTATGTAGGACCAGTGCGTTTTAATAAACTGTCCTTCTTTCGTTTTGCGTACTACCGTTTACCGGGAATAGGGGGACACTCCCTGGTCGTCAAATAGCATGGTAATCAATATTTGGAAAGCGGTAAACTTTACAGCTTTCAAATTAAAACCTTACTGGTTATTAGGGATACTCTAGATATGGTTTCAATTAGGTACTTATACTGACATAAACTTTTTGTTGTGAAAGTTTCAAAGTTTGATTAGCCTAGCTCTACAATGCAGTTCGGTCTTTAATTTGAGAAGTTCCGAAAAGCTCTTATTTTCTAGACTACGCCAAACTTTTGACCGAACAACGAACTAAAACTAAAACTGCAATAAAAAAGCAGCACATAAAATGCAGAAAGTTTGACTTTTCTAGAGCACCTTGGCATAAAGCCTGCCTAGTTCCAAGTTCGTCAGTTAGTTAGATCGGGAGATAAGGTGATTACATTTAACTTGTATCTTGCTTGTAGGCCTGGCGAGATTGTCGCTATCGGTGTACGATCGGAGACGTGCGCCACACGAGCCCCACCGCCAAGCGTCGCAAGCCTGTTGGGTACTGGTCTTCGGGGGTTACTCTTGAGATAGTATCAGTGGCTGGTTGAATCGCCTCGAGTTTGAGGCCCAAATTGAGCAAAGCCCGGGCCGGACGCATTCGACCGACATTTCTTCTTCTATTGGTGTTTTTTCTTCTTCTGTTGCTCAATTATAGTCAAACTTTTGAGGATAAAGATAAGATAAAAGATTTTTTAGGACACCCAGCAAATCCACCATGCTTCTCCCTCTTTCTTCTCTTTGCATCGTACTTCGTGGTTGATCACCATAATATGTCTTTGTCGACTAAGGCATCTACGTAATGAGATGATTTATACAGCGTCCAGTGGCACCTTCACTCACACTAGATGGGTGAAGAGACCACTCGGCACTGCAGTGCCTGGGACAGGATGGTATAGGTGCTGGGCAAGCCTATTCCATCCAAAACAATGTATCATGTCTACTACTGTCTACTACTGCGTGTACACTTTTCAAAGTTACGATATTTGCTGGCATGGCTGTGCATTGAGAATACTAGACCATATTATCGACGTTGATTACTGGAACCACTAACGAACTATCCATAACCTACATACAATTTTATACGTAACTATCATAATTTAAAGGATTTTTGTTTTACCAGTATTTTTTCCCGCAGAGTCTCAAGAGTAAAGCCCGGTCTCCGCTGATCATGTTAATGCGCAAACTTGTCAAATTGCACGCGCAATTAATCGGGTGTGTTGGTTAACTGCGCTAGATGGGTGATTAAACAGTAATTCATTTAATAATTATTTAATAACAGTGCAGGAACGTGTAGTGTGGGATCTCTGTGTGATTCTGTTGCTTAGCTTGTGTTAGGTCTTTAATGGAACGTGTTTTCTACATGCAAATGAACCATAGGTCTTACGCCGTTGAGTCAGCTTCGTTTGTCTTGAAAAATAAGCACAATAGTTCTGAAATAAATAGTAATATGCGACTATACCTACTGCCAAACACATGAACGTTTCTCGACAAAGCTTATGAACTCTACAATTCTACATAAATGACCATGAGACTTCGCACGACTGCGCAGTCCTTTTTATTCCACGGGAAATCTAATACAAATATTAGCTAAGCTACCCTTAATTAATATTCAGATTTTGTGGATCAACGTGACACTGAAAAAAAAAACATGAACGGTGGGGACTTCTGTAACTGAAAAAAGTAAGTGTCGCTCGCTACGAGTAAATTCCCAGAGCGTTAGTAGTTTTGTCTGCGGCCACAGGTTAGATACCTACACTGTTTTATCATATCCTAGCGCTGGAGCCCTAAGGGCAGGCATTAGCACGTGGGCCTCGCGTGCCTCGCGTCCAGCGTCCATACATTACTCGTCATTACCCGTACACCCGGAGCTGTCATTGCCGGCAGACCGCGCCCGGCGCTCCCATATCAAAATAATTGACTTCGTATGTTATTTTAGAGTCGACTTTCAACTACCCATGCATGGTAAAAGGAAACTAGTGAACCGCCATTGGAGTGATACCAATGTGTGTTTGTGTGTATGACATTTACAAAGACTGCAAGATAGACATTTGAGGCCCAAACATGACATTCATAGGTAGCTTTTGCCTAAGCGTGCTGTATAGATTATTGAACGAGCGAGTGAAGCGAGATAATTATGTCCTCCGAGTCGTTTGTATGTATGATGAATGTTTGTTCGACGATAACTTGATTAGGTATCGTTGATAGGATCGTCATGAAATTTGGTAGGCGGGTAAATGCCAAAAATAACAAAAATAATCGATTGAAGGGTTGCCGAGATATGGGGTCGCGAGATTACAGTTCGGGCGAACCACTAGTGTATGATAGATAATGTAGACTAAAGCCAAGTCTACAGCAGCAGTCTTAGCCCGGCTGGACACACAGCTTTAGAACGTTTCCACAAGTTTGCGCTGAAAAAGGATATAATAGAGTTATTATAGTAGCATCTCTCAAATGACGAGGGAAGAGATGCGACTGTGTTACGTTAACATATTCACAAGAGTGGCTAGTCAGACAGCTCGTTTCTCTTTACCAGAGCCCAAGTGTGTCTCGCATCGGGACCACACGCTCCGACGTTTTGTAACAACACAAGAAAACATCCGATGTCTATAATTAAACGTTTGAAAAAGCAAACTATTTATCCGTTAGCGTCTATAATTAGGCACGCGTCGGGAAAGCGCATGAGAGTTGATTGGGATATACATTGCAGACGCTGCACGCGTAGCACGAGATCGATTGTGCTACAAAACCCTCTTCTAGGTTAGAACATCATCGTCGTCATCATAAGTTCCTGTCAAGGACATAATGTTGATGGTAGATAGAACGGAACAAAGCTCGATGCTTTATTGCGGCAATTTACTCATAACGTAACGTAATGACAGTGAAGGAACTCTACCAGTCTACCGAGCTCTATAAACGGATCATCTGCTACGGCGGAGGTAGCAAGCTCAATGGATAAACCAAACAGAGCGACGCATGGGCGCAGCGCTTCCCAAAAATAAACAACCGTCAAAGGGAGGGTCGACGGATAAAACAGTCGCCCCGGAAGACAATAATAAATACGCACCATATTTTCAAAGAAAATTATCGTGACATGAAAGTTATGGCTTGTCTATTCAAAATAGACTCCCTGAGAGCGTTCCTAGAAATGTATAAATTGACACGAGCAGTAACGGCGGGACGCCGGCCGCAAGTAACGGAGCGACCGTGCGCGCGTATGACAACTGCGACAAGTCATAAGATACTGAAAGCAAGATGGCCGCATAATGATTTTACGCCTCTGCATAGTTCTGTGCGGTTTTGCCCCACAAATGCCAAGGTAATGAGAACCGTAACCCGGTAATGATATCCAGCTCTCTCGGGTAACTTTATCATACGCCGGGAGAAACCGCCTCGTTGCCAGCGCGGACGAAAGCCAATACATTTCGATTGCAACGATGAGCGATTGGGAGCTTTCATCGCAAACCGTGATTAATAAGCTACCGGCAAAAGGCTCAATTAAATTTTAATATCTCATCGGCGATAAATTGAGGTAAACATCGTTGTTTGCGCGTGCCAACTCACGATTCCATTAGCGGAATATCTCGGGCTAATTAACTATTGAGGCACAAATACTAACGAGAGAAAGAGAGGCAATCAAGGGCCCTTGTACCTAGACCACGGGGAACAGGGACATATACAACGGTTAATAATAAAGGAGACCATTTGCATGCATAATTCGTTAAACAACGAGCTTTGGCGCGCTGTGGGTCTACCCTTTTCTTCGAAGAGCAAACTCAATATTGACCGTTCTGAAGACAATAAAACATTTCACAAAAAATAATTAAGTTATAGTTAGCTTCACAGGATTCAGTGTAAAGACATACCTCAACTCGACTCTATTTATTGATTTCCTATGGAAGAAAGCAGCTAGTGTGTCCTGTAAAATGTAACAGCTTATTTGGAGAGGGTATAGAGATAGCGGGTATTGATAAGTACTACAGTCTAATTAGACGAACCAAATTCAAGCGTTTGCTTGCCTATTAAACAATGCTTCGTATTCGGTTCTGTACAGGAGCCTAAAGACATTATCGCGGTTACGAAATTTGAAAAAAAAATGTAGAGCCTGCAGTCTAATAGGATAATGCTACTTCATTGCGGATTTACTAGGTAGTTGACCCTATGCATAGCTTAAGGCTGGAAGATAGTAGTGTGGCGGGAAATTCAAAATTTTCACAGTTTTTTACATTTTTTAGCTAAACTGAGCTATTTTTGTTCAGCGATTTTTCGTTCGCGAGAATAAAACCGTAATCTTTTCATTATTGTAAACAACAGAACAACAATAATTCAGTCGATTATGTGTTCTGGTCTACGACAAGTTTTTTGGGCACTACCACTGCTTCGTAGACCAGAACACATAATCGGCTGAATTATTGTTGTTCTGTTGTTTACAATAATGAAAAGAATACGGTTTTATTCTCGCGAACGAAAAATCGCTGAACAAAAATAGTTCAATTTAGCTACAAAATGTAAAAGTCTGTGAAAATTTTGAATTTCCCGCCACCTTGCTATCGTCAACCCTTAACAGATACTCCGAAGCACACCGTCTGATTACGTAACATCAAGGAGCTCTTACAGCTTATCAGATAAAATCCACGTTAGAGCGCAGCAATTACGCTCAGGAATAGAAAATGCAAATCATTCTAGGGTACAGAATACAACATAGACAGGAGGAATGCATGCTCGGTGAAGCGGGGCGGTGGTCTGCCACGCTCTATGCACTCCATGCCACTATGATCTGGCTGGAGAGGAAATGGGCTGACTTATCGTTTGAGTCTAGGATATAGATAATTACTTCAGGGTAAATCAAGCTTATGGTGCTTTAGATTGAAATCGACACCCGTCAGAGTTATTAAGATTCTGGATTAAAAGAAAGGCACATATAAAATCAAAGCATGTATCTTGTATACCCAAGTACCCATAAAAAGGGTAAGCAGATTCCGCCTCGGTTCAAAATATCAACCCTCATTCGTGAAAATCCAGATAGCTGAATACAGGAACGTGTTAGCCAAATTAGTAAAAAGTATGTGAAGCTGGAAATCATCCAACAACTTCAGCATTTATGAAACTAATACCTGTAAGATCGTGGTATGAATCTACAGGGTGCACTCTAAGTCGATAGCGAAACTTTAAGTAGGCTGTCTACTGATCAATACAAACAACTTGTATTAAGTGGCGAAAAAAAAGGAGCGAAAAAAATATCAACTGCTTCATACATTTGGCGCAGTACTGAGTCGACCTTTTGTATGGAAGATATTTTTTTTCGCTCCTTTTTTTTCGCCACCTAGTACAAGTTGTTTGTATTGATCAGCCGACTGCCTACTTAAAGTTCCTCTATCGACTTAGAGTGCACCCTGTATTTGCCTACATTTCTGGCATTCAAATTAATGTGAGCTCATGTAAGCAGCCTAGCATGTATAGCATTTACCCACCAGTCCAAAATACATATGTAGTTCCATATCTCTCTCAGCAAAAGCGACTACTTCTCTACTATTTAGGCAAACCTGTAATTTGGACGGTAATTTTCAGTCTCGTGATATTTCGGTCATAATTACCGCGGTCGGTCATCCGCGCTACGAGTCCCGCTCTACATATTCGAATACATTTCACAGAACGACAGACTCAATTTTGGTCACACATGCATAGATAGATAGAATATTATTTATTGTACACCAAATATAATGCATACTATATTGCCTCTTCCTCTCTTCTTTTGTTCACATTCCTTCATCATCTACAAAAAACTGATGATCTTTAAATGGTTGAACACCTTTTCTATTTTCTTTTCCCTTTTCATAAACCCATGGTTTATTTGAATCTGGCGCAATTTGACATTTACTTACCAAATGAGCTGTATTTCTGACCGATGATTGTTTAGTTAGGTTTCGTGCTGTGTTACTGACCGTCACGCACCTTACCAACACAGTAACCTGATAGCGGTTCGACAATTATTATTGTTATTTAATAACTGACCGATCTCTCCTATTCTCATTATTCACCTTTCGATGAAGTGAGATCGTCATACCGGAATAAGACGCACGCGGCGCTCTCTGCTCTTGCCTAAGAAAAAATACGGCCAAGTCTGAAACTGGGTACTCTATGAGGGACCCGTAAGGCGGTTTCATGTTATTTGCTTAACATTTATACCTCTTTTTAGTTGTTACTTCAGCCTAAAGAGATACTTGGCCAGTTTATGCGCATTGTTGTCACTACGATCCTTCCCATATAGTTTAAGACAATGATAACGATGACAAAGTGAGATTCGATAAGATCCCTGATACAATGCCAGTGTCATGCCAGAGATTAAGCATGGCATAAGAACTTCACGTAGCCGTGTGGTTTCAAGTTTATTGCACTGTGGTTTCCTCATCTCTATCAGACTCTAACGAACTCTAAAAAGATAAAATTGGATGGAATTACGTGCAGCATTCTTCGTACGCGTCTCAAATATCACGCGGCTTCTTTCACTTGACTTTTTCCTTTCTATCCCCGGTTTAATAGTAGGTTGTGTATCATGTAAGTATATTGTGTGTTAGCCGGTCATTACGCTACCGACACTTTGCTCTATTCGTGACAAAGATAACAATTTTATGTGTCTGCGTCCGTTCTAATGACCGCGCATGATTGGCGAAATTACTCTTGTCATTGTACGTTGCTATTATAATTTTGGTGGGCTAGGTTACGTAGGTACCTGTATGAATTATAATTATGGAAGTGCTTTCGTGTGAAGTTTATTTTCACTGTCACTTTACAATAACATCAAGCAAGCCTCGACTTCTCTCTTTTCGAAGAGATTTTTTGTGCGGCGGCATGTTGTTTTTTTAGGCTACTACTAGACGTTGTATGCTATTGGACATTGGTCACTGGCAAAGTGCGACATCTTCTTGTGCATCCAGTTACTTTTTACTACATTCATCACTTCTATTCTTCTGGTTTGAAAGCGTTGACTCCATCTTACGCACTAACGTTTAGGTTCTTATGCGCAACTTCTGCGAATACGTGTGAAAATCCGCCACCCATAAAACAGCGGAGGAAAATGAGCTTTTCATAACTGTTCTGTCCTTCCATTCGTCATGTTGCATGCACCCACTAATTCCGCACTTGCTTGGAAACGGTTCCGCCGGCGGAGTGCATTTAAAACACTCTTTGTTCGCGATAAAGAGTGTTTGTTACTTTAATTATTACTTGTTAAGAGTGTATTAACGTAAAAGCTCGAAATTCTTGCAGCAATTTCCGTGTGCATTGAAACTTCGTTCGTGCACTTTACAACGTGTTTCATAACGCTGTGCTTGCTTGGGAGATACGTGGATGCGGGATATTGCATTATTGTAACCAAAATTGCTGCTACTCTCAAACCAACTCGCGATCCACGCTTTACCCTGGTTTGAGTAAGAGACAATATTGAATTTAAATAACAAATCATTACAATTTTCCTCATCGTTCAGCATTACCACAAAATTAGCCCAAAAATGTATTTACTGGACGGTAAATTACGATGAAGGGAGTGTTTTTAAATAGTTACACACATTAAGCCTTATGGAATATCTCTTCATTAGTCGGTGCAGCAATCTCCACGCACTTCGGTCACAGTAACTCTTTCACAACCTGTTACCGTCACATATTTTCTTTACTTTTGTCTAATCAGCTTCTCCGTGGCCTTCCTCAAACTCTCTTTCCTTTTATCTTTCCTCGATGGTGAATATCTGCCAGTAGAGAAAAAAAAGTAGAGCTCTAATTTCCCCTTACGGCAGTGGGTCGCAATATCGATTACTTGTCAGCTTAAGCTTAGGAATTAACATGCGCGAGTCTAGATCGTTCTTTTGTACTCGGCAGTAACCCCAAAACGGGGTCATTCACCCCGCCACGACGTCTGGCCCTCGTCTACTACTCGGCCTGTACTATCACACCTAATTTAGCTCACGGATTCCAATCATACGATCGGTGCGTCAATTACACTGCGTCCTTTGTTCCGTCGCCATAGAAGCTCGGCAGTTAGGAAGTAGTAATGTACAGTGATCGTTGGTCAAAGTTCGCGGTTCGGGGGCGATGATTCACATAAGGTCGTTACGTGTTATCGGATCGATGTGTTTACCCCCAGCATTGGGTTGAAAGTCGCGTAATTACATACCTACAAAGTTCGACGTTCCAATGCCGTGTTAGAATTGGATTTGGGTATTATTTATAGACTTTTCATGTAAATATCGAATAAACTTGACCGTTGTAATATTTTCCGTCAAAGGGCATGTTCTATAGGAAAGTATTGCTTGAGATACAAGGTTAAGGATCTTTTTTGTATGCGATTTATGTACATTATTTGGCACCTTTCCTACGTTTGATGATACATTTTAATGATTACCTACCTTCTAATAGACCCACTAAAGTACAGGGTGGTCACATCAACCATCTTATATAAAATTTCCACAAGCAAGATGCTGTATAAATAATCCCACCCAAAACATTTAAAATGTGAAAATTTTGGAGCCAGGTTCATTGCGTCGTTATTGATTTCACCGACAAAAGAATTGCGATCTAAATGGGTGCCAAGTTTTTAGGTAATCCGAAATTGACTTGTTAAATTTCAACAGTCGAATTATTTAAACAAACCAGAAAGTTTAGAATAAAAAAAAACCTCAAGAAATGACGCGGCTAGTTTTAACATACATATTTTTTATCTGGCGGCACGGAGTGCCGCCGCCAAGTCGAGCTATGCAGAGGCACCCCGTACCATACTTTTCTCGAAGCAACTCGCGGCACTTTTGACCCCCCTGTATCTTCGTTGTGAATAAAGCTAGAAGGCTGAAATTTCGGTTACTAAGAGTTTTCATGGAACCTACCTCGACCTCCAAATTACAAGTTTGTACCTATATTGAATGATGAAATATAGGAAGTCAAAGTTCGGTCAAAACGTGGGTGACATACTCATCACCGTCATGATTTTTAAAGTACTTCTAGTAGGCCTACGTAGTTGAAATTTTGCATGCGGTTATTATTGAGTGAATTATGCACTATGAACATATTCTCGATTAATAAATTATAATGTATAAAAAAGTATAAAAAATATTTTATGCAGTCTATGCAATAACTAGCGCCATCTAGGGTTGTGTCTTGACATCAAAATAACAATATATTTACACAACAGATTAAATTCACTAGAGTTTAAAAAGACAAATGTGAGCTAAAACTTATAACCCATCTTCTTCTTTGCGTGCCGTCTCTTATCGGAGGTTGGCGATCAATTTGGCTATCTCGTCCTTCGAATACCCATATAAGACGATAACAAAAAATATTCCTACTTCATGACGCTACTACTTGAAATTTTGCCTGCTGTCAGCATAAAGTATTTATTTAATTAATGCAATAAAAAATTTTCATGACTATTTCCGATTGGTAAATAATAAAATGATACTGCATTACAAAATTGATAAAAATATATTAATATCGCTTTTCACCACTAGATGGCGCTACAAGTTGTAAAGTTAGCGTGCTGTTATTATAAAATGTTTAAATTAATGCAATAAAAAAAATTACAGGCCCTCAACCCTTGACGCAATTGTTTCAATATGGCGCAATTTATAAAATTCAATACTTCACGAATTAAGACGCATTTTACATTATTATTTTTCAAAATAGCCTAACCTTTGAATAAACATTACGAAGTATATAAAATTAACTTATGACTAAATTACTGTGCGAATTAAAAAATAAATAAATTAGAAGACTTTGTCAATATGAACGCAATAGCGTCTAGAGTAACCCCACAGAACTTATTTCCGATCGGTAAATAATAAAAGTATTCATATTGCCACTTCCAACTAGATGGCGCCACTAAGTTCCTACATCGCAGTATGGTTATGTTTACACCACGCTTATAAATGTCTCAGGATTTTTTTCCCAGAATTTCTAAATAAAAAAAATTTCGTCCACTATTTCACAGTGTCACTACGTTAGCAAAAAAAAGCCACATGACTTTGTCATACACTCACCGTATAACAATGAATATTGCAATGGATATGGATGGTTCCATGCAGGAATCACTTACATAAATGCTGACCTATTATACTCGACGGCAATGGTGAAAACTACAACATACGGTTCCTTATCCGAACTTATGATGGCCGCCGCTTTGTATCCGACTTAGAGGCACTTGAGAAAAACTAAGAGAGATAGGGATTGGGCTTTAAGAAAATCTGTAGCTAATGTGCAAGAAATATCACCCGAGAAGAAAAAACGGAGGACTACCTACCAAAAATAAGTGAAATCCCATCAAAAACATAAATGTACAAAAACCAAGTCTCGCTTCCACCGTAAAAAGTTGTGAGATATCCATGTAAAGCCAAGTCAGTTATTTTACTTAGTACTGAAGCACGTATTCTTTTCAGTAAGTGTGAAAACACCTGTTCAACAACTTTGTCATACATTGTTTCCTAATTAGTTACCTACCAACATTTACTGACTGTATCAATATTAAACTTATTTATTTCTAAAATATTAATAGTGACTTGGCAACAGCACAAATCTGTGATAATTATAATTTGGTAGATGAATTAATGATTATTATACTTATTGCTGTGCTATTGCCAAGTCACTATTTATATTTTAGAAATAAATATTTTTAATATTGATACAGTCAGTAAATGTTGGTAGGTAACTAATTAGGAAACAATGTATGACAAAGTTGTTGAACAGGTGTTTTCACACTTACTGAAAAGAATACGTGCTTCAGTACTAAGTAAAATAACTGACTTGGCTTTACATGGATATCTCACAACTTTTTACGGTGGAAGCGAGACTTGGTTTTTGTACATTTATGTTTTTGATGGGATTTATTTGACTGCAAAAACTAGCCGCGTCAAATCTTGAGGTTCTATTTATTCTAAATTTTCTGGTTTGTGTAAATAATTCGACTGTTGAAATTTAACAAGTCAATTTCAGGTAGTTCATCTCAGGGGTCTCAATCAATGAGCCAAATTTCATGTGTTTATGTAAAATAGATAAAGAGTTATGAAGGGGTAAAAAGTTGGTCCAAATGGTTCGGGTAAATAGACACACGGTGCGTTCGCCAGTTTTTCTTGAGAACTTGGCTTCCGCGTATCTAGATCTGCAATAGGCTGTAATAAATAGCCCCTTTATATTAAGAACCAGGTTTTAGTACCCTTATGCAAATATCATCAATAAAATAATTACGGTGAAGCAACGTTATATCAATATTATTATTGATTACGGTTCACTAATGAAAATCGAGAGCTTGAACAGTTAATGGAGATCCGATGACAGTAAGGTTAATGGACTGACCTCGCGTTTGACGGCGTGACTATGAATCGAATTCCCGTCTCTAGTGAAATTTTAAATCAAGATTCCATTTGCTTCTATGTCTCTACATCGATAGAGTACTGCTAAAAAGTAATAAAAAAGACCTAGATTTTGGCTAGCATGGCTCGGCTTTTGTCTACACTTGCTGTGGGATAGAGATAACGAATGAAAATGTAACAAAAACCGTATCTACGACCCTACAATAAAGAGTGTCTCTTAAATATTGTTGACTGAGCAGGCGGGCTATATATCCCAGAGTAAAATCTAGCGCCGCCAATGAAAAAAAAAACATCTTTTTGGATGCGTTTTTTTTTTACCCAACTACGCGAAGCAAAAAGGAGGGTTATGATTTTAGCAGCGTATGTATGTATGTATGTATGTATGTATGTATGTTTGTGTGTTCATCTGTTCCCTCGCAGAGCCTAAACTACTCGGCCGATTTCAACAAATGAGGTGTCGTTGGATTCATCTTAATCACCCAGGTAACATAGGATAGTTTAATTTTGAAAAAAATCAAGATGGCGGCTGTGCTGCGCCCTAAAGTGGTGGACCTAAAAATAAAAATTATCGGATACCATCGTCATGGGTATCAAATGAAAGGGCTTTAAAAGACCTTTTCAAAAATGTATAACACATGTAGCGTCAACATAACACATAGAACAAAAAATACAAAAATGTGTTTTTTTTGCCCTTCTTGGTTCTATTCTTGGTGATCGTCCAAAATGACTTACTAAAAAGCTAAAAAAAAAATAGAAGTTAAAAACTAAAACCCGACTACTAAAAGGCTTAAAACAAGACCTGTTTATCCTTAAAATAGACTCATAGATAATTAATCGTAGTCGGAGGACACCACATTCGCATTTGATAAACCGATGGCCTCCGACTACGATTAATTATCTATGAGTCTATTTTAAGGATAAACAGGTCTTGTTTTAAGCCTTTTAGTAGTCGGGTTTTAGTTTTTAATTTTTTTTTTTTTTGAGCTTTTTAGTAAGTCATTTTGGACGATCACCAAGAATAGAACCAAAAAGGGCAAAAAAAACACATTTTTGATTTTTTTCTAAAAACGGGCCGTTAAATGGGAATCCCTAGGTTTAACTCTTTTTAGGACCTAGTTTAAGGCCTAGTTTCTAGCAAAAAACGCCTCCAAAAAGAAGATCTGATATTTTTGTCATTGGCGGCGCTGATATGTCTTTTTTTCTTTGGCGGCGGACCTTGGTGACTTTGAAAATCTACGCCATATTCAATACTTAACAGCTAGCAGTAATATATTTTTTTACTTCTTCACACTCACCCTAATGCCAAAGTCACGAGCAAAGTGGAATAATCGCAGAATACAGACAGATCTGTCTACGTGAGAAGGGTGAAAGAGAATGAAAACATCAAAACTTCAAAAAAGTATCAGTAAAAAGACTGGTTATTTTGCACTCTCCACGAGCAAATCTAGAGGCACAACTCCGATGTCTACTTGTGGTTCCCTGCCTGTATGCTATCAATCAATAAGACTTTATTGGCAAACCGCCAACAATCGGTCGGCAAGTGCAGTGCATGAATAACCTCCGACCGCCCATCCTACTAGAGAATGCCAATTTGCATAACTAACGTAACTACGGTTTCGGGGCGATGTCTTATGAACAAAACCTTTGTGAAATGCCGAATTTTCACTTCCATAAAACAGAGCGTAATTTAGGTAAAGACTTATATGCTTCATTCATTCGGATAAAAAACACAGTTAAGGACATAGGGTTCGCCTAGTTTTGCAAAGACACGATAATATGAAAATATTAAGTGTTTATAAAGATTCACTCTCGTTATGGTTGCATTTGCCATCTTTACTTACTTGCTCGCATCTCATAATATCGCAGTAAGAGAAGGAATAATTGTTTCGCAGTTTTATTGATATTTTTTTCCTTGGAAGTGCATCCATTCGCTTCTATGACAAAACATTTAATAGATTTGTTTTGGTACACCATCCGCCTTAGAGCCCTGCAGACTGGTAGGAACTCTGAAGTGTCAACCTTCTATGTACTCGGACGCGCGAAATTCTTTCAAAACTACCAATCACACCGGAAACAACCAAATCTCCAATTCCCTCTACAATAAAAATAAACGTGCGAACGCCGACGCCACAAATCATATCTTAACGCCATCAAACGTTTCACTCGCCATAAAACAGCTAGACTTTATGTTTCCTACCGCGAAAAAAACTCTCCATTCACGAGTTCAAAATAACATGTAAACACTTTGTTAATTGATCAATATATCAAACGTTAATTATGGCGTAGTGGAAGTCCCAGGTAATGGCTAATGACAGGGCGAACGCACGATCGATTCCACTCTGATTTCATTTCACTAGACAGACAGACATGACACAGAACAGAAGAATACAGAAATACAATTCTATTGGCTCAGATTGAAAACCTTTGAGATTACAATCATTTAGTACCCTTAAGGGTGGACGATAGCCACGTGGCGAGAATTTAAAAATTTTCCCAGTTTTTTTACATTTTGTAGCTAAACTGAGCTATTTTTGTTGAGCAATGTTTCGTTCGCGACGTTATTGCCACGAACGAAAAATAGCTAAACAAAAATAGCTCAGTTTAGCTACAAAATGTAAAAAACTGTGAAAATTTTGAATTTCCTGCCACGCTGCTATGTTCCAGCCTTAATTAAACTTTTACGAGAAGCTCGATCGGGCCTAACTTCAGTATTTTCATGGTATTATGCCCCAGGCACTACACAAGCGTTTAAGTCGTCACTTCACTCACCTAGTAGAGTGGAGGTGCCTCTCTAGTGTCTAGATTTATAGCCTCTAGAGACTACACTACAAAATACGACCAATGGCCATAGTGACAGCATCAAGAAGAATAAAGTTTACAAGTGACATTTAGAGGTAAATTGTACGATAGTTATGCGCTGTCACCTGCATTAGACTTATCAGTCCGTATCACTACAATACAACTATTAGTTGAGTACCCTTTCTATACCTGAACTGTCTGCGTTCTGTTCTGACGTTAATTGATGCGGTATGCGCCCGTTGCTCTCTTAAAGAAACGATTAATTAAAACACACCCAGTGTGTCACACGCTTTCGGACATCCGACTTTTTAACGGACTTTGCAAGAAAAGGGGTGTAGGTAATGTTTTTCGCCCGTATTTTATTTTATTTTAAAAGGTAAACTTACTGCTAAGATAACATCAGAGTAAGCAAACACATAAGTAGGTAATAAAAATATTTATCCTCGTTATCGATGTCAGCTGAAAGCTAGGAATTTTTATTGCTGTGTAAGCTATTTTATCCAAATCCCTAAAAAAATTAACACACACACTCACAAATTTTCGTATTTTAGTATGTACCTATGTATGTTTATTTAAAACGCACCTAGTCTGTCACACGGTCTCCGATGACCGAATTTTTACCGGACTGCCCTAGGAGTGGCAGTGGAGTGGCATGTTTTTCGCTCATATGATGCATGTATGTTTCCCAAGACTCACGCGCTCTGAGACGCCCGACTTTTAAACTAACTGCGCAAGTAAAGGTGTGTAATTTGTATTGCTATAATTGGACTTATTAGCAGTACGGTTGTTTTTTTTTGTTCATATTTTTTGTATGTAAAGCCCAGTCAGGTGTCGCATTTAAATGAAGGGTTCCGTAATAATCGCCCAATCTTGTTTGTCACTTGGCGAGAAAGACAAGTTTATTAAGTGGAAGTTGAATTTTTAATAAAGTTGTACGTCAGGTCTTATGAATACCTTATGAAGGTAGACAGAGATCCTTTCGAATTGCGACCACTTTCAGACTTGTCATCATTAAAGGATTTAGGTTTACTCTGCTACTACGTGTACTTTTGCTCGATTAATAAAAGCTATGAAAAGCATGCAACCGAATATACAACGTGTTACAAAATGTCCTAGCTCTTTTTTTCAGAATGTAAGTTACTCGTCAAAACTGACATTACTGTAAAAAAAAGTTGAAAAAGACAATTTTAATTTTAGGACCTCAAAATAAAAATAAAACAAAACTTTTTTGTATGTGCATTTGCAATTTGAAGTGGTTAAAATATTGTGATTAGCAATGAAAACAATATTTTATAATTGTTACGCCACATGTTATTAATTAAAAAATCAAGGTAACCACATAGAGCAAACAAAATATTTGGGATGTGATCACTATTACCGGGTGAGCACTATTACCCTGCAAAAGTAAATAGGACCTTCTGTAACAAGTTGTATTTTAACATGGTGTAGAGACTGTGTACACACGACAGCACGTCAGAGTGTACACTTTTGTTGTAAAGTCGCCCGTAACGAAACTGAGTAGAGTGCTAGCGTGTAAGGGTCGACGTGCTGTCGTGTGTACTGGGTAGCTGAGAGTGCATCCGGATTGAGTTATTTATTAATGATTTTGATATTTCATAAGAGCGCTCGATTTTTAATCGCTTCCTCTGCTTAATCACAGGATTCCAAAAGCGCGCCTAGTGTCAAAAGTTAATTGAAATAATCTCTATTGGCACGGAGTCGTGTCCAGTCAATTTAATTAGGTAATAAAATATATCTATTTCCTCGTTGCAAAATAGTGCTAACTTAGTAAGAATTAAAACAGAAGACCTTCCTATGTTTTAATTCCTAACCTACTGGATAAATTATGAGCTTATAGGCAACAGGAAAGCATCATATAGAATAGAATAGAAAGCGTTTATTTTACTGACCACAAATTACAACTTATAGAACTAATACATATAGGTACTTATAATTAAGCAGTTACTAACTTAAAAATACTATACAGATGGGACGACCTACACATACATACCTACCTAACCCATAGTACCCATACCTACCAAATTTCCACTGTGCGCAGTGGTCAGTAAAAAGGGCTCTGACTCAGCGTGTGCTATGAGACGGGTAGGTAGCTACCCGTGCTCATAGCGCTGGTATTCTGCCAGAGCCCAAAGTTTCAATCATGAGGAAACCAACCGTTTAGTTAGCTCTGGACGTACATATTGACTTAGATTTTTCCTTTTTATGTGACGTGCAAACCCGTTATCTCATATTATTATGATGACACAAGCACTACAGCATTCGAGTGGTCACTTCACCCATCTAGTGCGAGCGCAGGGGTGACACTTATAGACGCTTAGGTAAATGCAGGCCCGGATTTAAGGGGGGGGCAAAGGGGGCAACCGCCCATCAGGGCCTCCACAAGAGAGGGGCCGCCACATAAATTGAACTTATTAAAAAAACAGTAAAAAATAACAAATATGCAGGCCTTGTTAAACACTCATTCTAGCACACAAATCGTCGGCATTCCATTAGCAGTGAAGCTCGTCATAGGTACATCAGTATCAAATTTTTCTGATTGGAAAATTAAAGGGTTCTCGCAAAGACAATGGGGCCTCCACACCTTTGTTGCCCCAGGGCCTCCACACTTCTAAATCCGGCCCTGGGTAAATGTATGTTTGGTGTTGCGGAGAAAAGTCTGTTGCCTTACAGAAGTTTTGTCTTCATTAATGTGCGAAAAATGGCGGAGGGAGACAGATCTCGCTGGTGCGAGCCGGGAATATCACACACGGGCGACAAATGGATCAAATTAAATCGCGTTGACTTAGATACATTTATCTTGGCGAGATTAGGGATCCAGCCAGAGACGAAGGTACTTCTGCCAGTGAGTATTTATGAAACGCCGGTGCTCCAAACGCAACTAGGAAGGCAGGTATTTAGATCAAGATACGAGCAGGTGGCAAGATTTATGATTAACGAGTAAGACGCGAAGCTTCGTTCGAAAGTTTAATTAATGACTGCGCGAAAAAGAACTCTTAATTTATTGAGCCGCTTCGTACTTGGCCGCTAATTATGTGGGTCAATCATTAATTTGGGAAATAATTAATAAAAACTGTAACGGTTTTCTTTGGCCAAAATTAACGTGTTTTATTGGACCAAGAATTTAAATTAATTTGTTTTTTCAATCAACTTTGTCATTAACATGATCGGAAAGAGATTTAATACTTAGGTACTGTAATTTCACGAGGAAAGCGATAAATTTTGCGCGGTTTATTTATAATCGTCTTAATTTACTCATCAAGCGGTGGATTGGAGTAATAAACTGCAATGATTTAATGTTTATTGAGTACATACTCAGTGCTATTTAGCGAAAAATAGTGAAAGGAGAAGTTGCGTACACAGTGGAGCATAAACCATTTAGAACGGTAATTGCAAGTATTACGACTCTGATTTACGCAATGACGTTTCGCTATCTTATAAATAAAAGTTATCTTCAACAAATCATAAACGGGAAGAAAGTCACCCGGAACAATCTCACGTCTTAAAATATTGTAAAAACGCGTTCTTCATACCGTCACATACCAACCATCTCAGTACAGTCGACGATTAAAACCTTTCAGTTCTCTTTTTTTACAAGTTTTGCAAGTTTTTGGCAATGTGCTGGCCAATATTAACTTAGTCTTTTGCACACTTTTTTGGACTTCGCCATGGAAGTGGCTTGTGTATTTTTTTTTATTTGTCCTATATGCGGTTCTGTCCAACTGGGCTACGAGATACCTACCTACTTGTAGCAAATGTAGAGTTCTTTAAAATAAATAAATGTAGAGATCTTTTATTGCTATTACACCGTACCTCTTGCTATAAACTCTACTTTTATTTGGGAATATAACAACTAGTAATAAAGTGACTCATTAAGTATTTGATGTATTAGTGGATGTGCGAAATAGCAGTATTGTCATCTATTTGGATTAGAGAGTCTTCGCATCATTGGATCCTATATTATTTCCCGTAATACCTATTTAACAGCACTGTTATCGCATGCGTTGTTTTACCTACATACATATATGTATTTACATACAACCGCTCGTCAGCATTGCAGGTGATATGCGCCGTGCTTATTTTTACCTGTAAACAAAAGAAAAACAATTGTTAGGTTTTAATATCAGTAAATATTAGTCAGGAATATCGCGCAAGGCAGAAAACCGAGCAGGGCAAACATAATCCCTATCTTCTGGTACCTGACAAAACAGTATCGTGACACACCAACAGACAACGTATTAGCCGAGACCAGTAAATATGCCTCCAAACGTGAAGTTGGCAACATAAAATCTAGGGTCGGCCGGCGTACCGAACCAAATAATTAAGTCCTATACATTTTATATGTGAATTATGTGGTTTAGTCCGCCGACCCTAGGAATATTCCTTGACATGCTTGGCATGCAGGAGTACTGGTAATCCTAAAGGGTGGAATCGGGTCCGCAAGTTTGTAAAAGATAATTTCCAGGAGAGTAAGTCAGCGGGGACGGCTGCAGAAAGAGGCGCTGTTGTTATATTAAATACCCGTCTATATCACTTGTGAACCCGGCTGTACACACCGACTAGTGTCCGAGTGTCGGTGGGAACGTCCACGGCTCACCTCTGACCGGCGTGATTAACACGTTGCCTCGCCAGATTACACGTGGGAACATTACACGCCACCAAGAGACAAGCTGGCACCCGGCAACGCGGCCGGCCAGGGGTCTGGACCCCTGAAGACACCTGAAGACTGGAACTAAGACAATAATTGAACGAGCGAGCGAAGCGAGCGAAGTTCTCCGAGTCTACTAGAACAATCCGGCGTTTCTACGTTTGTATGTATGTATGTATGTATGTATGAATGTTCGTTCAACTATAACTTGAGTAAATGTAGTCGGATCGTCATGACATTTGGTAGGCGGGTAAATGAGGCAAAGATAATTTTTAAGTTCGAACATGAGCCAAATCGGTCGAGGGGTTGCTGAGATGGAGGGTCGCGAGTTCAAAGTTCGGGGCGAACCACTAGTTAATTTATGCGACCCATAGGAACTCCCCACGTGGCTTGGTGGACTTCGCTGTAAGCGCGTATGTATGTACCATGCCTTTTCTGTGGGCTAGGCCGACAAAGTTCAGAGGATGGTAAGTGCTGGTAGTAGTTATTCTAAAATAAGACCTGGGTAAATGCTAAATTATGATGTGTTGTACCTTGTACGGTACGATACGGAACTGTGACAATCAGTAGGTAGATAGGTACAAAACGGCTATGGCACTGGCTTAAAGTTTTAAAAGTAAAAGAAGGCAATGCTGATAGGATATGAATCAGCTATGACGAGTCCGCTAATCAGAATGTGTGAACGTCTCATTTTGGCCGAGGTGAAGGGAATCACACGTAAATTAGCTGCTAACTCGATGCCAAACACATAATCAGACACCTCTACCGCTGCCAGGCACATACAGCAGGTGAAATACGTGAGAAGCTGTACGATCGGAGAATTTACAAGTTTATTGTGGGTATTTTATTTGATCTTCTGGCTTTAACAAGCTTGGCTCTGTGATGCTTGAGCTGTAATTGGGAGTAGGTTTGCCATAGCGGTACCTATTGCGAAGGTATCCAATCAAGAGGTTACAAGTTCGATCCCCTATGATCGCACCTATTTAATACGACCCTTTTAAACGCAACTTTTTCGTCTTTAAATATATGTTTTTTTTTAAGAATCTACGTATATTTTATGTATTACCTACCTAATCAAATTAAAGTGCGGTGAACTTTACTGTGTACTGCTCACACAAAGGTATCTGACGGACATGAAACTTTGCATGTTCGTATTGTCACGCGAAGTAATCAAATCACATGCAAAGTACGATGCCTAATGCGAATTTTTGTTAGTCCATTTGATTAATCAATCATAATTTCAAAAGCCCGCGACATGGAAAGTTGTATTTCATTGATGAATTTTCCCTGATGAATTTTTCCTGATTTTGCAAAAAAAACCCCATCTTGCATAGTTTTTCGAGGGCGCAATCTCAGCCTTCCATCAATAATTATATTATATAGGATCCAAACGTTAGTCGGCTATCCCAGTATCCATGCAAATCAAGTAAAACCATGACTTAATTCAAGTTTCAATAAAAAAATATGTGTTTTATTGTTCATATAAAATACACAAAATAAATCATCAACACATAAAAAGTTTAACATTTTCCACATAAAAATGCTTATAATTTGTCTCTTTTTGTCATCTAATAGACTCACGTGTATTTACATTTTTATGCATGTACCTATCTATGTAGCGATATACGAGTGTAGATAGATAGATAGCTAAGTCAGGCTATTCCACAAACAGCCACACAGGCGTGGGACAAGATTGTAACGATATTATATTGGCTGACGACCAGCCCCACAGCACGAATTAAACGTTCCAATCAATTTATAGCCATGTCCCAGAGATCACCCCGGGCTAGGAAATTTCTATCGAGGAGTCGATATTAATCAAGCGCATCCTACACTATTATTTATCTATTTACGCAACGAAGGAAAGAGCTCTAAATCAAAACTTTTGACAATTGGCGTTGTGACTTTTACTTTTTGGAAATCTTCAAACGACGCGTAACATAATTTTTAAGCCAATGCTGGGTAATCAATACATACCTAAGACGATATTCTACAAATCAATGCGTGAAACATGATGCGATTGATGCGCCACCAATAAAAAAAACGCTGTAATTTTTTTCTCCTAATCTTGGTCGGAGTAATGCCAATGGTAATGGTAAAAGGGGCTGTTTTCCGCAGCTCGACGTCTCTATTGCGCCTATTTTGCGTCAGGTGGGGTAGGGGATTTTTCACTCTTGCCAACCCAGCTCCTCCAAGAAGGCCAGCAGTCCACGAATGTTCCGGAGCACTTCGGGGAGCGACCCCGGCGAACCTAGGCTCGGAGTATAGAGAGTAGTTAAATTGGCAAGGATAAAAAATTGAATAATTTTACAGTCGTTTGTAACTTCACGGAACTATAATTTATAGAAAGTGTAATAATTTTCTCTTCCAATAATTAGCACGGTATTAATTTCCAAAGTTTCAGATCAATATAAAGACAATGTAGGCGCGTTCTACCTCTACAAACAACGCAACCCATTTACATTCAGCCCCTTGCTATGCCCCTCCCACAGAGGCTTGCCTTAACTTATTAACTTTTCCAATACAATATTAAGAGCAAATTCTTGAGATGTTGGAGATTTGGGTCGGACCCTCTTGCGGAAAAGTAGGTAGAGAGCATATCCCACATCACATACCGCAGTGGTCTGAGGCCTTCACAAGATCCACAAAGCCGACGAATTGGTGACTGATTCGTTGGATGGCCTCTTTTCACTCTTTAAATAATAAAACGTCTTATTAACTTCTGGATTCCACAAGATGGATACCGACAGCGCGGCACACAAAGGTAGAGATGGCAAGACGACCTGAATACCTTTGTGCTGGGGTGGCAAGAGATGGACACACAGGTTAGAGGGTGGAGACAGAAAGGGGAGGCTTTTACCAAGCAGTGGAACACCATACAGGTAGAGAGGCAACATAATAAAAAACTTCATCCTCTGAAGCGAACCCAGTAGAAGCTTATGTTTACACGACCTCCCATCCACACTGCAAACTTCGCTCCAGTTGACTTCAGTAGGCGTGATTGTAAACTGATTCGAAGGCAAGTGGCGCGTTAGATAATTACAAAGATATTCATGAACTCATTACTGCCCGTTCCGGTCACTCGGCGGCTGCTTGTGCTAATCGGCGCAGGCGCAGCGATCGGGCGCGAGCGAACGGTACTGCACCGCACGGTCTGCACTCGCCCTAAACTACGGGGTTCTTACCACAGACGACTTAAGAACTAAAATGCAACCGAGTCAATGCGCTGTACGTTACCGTCGTGCTCTGTTTCCAGCGGACGAAAAAAAAGACGGCAAACGTCAGAGAAATCCACTGAAAAGAAATTGTGAACCTGTCGGACGAAAGTCTGCGGTTTCACCGTTAGCCTAGTGTTAGACTCGAATTGTGATCGGCGAAAGTCACGGCTTGATGATCGACGAAAAGTGCGGGTTATTTTCTTTTGTTTTGACTGCCGCTAATTTCGGTAGAGATCCATCCAAATTGCACCTCAGCTACGGGACTCATTGCTGGTTTCCCCGCCGCAGTATTGCACAAAGTGGTTCTTCTTTGAACGAAATAGATATATAGGGATGGTGGGAATTTATGTCGTTATAAAATAAAGCCTAGTTGCACAAACATTGTGTAATTTGATTTCAGTTGATTCCCCAAAATAATAGTTATTTGTTATGCAAGAATGCAAAATTATTGTTTGCGGCGAGTGCTTGTATGGAAAACCGAGCTAGCGAAGGTTTCTAAAATTGAGCCACGAGCGTAGCGAGTGGTTCAAAAAAAGAAACCTGAGCGTAGCGAGGTATTCAGAAGCACGAGACGCAATAGTTATTTGTATTTATCCCTCTAGATTTCATTTTACTTTTTAGTTGACATGGATAGATGGATCGATTACTCTTTATAGTCCATCAGACGAATTATTTACATAGAATATCCTTACATCTAATTAGTGGATATACAATGGGCTGAAAGCAATCTCTACCAGACAATGTTACGGGAATGGCATTTACCATAGATATTTCACATAAACGTTGGAATAATATGTGCGTGTTACTAAGGTACAAGTAGTGATGTAGAGTCGACTACAAACAAGAACAAACCCCGAATTTATGGCGACGTAACGATATACTTCCTGCATTGAAATGTAAAATGCTAACAAAATATCTTCCTTTGCTCGCATGACTTGCCGTCGGGCTATTGTTCACAAACGAGTTTGCAAGGCGAATTTCTTGGGGTACGTATACACCAATCGTAGCTCGATAATTTACTACAACATACAATAAATCATGTAAGTATGATATACAGGGTGTTAAAAGACCGCCAACAAAGCGGGAAACCACGTATTGTCCTCATCATAATGAACATTTTTGCCCAAGGAACTATGCCTGGGAAATCAACGGTTTCCGAGATAATGAGGTTCAAAGTCGGACTTGTCAAAACTTTTTTTTTACAGAAATGTATTCAGTATCTAGTTCTTAACATATCTTCTTAAGAAGCCATATCAAAATCATGAATATTTCTTACAAAAGACGTTAAAATTGCAACACGCAATGTATTCTAAACATCGGCACTTCAAGCTTAAGTAACATAAACTTATACCTACGCTTGCGCAATATGAAATCTGTGCGTTACACGACCATTGAGTGATAAATATTTTTCAAAATTATAACCTAAAATACCAAAATCATTTCCCAGCAATAATTTATCGAAAAAGTACTTTGTTTTGGTGTCTAGTATGCGTGGCTTTCGGGTATGTTGGCGGTCTTTTAACACCCTGTATGTGCTCATATTCTTAGTTTACCTAAGGTAGTGGTATGCACATGTATGAATATATAAGTCATAAGTTCTGAAATCACATTGGGAATGTCCATGTTCAGGTCGACACTCACTACATTATCAAGGCCGCAGCAGGCTCAACCTGGACCACAATGGCTACAGACCTGCTAAGATGGAAAGAACATGAAGAGGCATACTTCCAGTAGTAGTTTTTTTTGCTCCCATCATAGTAAAAACTCTACTCTGTTGATACTCGTAAGCACAATTAATTCTTTAAGTTTGACTATCGAATTAAAAGTTACACTGTCATCTAGGATTTTTTTTCATTGGTTGTGTGTACCTATCTGCTTAGCAATAAGTTTGATTGCGTATGTGTACATAGGCCTTTACCCAGTCGGGCTGAAGCGACCGGTAGCGGGAGGCTACCGATGCAGAACGAATCGAGATATTGTCCGATCAAACGGAAGCACCGAGAACAATCATCGATTTTCACGCTTCTATTTAATTGGAAAGTATAAAATAATTACATTATCGCTTCGTACTGATTTGAGTTCCTTTCCAATTGACCTTTTCCGGTAGAGATTCTTAACTGTAATAACTGATAAATGTAAACTTTATGGAAACTATCATTTTTGGAGCCTCAATGGAAACTATCATTTTTTTAGCTGAACCTAATATACCTACTGAAGATACTCCATATTCGGTATTTCAAGATAGCTACAAATTATTTTTACGTTACCCATCTGCAAAATGCCATGCATGCTGTGTCCATTTTCAAATATGAACGTACCTGAAAACAAAGCAAACACACAATTTATTAAAACCATGTTACAGTTATTTGAATAGAAAGTATAGTATAGTACCTATGTTTTATAATAATAACATGTACATAGAGATTGTATACTCGTTTATTCATCCGCCGAAACACATAGTTATACAAATTTATGTAGTACTCGTTGCAATGCAATGTGTGTTATCTCTAAAAGTCTAATATAGGTACTACTCGTATAAAATTAAGGTTTCAAGAAATGGCTTGGCACAGACTCCTTAAGGTAAGTTCATTAGAAAGAGCTTATATTATTGATGCGTTCTTAGTGCGATGTTGATGATTTTTATTTTTAGTTTCTTTATCACGGCCTATAACAGGAAGGAAGGATCCTACGTCTCGGGCATCGTAAAACTATCATCAAGGAGCAGATTTACAAGTAATCACTTGCCCCAGTCTAATCAACATTGCGCAGTGTAAATCTCGCAGTGGCATAATCAAACAACCACTAAATCCAGCTGTAATTAGCACTGGAGCTACTTCGAGCTACAAATCAGACAGCGAGACATCTATTCGAGACTATACGAGAGCTAATTAGGCCCGCGAGCTGCAATCAGAGAAGGCAACCACAAAATAGGAAGACGTAGATAGTCCGAATCAACCTACGAACCACTTTTAGCCCTTCATCAGTTAATAAACGAGCGTACAACGTACAAGTACACGTCTTTGAACCGTAGCATTGATCTATTTATCGAGCTCATACATAACGCCCACTGTTGGGCATCAGCCTTTTCTTACACCTCGATTCTTTGCTAGTCTCGTCTGATAGCAACGCATACATAGCAATAAGCAGGCATAGATTTGCGGTATGCGATTTTTTTTTAAACTTTCTCTTGTTTGAGGGTCTGATTTCAAACTTTTTAAAGCACACGAAGGGTTTAAAGACTGCTTACCCATAAAAACAGTTACTTAGTGGATTTAATCTTTTTTTTGTCTTTTTGAGGCTTTTAAGCTCAAAATTTAGGAAATATTCTGTTTGCATTTTGTTATCATTCCATTCCAGAATGTCGTATTCCTGTTACCATATACCGGTCTCAAGGAATCGGAATAAAACCATTAGCTACACGGTATCAATAGAGTAATAAGGTGCGATAAAAACGCGTCGCGCCGTGGCCAGGGTTCTATGGCTCATTCACGTCATACAAATGGAAATGCTCTACATTACATTACCCATCTTTGTACTGATCTGCACCAATTGTCGCAGATGCGGAGGAAGTACGGATACGGTCACGACTTCAGTAGCGGTCTGTTTTTAGTTCAAATTAATTAATAAAAGTATAGAGGTAAAAGGTGATAAAAATAACTCTATCAATGTATGGTTTGCTGGCCAGATGTCAGAACCAGTGTCAGATAAATATAATGAAGTTTTTTTTATCTAACCTTAGCTCTTTCATTCCTACGATTGGCAGTCTTAGCTATCCTTATCGGTTCTTTCCCCAACCTTGGTCAAGGGACCTCATTTTACTTTAGAAGAATTAGCTTAGGTAAAATACCGACATAAACTCACGCCTGTTTTTCAAAGGGCTTTTTAATTGGCTCTTCGCCAATACTACCACAATTTGGTGAAAGAAATGAAATTTTACAATAACAGAGCAAGAATCATCCAAGTACCTATGTGAAGCTTTAATCAGTCACACGCTCTACAGCTACTTTAACTCAGACGAAACGAGCGGCTAGTTTTTCTACACCCGACTAGACTTGCGCGAAACAGTGCACTTCGAAGTCATGATATATTTCATGACATTTCATACCGCGTGATATTACCTTATATCATGGCACCAAACATGACACATGACATCATGGTATTTCTTCGTTGCAGACATGAAACATGACATCATGGTATTTCTTCATTGCAGACATGAAACATGACATCATGGTATTTATTCATTGCAGACATGAAACATGACATCATGGTATTTCTTCATTGCAGACATGAAACATGACATCATGGTATTTCTTCATTGTAGACATGAAACATGACATCATGGTATTTCAGCACACTTTCATTGCAGTACGTACAGTGTGCTGAAATGCCATGTGTCATGTTTCATGTCATCTAGTGTAATGAAATGTTATGTGCCATGCTTTATTCTCTCGTGTAATGTGTAATATTTCATGACACCGTTGTGAAATATGTCTTTTGTAATATTACAAGCATTACACATGTCTACACCCGACGACGGCCAATGCAGGATGCGTCGCGGCGACATCAAAGATGTTCCGTGTCGCGTAACGTATTTTGTGTCGAGTTTATGTGTCGATCTGCACGACACGACACTGTAGTGCAGTGGTTCCTAACCTGGGGGTAATTACCCCTGTAGGAGTAAAAGAGCTCTTCTGCCGGGGTATTACGCAAAGAAGCACTCCTACCGCGAGTGGCAGCGAAAGGTGTCCGCCTTTACTGAGATTCTTTCTGCCGATTTCTGAATTGAGAAATTTGCTAAGCAAATGGGTAAGTATCCTTCGTAACGCCGCAGATTTCTTACAAAAGAGCGAGACAGAACGTTAGTTAAGTATTTACTTAGTAAAATTCTCAATACAGAAACCGGGCCTTTAAGATTGAAGTAGGTGATTTTTCGGGCGCTCTTTTATTTGACAAACAACAAGAAAAATATATTGTCGTTTCAGAGCGAACATAAAGAAGAAAACTTTAGAATACAAAGCAATAGAAACCAGCCTTCAAATCAATCAACCATAATCACATTATTGAAAAAATAATGCGTTAAAATGTAAGAAAATAATTAACTACTATTGTTTACTTGGATAACATTTTGAAGGGGGTAAGATCAGCTTTCCTCGGAACTCAAAGGGGTGGGGAGTCTGAAAAGGTTAGGAACCACTGCTGTAGTGGTAAAATAAACCAGCAGATGAGGTGTGTGGACGACGGATGTGGTATGAGGTTGAATCTGGTCGGCATCTTTCTGACTGGACAACTAATGTATAAAGTCTGTTGGTTGAAGTATGCATTCTTTGATTTTCTGTGTATTTGTAGTCTACTGCTCCATGATCCAAAACCTACTAAGTTAAAGGAGCTAGATTTTACCTGATCGTCATAAGCAAAATTAGTACTTATTTGTGACAATTTAATTATTATTATGCATTATTTCTACAAGTCCTTTATGGTAATTATTGTAACACATCTGTCTCTACAATACATATTAAACAGGCTTCAGATATTTTTTCAACAGTATGGCCTAAATAATAAACTCTATTATGCTTTGACTGAACTCAGTATTTGTCTTGTAATTAATGCAATCAAACAATAGTCATTGTCGAAAGTGTGAGGCAACATTAACACAAGTGTTCAGTAGAAGTTCGACGTAATTTTTTTATGACTTTGTTGATGGATTGGTTATTCATACATTATTCATTTTGATGAATCTCTGATAGAGAACCACATGTTTTGGTAGCGATGTTTAAAGAAAGCCCTATAATCATACCAAGTAGGATACTTGTCACCGTTTCTGCGACAGAGCAAAAAGTTGAACAAAAAGAAGCAAAAAGGTACTTTGTAAAAATGTCAACTGGCTACCTATTAGATTCCAAAGATACAGCCCTTTAAAGGTAGGGCGTCTGCCCATACAGACAGCAGACAGACATAATAGACAGACAGACCAACAGACAGTGGAGGCAGAGTAATAGGGTCTAAAAACTAAAAAGGACACGCAGGCTGAAGTCACATGAAAGTGACTAAAAATAGCAACAATCACAATACAGACATTGAAACAAATGGAATGGTTCGTGGAAATATCATACCCAATGTCATGCGGTCCCAACCCACTGGCATGTTTCATGCATAGATTTGCGTCCTGAAAATAATACCTACAGAAGCACAGCTCTTCTAGCCAAAAAGTTTTGAAAAAAGCTGCTTACCTACATGCCATAAAAGATGACTATTTTTTATTGTTCGATAGAACTCCAAGCCAAAAGTGGTATGAAAAAGCCATCTTTGCACATGGTCTCTCAAAAAAGAGGCATTTCTATTAGTCAAGAACTCGAGAGTACCAGCGGGAGCAATGACAATAATAAAATATGACGTTGGTCAAGGGAGCGCTAGTGATACATGTACTGATGAACACAATGAACATTGAAAACAGCATTTTTCGTAACACCTTTCTCCATTTTAATTTTAAATCTACCTTACACTAGACTTGGGGCCCATTCCATTCTGGGATCCATTCAGTCAAAGGAAAATAATTTCCTCTTATTTCCTTTGGCTTTCCTTATTTCTTATTTCCTTTCCGTTAGGGCCCCAAGAATTACCACCCTGCGCGCCTATTTTCTAAAAAATCTACTCACGCGTCAACCATTAAAACCGGTTAATGTGCTGGAAAATATCCGTTATTGAAATTAAATTTTTTTTAAAACATTTCTAGTCCAATGAAAGCAGCGTGGCGGAAAAGCCAATTTTTTCACAGTTTTTTTTTTATTTTTATGCTGAACTGAGCTATTTTGTGCTCAGCGATTTTTTTTTCACGGTAATAAAATACTATTCTTTTTCCTATTGTGAACAACATAACAACAATAATTAAGATGAAATACGTTTCACAACTAGCGCCGCCAATGGAAAAAAATTCATATCTTTTTTTTTGATACGTTTTTACCAAAAAACGCTCCTGCCATTTCTCAACGCGAGGCTTCACTATTTTTAGGACCTAAGGTTTGGATTCCAGATCCTAGAACTTAAGAATGCAATCGATTCTCGCCATAAGTGGCCACTTTTGACGAGAATCGATTGCATTAATAGGAAATCCAATCCTGGAATCCAAACCTTAGGTCCTAAAAATAGTTAAGCCTCGCGTTGAGAAATCGCAGGAGCGTTTTTTGGTAAAAACGCATCCAAAAAAAAGATATGTTTTTTTTTTCCATTGGCGGCGCTAGTTGTGAGACGTATGGCGTCTTAAGCAGATTTTTAGAGAATACATGGGCTGGTCCTTCTGTCCCGATCGATTCGTAGCCTCACTCATGCAAAGGGTTTTGTCGTACATAATGTTTTTACGGCATTTTTCAGCGTGCTCGTGATTCGGGGGCCTGGCACGGTCCCGTCGCACGACACGCCCGCCGTTTTATCGATATTCAGGAAGCAGTCGCTCTGAAACTGGCTTTTACAACCGAATATAACTTAGTTACGAAATTGCCTCCTTGGTTTGGAATCGAGTTTGAATGTAAGAACTCCTATTTATTTTATTCCACTGACTACTTTTAATCCCTGTCCTTTAAAACAAACAATGGGTACCGTGGCTGAAAACAATGCAGAGCCGGAACCACTGAAGATAAAAACGTGAGATTTGGAGGATATGTTCATCCTAAGAAAAGACGTCCTGAAAACTTACGCCTTGTCGGCTCCGTGGTTTACTGCATGAGGTGTGAATTTCACGAAAATGAAGTCTACATACTTAATTATTGATGCTCTACATGATGAAAATCCACAACCATAATCATATACAACCACATAAAAGGGCTAAAACGTAGAAAAGTCACCATCCGTTTTGCTTCGCCGAGAAATATGCGGCCGCCAGACAAGTCCAAGCACCCAACACCCATTGAACGAATTAATGATGTAATACGTATCACAAAGAATCCCGGAAAAAAACTGTCTTCCAAACTTTTGCTTTCGTTTCAGTAGCATTGTCATGCGTTCCGTCAATGGAACTCTATTACGATTATAGAAAGTGGCCAGCCCGTTGCTCATTGGGCCCTGACAAAGCACAAAAATCGAGTAACAATTTTATTTTGACGGCTTATTTTTATTACGTAAAATTGATCACGATTCTATTCGGTAATAATAACGCGATGTCGCAACTTACTTTTCGTGTTCTCTATTTGGGAGCGTTGTGGTTTTATTGACCTAATATTTTCTTTTCAACTTTAGTCAGCTGATACCTAGGCGCCTTATATGGTTGTACCTACCTATCATACCACAATAATTACCATACCTAGCTGAAAATCTTGTATAGCAACGTATTGAAATATCCTAAACACATGAAGACCAATATTGGGTGATATCACGAATGTAACATTCATTTTCTATCTGAAAAACCATTAGAATGATCTCCGAAATGAAAGTGCATAGAGTGTTGTAAGTATTGCGATTTATCGTTAAACGCTAAGTAAGTACCTAATTCTATTAGAATAAAATAAATTAACCGTGACAGACAACCGTTTTCTTGTAATTAGGAGTTATATCACTTTACTGCCATCCATTTACGGTGGCTTTACAGTAATTTACGGCGTATCTGAAACATAAGGCGCGTCAAAGAGTTATTTTAGTCCTTATTTGGATCGCGGGCAACATGTGGCCAACATTTGTGGCACGAGACAATCCTTCGAGTGTAAACTCCTGATGTACAGTCGGCCACACGCTAGGATACCCCTTTTTATTCGATTGGCGCCCTTATGCCGCGCGCGCTCATTGCTGCCATGGGGTATCTGTGACTGTGGCCGACCGTACCTACCTACTAATTGAAGACAAGCAGATGTGTTGTTGAAAAGTAAGTGTTACAAACACTTGGAAAAACCCAGTAGGCAGCTCAACCAAATACGGATTGGCTGTAAGAAAACCAATGTTTATTTATTCAAGAAATAAAAAAAAACAACGCACTCGATCCGCCTAGAGGGTAGATAGATCTTTGTAAGCAAACAAATAGGTTCAGATTATGATAGAACTTTACCCATATAACATAAGGACGTACTTACAATGAAAAGTTGCATCTATACTAACTTCGGCATTGCATAATACTCATCCAGGATGGGCCGCGTATGGCAAGCTCTATAATTAACCGACTTTACATACAAACATCGGTGCTTTATTCTATTTCGGGCAGTGGCTGTCGACCCCGCGTGCACACGGCCGTATCTTCCGCTTTCGAGCGACCCTACCGACTCCACCTAAATAGAATACTATTACCAACATGACACAATGAATAGCCAAATGAACGGAGAAGACAAGACGTCGATTCATCAGCATCAAAGTCAAAAATGCCCATTGGAAAAGCCGCAGTTTTGACAAGTAACCCGCACGACCTCGCAATTTTTAAAGCGAAAAGCTTCTCACTTTCACATTCGTCTGACGTGTCCACAATAGTGAACAGAATTAGGCTATTCCATCGCTTCAAAGAAACACACTCTCGTCTATTCACGGCTGAGAGAGCCTATGACTATTCAATATTCGCTTAAAAAGTAAATTTACTATTCAATCACGATTGTGCAAGCTCATCCATTACCCAGCGCGGCCCGATGCACGATCCGCCATTAGAAACTGCACTTTAATTAGTTTTACATTGACTTGATTGGAGATAATAGCTGGATGGATGTTTCGGCAATTGATGGGTTACAGTTATAGTGGAGGAATTTATACAATTCTCACACTTGTTCTCGTAAGAAAGCTAAAGAAAACGGTTCCCTCAATTGGCAATCAATACCACCATTTTACGCCATAGCGAAGCACCTATCTAGTCTAGATAATAACTTCAACGAGTTGATCAGAGAGCGAAAGCTACTGCGCCCTTTACACACTCGGGATTAGACGTTTCTATCCTAACATGTCGCAAGCAAGCAACATGAGCTGTGAGTAAGCGATAACATTGATCTATGCACAGAAACATCAGAAGACTAGATTTAGCTTCAGCAACGATACACAACCCTTACGGCGTGGGGCAATCTTGCAATTGGCAGATTTTTGGTCTTTAGTGAGTGATTGAGAGTCAAATGGTAGGGTGTTGTGCATCTTTCGACGCTATATGATACTGTCCCTCCATACGTCTCTATTTTGGGCAAGCGTTTCCCAGCCAATGGAATTCCCGAATTTCATCATGTCTTGCATATGATGCGAGGATGGACTAAACTGTACTTCTTAGGCCCGGTTTCTGAATTGAGAAATACTTTACTATCGTTCTGTCACGCTCTTTTGTGAGAAATCTGCAGAGACAGGACGATACTTACCCATTTGCTTAGCGAATTTCTCAATTCAGAAACCGGCAGTAAATCTTCTTATTCGTGTAATAAAGGTTGGACGACAGCTATAAATTTTTTTACCAAGAGAAATAGGTCTTCAACGCCACCTTACGTCCATTCCCTAATGTCCGTCCAAACCGTACTTCTGCTCCAGCGCATTTTACGCAACACGAGCTTCCACAACGCACTATCATAGATCTGCAACTGTCATTCGAGTCTCGTCAAGCTCTGCCCGTAACTAATTGCGAACTGTCGCCGCGCCCGACGCATCACTCCGTCAGAACTACAGTACCCAGAACCGGTCTGTCATCGATGCTCTTTGATACTCCATCATCCACTGAACTCTTCCTTGAGGGAAATGATAATTTATTAGCCCGGACTAAAGTATACTAAGTGCACGGTCCGTAAAAGAGGAGCGAGTGCAATCAATCCTTGATGTCAGCGAATAAAATGCGTGCAGCTGTTGGGTCGCGCAATATCGATTTTTGAAAGCGCGAAAGCGCACGAAGAGTCACACACCTGGCACTCCAAAAAATTATCACGCTAGTGTTCGCCTCCGTGAGATCCTTCCAGCTGCACTGTGGAGCATCAGGTGTGCAGATACGACGTTTTCTGTGCGGCTCCACATCGGCACAAAACATCTTCATCTTCTGGCCGTATCCGGCAGGACGGTTGTCCCGTTTTATCAATGCACATTGCACAATTGCACATATCTCAACAAATTAAGAAAGAGCTATGTACTGCGCCCCATCATTCTACTCCAAGAGCCGCTATATCGAGGGTTGTAGCTCGATACACCTAGGTATGTATCTCTATGCTCTAGCCAGTAGATCAAAAGTGTGTGAAAGAGTCATCCTGGTGCAGCTGGTCAATTAACTCGCCGCAAGTATGCATAAATAGATCACTTGCAATCGCGAAGGGCGCACGGAACTCCCCAATCGTGAATAGAAAGTCCTACACGATACGAGCGGACAATCGAAATTTACAAGTCAATTGCCAGGCCGAGATACCCATCATTAATTATTGCACGTTGTCGACGCTTGCGCAACTGTGCAGCAGCGATCCTTGCTCCTTTCACCTCTGTTGCATCAGTTAGGCCCTTTGCTCACAGTGCACCGCTAACTACAGTTCAGTTCTAAATTCGGGTCGAGAATGTTCGATTTCCAAAAGTTCGTACAGCGATGCTAGGAGAAAACTCAACTGGCATGTTATGTTTACTTCAAGCATTATGTTTACTTCAATACAACTATATATATTTTTTTAAATCAGTAATAGTCTGGTCTGCATTAGACGACTGGCGAAACGCGATTCCTGCAGTCATTGCCGATTTTTGTACGAAATATTTTCAACGTAAGTGCAAAAATCTACCAAGCTGCCGTGCAATGTATAGTGGAAGTCTGTAAGTGGTTTTAGTCTAAAACATTAGTGGGAAGGTCTTAATAGTGCCTATTTCTTATGACAGAAGAACAGCTCACTCAGAGGCCCTTAACTTAAAGTGAAGAATGTTCAGTGAATAATGCCTTTTTTTTCGTGGCCGTGTAGGTGACAACCGTCCTAAGTTCTTAGGCACTACACAGGCGCCAGAATGTTCCCTTCATCAGGGGCCTTAGCCTGTAACACAATGGCGTATCAATGGCGTCCTAGGTAGAAGGATAAAACCGGGATTTTTTCGTTGTTCTCCTTCAACCAGCGAACTAATCCTCTAGAATTAGACTCATAATATTCTTTGCTGTTCTACAAAAACATTGAAATGACCGACACTGGACTGACAGCATTAATAAATCGTAATTGAAATCGTCAACCGGGAGCCCATTTTGGCACCATTGCGTTACAGGCTAAGGCCCCTGGTATGAGAGTGGAGTTGTGAAAATCATCAACAATAGCTGTAATGTATTAGACTAAGCACAGCTAGGCAATAAGGCCAAATTTCTGTGCCGGTGCGAACGTCAGCCGAAGCCAAAGCTGTCCTTTTACAGCTCCAACGCTGTTGTAATGGTGTCACTGGATGCAGCAGCATGCATCGTCACGACTGTGCATATCATGCATAGCATGCGATGTTGCGCATTCGGAGTGGCCCGACTAGGGTTGCCAGATTACAGGAATTTACCCGGAATCTTAGGAATAATACTCGTACGGCGTACGATCAAACGAAACCCTCAAAAATCGCCAATCCACAGATGGTGGTCAAGCTAGAACTCTTTCTCTATGAGAGAAGTCCTGTGTCCAGCTAGAGTGGCCCATATCTCTACATCTTGCTTACCTATGAATCAAGGCAGTGTCAGGGAAACTGAATGTCATAATTATAAGGATTGTTTTTCTATCATATTATTATGTTCTAAATAACGAAACTGCATTTTGTTTTTAGCATCATTTAGGTACTTTTGGTATTTTAAAAATACTCCTACTTTACCGCACCGATCGCACGAGGGCACACGCGATGCAATCGCGCTCCTAAAATCTTTTCAGAACACCTAAATGTCATGAATATTGCCTAGTAAGAAGAGTGCCTAGTATATTGTCAAATCAATAAGTTTGTCAGGAAATCTTAGCTGAGGATCTGGTAACCCCGGACCCGGCAGAAGGGTTATGCGGTGAAAAATGCATTTTCGTGTCCAAGCCGCCGTGTTAACGCGTGGGAAAGGGACGCATCTAATGGCATAACCGCATTACTGACTCGACGACGACGGTAAAGCTCTATCATTGTGGAATTCACACTGATGTGAAAGTGAGTAACGTATGTCTCTTTTGAACATCTTTATTTACGGTAGAGCTGCCCCCTTAGCACGCTACTATTTTGCCTATTCTCAACTGTCACCTTAGCCACTGTTAACTGTCACCTCAGTAGTGTTAAGCGGCTAAGGTGACAGTTGAGAGTAGGCAAAATGGTAGCGTGCTAAGGGGGCTGATAGATAGATAGATAGAGAACTCTTTAGACGAACTATTTTGGTTTAAAAAACACTGTAAGCTCGGAGTAGAACCTATTACATACATAGGTTTATCTCTGTATTTTTACCGTGGTTTCCACGGTGGAGACCCATAGGTAAACGATGAACAAGTAACTATCTAATGGTCTAGAATAATATTTGAAAATACTTCGAAAAATTGCCACCCGTAGCAAAATAAGCCGTTTTAGCCCGGACTTGTGCGTACCGCCATCTCTATATTATGTTGTTTATTAGATAGGTAGAGTCGGTAGAAACGGTGAAGGAAAACATCGTGAGGAAACCCGCGGCTCAGTTGGCTCCACACGTATTGACCTGTCTTTCCTGTGGGCTTGGTCGACTAAGCTGTCAGGATGGTATAGGTGCTGGGCAAGCCTACTCCATCTAAAACAATGTCCCAGGCACTGCAGCGCCGAGTGGTCTCTTCACCTATCTAGTGTGAGTGAAGGTGCCACTGGACGCTGTATAAATCATCTCATTACGTAGATGCAAAGGTCTTAGGCCTTAGAGTTGGTAAAGAAATCGATCAATTTCCTAAGAGCGCGCGCTGTCTAGCTTCCCTCTACTTACGTCTCTCGCCCAATCCCCCGCGGGCGTGTCGCCACCGGGGCAGATAAGCAATTTTAATTAACTTCTCGTAATTTATATCTTTATTAGCGACGGGGCTAATGGGCGCGCGTGATTGCCGGGACGACCGATCACGATAGCCGGCGCTTTCGTTCCTACATCTGCGGCGCGTCACGTTCGCTGTCAAACGGATTATATTGGCTCGTCGCGGAATCAATGCAGGCAGGCAATAATTACTAGAAGAACGACTTCAGACTCTATAATTTATGTTTGTCTATTGAGTACTATCCATTGCGCGCTCACAGCCTAGTTGTACACACGACAGCACGTCGACCTTTACACGATAGCACTCTACTTGGTTGCGTTACGGGCGACTATACAACAAAAGTGTACAGTCTCACGTGCTGTCGTGTGTACTAGCCGTTCTTAATCGATTGGCAAAGTTAAGCAACATCGGCCGCGGTCAGTCCATGGATGGGTGACCGCTAGTGGTAATAATATCTGAGCGCTTCCGTGCTTCGGAAGGTACGTTAAACCGTTGGTCCCGGTTGTTGTTGATTAATAACAATCGTTAAGCCATGTCAGAGACCCTTTGGGTGGCCTAAAACTCTGACACCAGGGGTGGCCACTACCTCATACGATTACCTACCCTACTCATTGCGATGTAGCTAGCGGATACCGTTTTTAGGTATTTTGATGTGCAGTTTGTAGAGCAAACCAAATAAACCAACCTAACTGGTTCTCAACCATAATGTATTCTATTTTGTAAATTAATTGTTTGTAATCTGTTTTGTTTGCCAAATAAATAAATAAATAAATAAAATAAAATAAACCTATCCTACCTATCCTATCTATCCTTTGACATCTGACTTTCCTGTTCGGCCCAGACATATTATGCATAGCGAGTTATAAACCTCAGTGAACTGTAGACCTGGTGCCAGTTACATAAAACTACAACTCATAGTTTATTATGACAATTCGATGTACATTGAGTAGTCTGATAGTAGGTTAACCTTTTTTGTTACTTCTTTTATATCTAATCGGCTACTCAATGTACATCGAATTGTCATAATAAACTAATTGTAGTTTTAGGAAACTGGCCCCAGCTGGCAGTGGCGTACTTCTGTAGAATCCCTTTGGTGGTTTAGTTTGGCTCTTTGCTCTTCCTGCCGCGGGGGTTATTTATCATTGGTGTAATGCTCGCGATGGGAGCGTGTAATGGCGCACGAGTAGATGCCGATGCCGCCTGGACGTGGCAGAGGTACAGTCAGCGACACGCCAGGATCGCGAGGAGGATCGCCAGGGGCCTTAGCCTGTAACACAATGGCGTATCAATGGCGTCCTAGGTAAAAGGACAAAACCGGGATTTTTTCGTTGTTCTCCTACAACCAGCGAACTAATCCTCTAGGATTAGACTCATAATATTCTTTACTCAAAAAAGCTCGTAATGTGGTCATTAATTCGACAACCTTCTTTGAGCAAAGACGGACTTGCGGGCTACTATGATTAAGCGCCAGAAAAGTTGTATGGAATTTCATTAATGTCGTGTTTTGCGGCCAGAAAAATTGTATGAAAATCCATTAATGTCGAGTTTTGTTTCAAAAATCATCATCATTATATTTAAGAGTTATCCTCTTGTCGGTGCAGCATTCTCCATGCACTTCGATCACAGGCCAGTTCCTTTGCAGCCTGGTACGTCACGACATCCACCTTCTCTTTAATTTGGTCAAAGTAGCTTCTCCGTGGCCTTCCTCTACCTCTCTTTCCTCTTACCTCTCTTTCAAAAATAGAACTCTATATTCAGGCACAAAAAGTATTTATTTAGAATTTGACTGTTTAGGTGCTGGCAGTCTACAAATGGCATAGAAAAAAAAAGTGCGGCCATATTGTTTTCGCCGCTTCGCGCGTTGTTCGAAGTGATTTTGTCTGTGCGTGCTGTTTTTGTGGTAAATAAAAGTGCACTCTTCAAGCACCGAATCCTCCGATTCCATGTGTTTAACAATGCCGAACATAAAAAGGAAGCGAAATTCGATATTTTAAAGGTACCTATTGCCACCTAAGTCAAAGGAAAAATACAAGTTTATCTACGAAAAGTTTGCGGAATGGAAAATCAACAGAAAGTAAACTACGACAAAAGGTAAGCTGGTTCTATTTAAATTACTCGCATTGTTTGAGTAAAGCACTATACAAGCCTTGGTCTGCAATGAGTGCGCTTCTGGCCACGCTATGATGGCCTCGAGCTTAGCTTAGCTACGCTCTCGGCCCTCAAGCTTGGTCATTATTGCAGCCCTTGCTGTCCGCGCTATAAAGGCCTCGACCTTCGGCCTCAGCCTTCATTCCAGCTTGTCCATCAAGGGCTGCAAAGCTGACCACGCTGTGAAGGCCTTGAGCTGCGCTACGCTGCGCTCTGTCGGCCGTCAAAAGCGCGCCAGAAACGTACCCATTAAAGACCGCGGCAGTAATGTACTATTGCTGTACTACAATAACATTAAAAGGACCGACACTGGACCGACAGCATCAATAAATCGTAATTAAAACCGTCAACCGGAAGCCCATTTTAGCACCATTGTGTTACAGGCTAAGGGCCCAGGATCGCGCGCGGCATAAGTGCGTCAATGGGCGATTTTCTGACCGCTCATGAGTTGTAGTTCCAAATTTGTAACTACAGGGTGCATTTTAAGTCGATAGCGGAACTTTAAGTAGACACTCTACTGATCAATACAAACAACTTGTACTAGGTGGCGAAATAAATGGAGTGAAAAAAATTTCAGCTGTTCCATATAAAAGGTCGACTCAGTACTGCGCCAAATGTATGATATTTCATACATTTGGCGCAGTACTGAGTGATATTTGATGATATTTTTTTCGCTCCATTATTGTCGCCACCGAGTAAAAGTTGTTTGTATTGATCAGTAGACAGCCTACTTAAAGTTTCGCTATCGACTTAGAGTGCACTCTGTAGATATCACTGACGAGACAAGGGTTTTTTTATGCCAGTTCGCGCTCGTTGGCCTTCGCAGATACGTCCAAACACATTTAATTTTAGGTATTGGTGGTAGAGCAAAATATTGTTTCCTGTTTTACCATTAACTCATACAAAAACAATGAAGTTGTGCTCTTTTTCGTGTACCAAAATGGAATAAAGAATATTCTAATCTAATCTAATCTAATGACGTCTACGACGATGAAAGATGAAGTCACAGAGTAATGAATTTAAGAAGTATTTTCTCTGTTGTATGTACGCACCAAATTACTCTGTGATAGACTCCATGTTGGATCAACGCCATCTGTCACAGCTTTTTGAACTATTTTTTTTTATTTATTTTAGCTGTCAGAAAATCCCCCATTGTACAAAAAGGGCTGTTCTAACGTGTCGCAGACTGTAGATGCGACGATTGCGCTGCGCCCGCGCAGACCGCCGCCTCTGCGACGACCCTAATTGGACGTCTGCGCATCGATTGACATGCGCGATTGCTGTTGCCACGCGAGCCTCACCGCGGGCGCCGGTAACGAGTTATTGAATTCGAACTTTATGCCCGCTGAGAATTTTCGCCCAAATAGGTGCTACTTAGGTACTGCGAGCTTCTTTAGACTCTAACAAACGTAGAAATAAGACGTATCCTGAACAAGTTTACGTACATGTCCCACTAGTTTTTATTTATTTTATTTATTTATTTATAGTAGTTAGGCAAAGGCCTTGTCTCAAAAAGAGAGTTCGAACTTAATCACCCCGCGTCTCCATTTAGAGATTTTCGCGTTGAGGGTATTATGCCTCAGACGATTAGTTTCCTCGCGATGAGATAAAGGTATTTTTATTTTTAAAAAAACTCCGTCGATGATAAAAGTACAAAATACATACTTACGCACGTTACGCACGTTAGCATTGCAGGCGAACTGTACTGAAAATGCATCTTATGAAATTGTTTACCTGTAAACAAAAGAAAAAGCAAAATATTAGCAAAGGTTTTTGATAATAATTCTGTCTGAAGACACTTACATATAGGCCAGGTTCACACGATATGTAGCAGGGCAAAATATAAAATGTATAATATTATATCGTATTTTGTGGGAGGCCACAATCCACTACGGACTGAGCCAGCGTAGTGAGTAGCAAGTAGAAAATTATTGTAGAAAATGATCCCATTATAACTGATCCAGCAAATTACCTATAAATAGAGTCCGTATGATAAAAGAGCATGCCTCCAATAAAATCAATTCTCAATATTAAATAATAAAGCGGGCTCGAGGGGTAATCGTCGGAAGTCGTAGAATTAACTGCACGACGATGTTGCAAGTAATTACAGTGATCGGTCGAATCGAATCGTGGAGATTCAATTTATGTATCGATGTCGCGGCGTACTCGCGCTCTCGGAGCCATGGGAACTTGACGAAAATTAATAGAAAATCATATCGGGCAAGCCGATGCAATTACGTTTGCCAATCGCCTTGTATTAGACCCCTCTAGGACGCGCAACGCGACTTCGTTTGCGGCGCGAAAAGATTCTGACGTGAAATGTGTCGCAAAGACTAATATTGCTGCCTTTGGCTACATTGTTATTTGTTAGGCCTACTGGAAGACCCGACATAATATCATGGCTACAAAATGGCGATTACACCAAATAGAAGAAGTATTGGTATTCCACTTAACCCAGCTCTATTAAAGGTGCTACATGTATCTACATGAAAACCTAGAAAGAAATACAAGGAATTCGTAAATAACAAGAATCATAAATTGTTAACTTTAGCAGTCTTGAAATAAATCAAATATCGTATCCCGTTTCCGTAAAGATGATTGTGTCACTTCAGAAAGTAACTTATCTTCCCAATTTATAAAATAATATCTATTAAAACTTGCAATAGCATAACATTGCACAACGCGGAGTCTGATTAGTTAATTGCAAACTGCGTAATAAAACCCCGTTATAGGAAGAAAGATAAGCCTGACAGGATGAGTTCAGGGTTTTTTATATCACTTAGGCAAAGTCATTACCGCTGTAAGAGGAAATTACGTAGCACTGACTATTCAGGAAACTATATGCATTGACTGCCATGATAACAACATGGAACCAACTGTTGTATGTAACAGAAGCTTTCCGAGAACTTGGTAAGCTTTGTACGGTGTAGTTCACGTGTCTTGATATGATATGACAATCGTTCTTGTTAGACGTAACTCTTGCTGACGTGCGTCCTTAGGTGGGCGTACAGTTGACAGCACATCGACCCTAACACGCGTGCACTCTATTCAGTTACGTTACGGGTGACTTTGCAACGGAAGTGAAAGGGTTTACTTGCCGCTGACTGTACAATCTACATAAAACTGTTTTTACGTAGTACTCCGTATCCCACTGCTAGGCCTCCAACCAATCCGGTATCTATTTGACAATATCATTCAGCCTCAACGCCTTCGCGGCTTGCCTCATCCTTCCTATGACTGGCAGACCTATTTCAAACATAAAATCTATAAGTATCATAACTATAGCGGTTGTATAGAAGACATGTGTATTTCGAGCAATAAATTAGAGCCTCCAAAACCGTGTCAAGGCGTACCGAGGTAAATAAATCGCCGAGATGATGATACAGAAAATTCAATCGCAAATCATCGAAGAACGTCGATGCGGCACACAATGAGTGAAAGGGCCCAAATATCGACCTGAATACGAACACAAGTTGCGATCCTATAGATGCGCCCAGAGATGGGCGGTGGGTATATACCCAATCTACCCATTTGGGTATTTACCGGGTACATTGGGTATATACCCGGTAAATACCCGTATGCACCCATTTGCTGGGTATATACAATTTGTGACAAAAAATTAACAACAAAGTATACCAATCAGTTCTACACCATGTTCCCTACACAAAGTACGTCTTAGTAATTTTTCGTTGAACGCATATTTACAAAGTTATGCATGTTTTTGTGATTTCTTTGTATGAAAACGAATATTCATAAGGACATTTGTCTTATATTTTTATAGAATTAATAACCGGTATGTTTAAAAAGTACTTTGTCATACTTTGTGTAACTAATATAATAGTTTTTAATATGAATTTAACAATAATTATAATTGATTAGGAACCAAGTGTAAAAAAAATATATTTACATTGAAACGGTAGACAATACACTGATGAAGTCAGGTCATTTCGGTCTAATTAAAATGCGAAGACGGGTTAAGTGTTGCAAATAACAAAAAATTATAATCATAAAGTATGGGTTTATGTTTGTTCTTCCCAAACAATGAATAACTAAAACTTATTACATTCGTTTACTTTATTTATTTTATTTTGCAAATGGCATTGTGCTCGTAATGCTATACGGTGAAATGTAAGCCGTCCAGCCACCTCATTACGTCCAACTCGGCCTCATCTACACCGCCGCCTTGGATGGCGAACAGCGGGTAGTCGTAGTTGATGTGGAACATCGTCTGAACCCGGCCGCACACGCAACTCGGGTCCGACCCACAGTTACATTTTGTGTATTTAGCCCCGCACACCTTCCCCGTAAGACCCGGAATCTATTTATTTGAGTCCAGTGCTTTCTGGGAAGATGGAAACCTGGCACACGGATATCTGGCTCGGACTCGAGATGCTTGTTAGGCAGGTCCACAGATGTCCACCAATCCCGCCATTTCTCCATCAGCGTTCTGTCGTACTGCAAGAGTTCATGGGCCTGCATGGTATGGCAAGATGGTTGCAATTCTCTGATGCAACCCCGGTTCGGTCAAAATCCCACCAAAATTGAGGGTTGCTTTGACCAAGTGCTTGTATTAACTTCTAACATCGAAGCAGGATTCCAAAAGAAACTCAAAACAGTGGCGGTATTCGTGGATCTTAGCTCAGCATTTGAAAGTCTCTGGAACATGTCTGGAAACAAGGACAGTCAGGGACTACCCTACGAGATCGTAATTTTTTTTAAATGCAACGCACGTATCGTTTTTATGACGCCCTGCTTTCAAACGCCAAACTCTGAACAGTAGTGTTACGCAGGGCTTAGTCCTGGCGCCTACGCTTATCAACGTCTACGTCAGTTACATACCAAAAGTCTCCGGGTGATCATTTATGTAGGCAACGACATTGCCATCACAGCACAAGCTTCGACACTGGACAAAGCGACAACACTGGTTCAGGAAGCCGTTGCAAAGTTTGAGCGCTATTTCATCGACTGGGGACTTAAACCTAACCCATGTAAAACTGTGAGCTGCTTCTTTTACCTCAACAATAGACAAGCTAGTAAGTGAAGATGTTAAACGCAGTTTCTGCAATGTAGCACGACCTTAACCCAGGCTATCTTGCTGTAACTCTAGACAAAACTTCCACTTTTAAAGCCCCCTTCAAGAAAGTAAAGAAAATGGTATCAAACAGCTGCAACCTGATACGGAAACTGGCAGCGATAACATGGGGCTGCAAAGCGGATACACTGCGCACATCAACACTAGCCCTTGTCCATCGTGCGGCCCGAGCCAGTGTAGGCCAGCCATCATACTGACCTGGTTGACGTTGAACTGAACAGCGCCATAAGGAACATATCCGGCACCGTCAGACCCACAAACACCAATTGGCTTCCCGTCATTTCCTACATATTCCCGTCACGTCTGTGAAGATAATTAATGATCAGAATGGAGTATGATAAGATCAACAATATGCCGCACCTGCCACTAGTACCTTATCTTCAGGAAACTCGCAGTGATCTTCGCCTAACATCTCTGTAAATAATTCGTTTTTGTGTACAATAAAGAATATTCTATCTATCTATCTAACATCAGAGAGATCTTTTGCCATGCCATGCAGGCCCACGAACTCTTGCAGGACGACAGAACGCTGATGGAGAAATGGCGGGATCAGTAGACATCTGTGGACCTACCTAACAAGCTTCTCGAGTCCAAGCCAGATATCCGTGTGCCAGGTTTCCATCTTCCCAGAAAGTACTGGACCCAAATAAATAGATTCCAGGTCTTACGGGGAAGGTGTGCGGAGCTAAATAAACAAAATGTAACAGTGGGTCGGACCCGAGTTGCGGGTGCGGGCGGGTTCAGACGATGTTCCACATCAACTACGACTACCCGCTGTTACAGTTCGCCATCCAAGGCGGCGGTGTCGATGAGGCTGACTCGGACGTAATGAGGTGGCTGGACGACTTACATTTCACCGTATAGCATTTTGAGCACAATGCCATTTGCAAAATAAAATAAATAAAGTAAACGAATGTAATAAGTTTTAGTTATTCTTTGTTTGGGAAGAACAAACATAAACCCATACTTTATGATTATAAATTTTTGTTATTTGCAACACTTAACCCGTCTTCGCATTTTAATTAGACCGAAATAACCTGACTTCATCAGTGTATTGTTTACCGTTTCAATGTAAATATACATTTTTGACACTTGGTTCCTAATCAATAATAATTATTGTTAAATTCATATTAAAAACCATTTTATTAGTCATACAAAGTATGAAAAAGTACGTTTTAAACATACCGGTTGTCAATTCTATAAAAATATAAGACAAAATGTCCTTGAATATTCGTTTTCGTACAAAGAAATCACAAAAACATGCATAACTTTGTAAATATGCGTTCAACGAAAAATTACTAAGACGTACTTTGCGTAGGGAATATGGTTTATAACTGATTGGCATACTTTGTTTTTCATTTTAATAATATTCATTATACTTGAAATCACAAATTGAATGTACCCAGCAAATGGGTGCATACGGGTATTTACCGGGTACATATCGGGTAAATACCCACAGGTAGGTATATACCCGGGTACGTGCCCATCTCTGGATGCGCCGGCCGCGCCCTATAAACCCCGCCCGTTAGTTCTTGCTAAGGATGCAATACGTACGTGCACGAAATATAATGCAGACGTTTACTATCAATAAAATTATAAACCCTACGCAACGCACTTACTTAATATTTTATTCCCCACAGAGTGCTGTTATTTCACTACTGGAAAGTGCCGATTCAGAATCGTATGAATGCGAAATGTCGCCGTTTATATTCGTACTGCGGCGCAAGGCAGCTTGATCAGAGTCCTAAAACACCTATATTTAGATGTGACACTAAGCACAGTCTGCTCTTTGTCCACCACTTGTAATGTACGGCGGACTTTCTTGAGACTTTCCATGACAAAGCCTCAATATCACAGCATGCGAAAGAATCTTGCCGTCAACTTCGTCTAAGAATCTTTGCACGAGGATATTTTTGTGGCCACGCGGTTGCGCGTTTTTTGACGGCGCTAATGCATTTAGTCCTAGATAGTTGTACACACTGGCAAGCAGCAATTTTTACATCGGACGAATGGGAATGGACATCGATCTCGATCAAACAAATCTCAATGCGCGCACGGACGCCTTCAGGACGCTACCAATATACTTACTCGTAAATAAATATATTCTATAACGTACGACGCGACTAATTTCTCAGCTCATAAAAAGATTGAATTGATCAGCCAGCACAGAAACAGCAACGCATTGGTATGGCAGCAATATTGCTTCGGTTATAGCAGCAAAACTCTCCTTGTGCGATGGCTCCAAGCGGAGTGGCTAATGTTACAACTTTTACGAGAATACCTCTGCAATTTCCTTTTGAGAGAAATTCGCAGTGGGCATCCTATCGCCGGGTGGGTAAGTGATACTGTGCCTAATCGTTATTTCCTTAATTGCGTCCGTCTTATGTTGCTTTTATGAGCAAATGATCATGGGCTCTATGCGAAAAACTTTTTTAGTGCCCAACAACGGCATGGCATGCCAGTGTTTTTCAACACGTGGGTGGCGATCCTCTGAAGGGTCGCAAAGCCTCTTACTCACAATGTTGAACACAAATAAACTAGTGGTTCGCCCCGAACTGTGAACTCGCGACCCCATATAAACTTGACAACCCCATATCTCGGCAACTCCTCGACTGATTTGGCTCATCTTCGAACTTAAAAATTATTTTAATTTCTGTTACCCGCCTACCAAATTTCATAACGATACGACCAAATTTACTCAAGTTATCGTCGAACGCACATTCATACATACAAACATACATACATACATACAATCGCCGGATTGTTCCAGTAGACTCGGAGAACTTCGCTCAAAATCTAGATGAGCCGCGCTTAAATTTTACGACTCGTAAGTATTGAACTTAAGCTAGCCACTAGGTAGCCTATGCCAGTGTTTTTCAACCTTTCATAACAGGAAGTTCTTGGACAGAAAATATGACATGCAACCGGATTGCAGCGCTTTCTTTACCACTCTAATGCCCGTAATATCAATCACAGTTTAAACTCAGACCACAGATTAAACCTCGCATTTTGTATGAAAATTAATCGACAGATAGGGTTTAAACTAGCCTTTTTGGTTTAAACTGTGATTGATCTTACGGGCATTAGAGTGGTAAAGAAAGCGCTGCAATCCGGTTGCATGTCATATTTTCTGTCCAAGAACTTCCTGTTATGAAAGGTTGAAAAACACTGGCATAGGCTACCTAGTGGCTAGCTTAAGTTCAATACTTACGAGTCGTAAAATTTAAGCGCGGCTCATCTAGATTTTCAGCGTAGAATTACAAATGCTGCATTTTATGACGGCTTACATTTCTCCGAAGGCAATTTCTTGAAATGTGAGAGAAAACCGATGTGCCCGATAGATAAGTATCCGGATGCGTTAGATATAAACATTTTTATGTCACTAATATAAATTGTATAATTAGGATTGAACCTATCAATTGCTGATATCTAGAGATAGCCTGCATCTGCACTATGAGAAGTATTACTTTTTATAGTGATTACTTTGACTTTAAATCTTTATATCAGTCAGTATCTCGACAGGTACCTAATGCGCCATTTCATGAGATAAAATATCATGACAAGAAATTCGTTTAGAATTAGACAAACATACGCTAAGTATACGCACGCTTCTTGAATATAATAAGATTGATTTTACAAACACTGCCAAGTTACCTTCTGCCCATCGAATAATCGACAAATACGTAGGTACTGAGGGTATAAAAAGTACAACATGGAAAGTCAAAATCTTGTGATAAGAGCAAAAGAGCACGCCTCCACTCTCGGTAATGTAAAACTAAAAAACTAAGGCCTTTTGCATCTCTATTGAGATGATTTATACAGCGTCCAGTGGCATCTTCACTCACACTAGATGGGTGAGGAGACCAATCGGCGCTGCAGTGCCTGGGACATTGTTTTAGATGGAGTAGGCTTGTAACGTAATTTTGCAAAAATAGGGCTTTTTTTTGCGAACTAATGTATGAAGATTTCTCCCGCATTACCACGAGAGTTACGAGCCATTGATTGATATCGCATCGAATCGATATCAGATCCGGCGTCTCTCTCGCGGGCGACACGAATGCCACACTCGCGGCAATATGATGCCATGGTGTCGCTACAAATGAATTACTATACCAGAAGCACATCTTAGAACTAAAGGCTAAGTTTGTTTGTAGTTTCTAATTTGTTTTTTCTCTTAATTTATGTACCCACCTCAAATATTTACGCACCTTAACGAGTAGAACATGCTGCACTTGTTATATTTTAATACCATCATTACATTATTGTAATACCATGTTTCTTGTAAATAAATTCTTCTATGCTATTCTATTTCGCTATAGGTACCAGAAGCACATCTTAGAACTAAAGGTTAGAACTAAAGTGTAACTAAAGGTAAGCTTACAAGCTTTCCGTATAATCACGCATCCCAGTGGCTGGGCACGAACTTTCTCTCATGGAGAGAGAGAGAGAGAGAGAGAGCGATTTAAGGCTTAATCGCCTCGCGTGCCCACTGAAGAATGGCTTTTTGATAATTTTATCTTGATTATTTTTTCATCGGTTGGCAGTTGGTTACCTTAGCTTTTGCGTCTGCTTTAGACACTAGAACTTGTCTCAAAGTCCAAAAGTTCTATGATAGCATCCTCATTAATTTACATGCTTAATGGTCAGTATTGGTTAAAAACAAACAAAACAATCTCAGTTAATAAAAAAACACCTAAGTACATACATGCATATTTTGACAACATTGCTGGCAACGTCACATTACTGCGTGTGATTCGTATGCAGATGTGTGGTACGGTAAATTGGCAATATTGCCCTCAAGCATATTGCCAATACAGGAGCAAAATTACCATACCACAGCAGCAAGGAGGTACTTTGGTATTTAAACCCACTCTTTTGGTTATATTTGGTAGTAAACCGAAGCTATCTTTCTGTTATACTCGTATGTACGAGTATCTGACGCAGCGTCACTCACTCGACACAATGCATATTTTATTCCCAGTACTTGCATTGTTGATATTGTTATACGTCGTATATCAGACGGTAAAAGATAAGTTGAATGACCAAATGACTTAGTGCCGTCAAGTCAGCAGTAAAAGGTTTTTTATTGTAGAGTCGGATTCCATACAGTATCTACATATACACATACCTGCCGTACAATTGTTATCTTTTCAGATGAAAAAATATGGATGTCTTATGTTCTTACCTGTAAACAAAAGAAAAACATAAACATTAGTTAAGGTTGTACGTAAAAAAAATGGGAGGGAACGATTATTAAAATTGATAAGCGATGACTTGTGCAAATGGGGGCGCGAAGCCGAGTATATGGATAATTTAGAGAAATAAAAAGTACCTGATTCAGCAGCCTTATGTCGTGGGAAAAAACAAGAGCTTATGCGAACTTTAGACGCAAGATTGGATCACGAAGTGGCGCAGGACAGAGAAAAGTATCGCCTTTTGGTTGCGGTTGCCAATATCCACTTGGGACGCTAGACAGTGTAAGATATGCAACAGTGTACTGCCATGGGCTGACGATGATGATAATGGTAGGGACATTTAAAATTACTAGTTACTAGATTTTATTGCCACTTTGGGGCTATCACCATAAGATTTTCCCATGAATAGCAAACAGACGATTTCCTAGAAAGCTGTCAAACTAGCATACATCAAACATGGTGATTTCGGTGAAAATAATACTTGTGCTTTAATACCGTAAGCACTGTTTGCTGACATAATGGTGTGTGTTTTATGAATACTTCTAAGCATTAGCTATTTCCTGTCTTTTATAGGGAGATATTGCAATGGAATAAAGTTACCTACAATTATTGTTTATGATGGCAGATAGCAGTATTTAAGATCACGTATCAAAGTGGATTAACGACCCCAAACTCCACTTGGAAAATAGAATAGACGCGCTCAATTTACAAATGGCCAGTGTTAAATCAAATTCGAATTAGGAATGCGCGCCGAAAAAAGACAATGGCGCGGTCGCATTACCCCCAAACAATGGGCGGAAGGAGTGATGTACTTTCATTGATTAATGCTAGATCCAAACATGATTTAATACTATATTTGCTGGTGTAATAGGCATCTTCCGTCGAGATTAGTATCGTGCGTAGATTGTTTGACTGGCGCCTGTCGCTTCGTACCCTAACAACGCGCCGATGAATGTAATTTTTCACCTTTCACGTTTGCGTCGTACATTATCGTGCAGTGGACCAAAAACAAACAAAGTAGACGAGGGATTTCGAGCTCATAAAATTTGAATTGAGGCTTTGCCAGCGTACTGTATATCCGTATTCTCCAGTACCAAAACGGAGTTCGAGCATTTTAAAATAGCCCAGCTAAGACGCACCATGCAAGATTCATGAGTGATGTAGTGTATTTTCATGGTTTAATGCAACATTTGTTTCAAGGTGGCGCGGACAGATGGAGCGATTCGTCGGGCCCATTCGTTGAGCGGTCAACAATTAGCTTACGGTTAATGCGGCATTATTGCGATCTCGTCTCGACCTACATCCTATAAAGAAACACTCCAAACCAATATAAGTGCAAACTTGTCCTTAACATCTTTAGGAGTCCTAATGCATTTTAAGTAGAGTCTATTATTGGATACTTCTGTGATGTTTTATTTGGCGCAACGACCCATCCAGGTCAACAATTTGTATCGGAAGAAACGTATGGTCGTAGTTTTTTTTAAACGCTACTAGAGGATTGAAAGGCGAGGATCACGGTCGTTAAACAGCCATTAATCAGACGTGAATGTATTTGAATGCTTTTTAATTATACACTTGTTTCTGTTATTTATTTTTCTATGGTAGATGTTAGTGGTCTCTCCACGACTTGCTGGTGCCTATTCATCATTTGTTACATATTATATCGACGTAATAAAAAGTCTATTGAATCACGCACGCACTTTCTTAAATTTCTTTTGAAGTGATCTAACTCTCTTTTAATACAATACATAAATTAATTAAACTCTCAGAAATTTAATAACTTAAGCCAATAAATCTAATCACACGCATATTATCATCATGTCGCTAACGGTGAAGGAAAAACATCGCGAGGAAACCCGTAGCTTAGTTGGCTCCACACGTATTGCGTCTTTCCTGTGAACTAGACCGACTAAGCTGTCAGGATGGTATAGATGCATCGAATCGATCTAAAAGGTACTGCAGCGCCGAGTGGTCTCTTCACCCATCTACAGGGTGCACTCTAAGTCAATAGCGGAACTTTAAGTAGGCAATCTACTGATCAATACAAACAACTTGTACTAGGTGGCGAAAAAAATGGAGTGAAAAAAATATCAGCTGTTCCATACAAAAGGTCGCCTCAGTACTGCGCCAAATGTATGAAACAGCTGATATTTTTTTCGCTCCATTTTTGTCGCCACATAGTACAAGTTGTTTGTATTGATCAGTAGACATCCTACTTAAAGTTTCGTTATCGACTTAGAGTGCACCCTGTAGTGTGAGTGAAGGGGTACCACTGGACGCTGTATAAATCATCTCATTACGTATATGCAAGGCCTTTATTTATATTACCGGGCGGTAAGATTCTTTCGGAAATTGTCCCGATATTTAAATTCTCCTGTGTAGATAGATAGATAGATAGATAGAGAACACTTTATTGTACACCAGAAATTAATTATTTACAAGAATTGTCTTAACCTAATAGTACAGACGGCGGTCTTATCGCTAAGAGCGATCTCTTCCAGACAACCTTAGGATGGACTGGAAAAGTAAAAATAGAGAAGGTAGTAGATGTACATAAACAACAATAATTAAATTACATAAACACAGGACATAAAATAATGTAATACTTATTATTATTGTGTACAACTCCGCCGGTTATAATGATATTTATCTAGCAATCGATTGTGGGTGTTGGATATAATTCAGATTATATTAACCCCTTCACAGGCCAGGCAGGGCGGACTCATTCATGCAGCAAGCTCAATAGGGCCATAAAGGCAAATTACAAGGCGCCTCGAGAATACCGCCTAACCAAGTGATGTTTCGCACATGCGCGGCCAAGTGCAAGTCGGGCCGAAGGTTCCGTACTACCACACAATATCGTAATATCTACGTATATTAGGTATGATGGGTATAAAAAAAATATGTGTTATTGTGCGTAACAAGATGCGAAGATACACGATTGCGCCTATGTGATGCCAAACCAGGAAGCAAGGCAGTAGCCAAGTAGAAAACGATCGATTGACCGCAGCAGAGTAAGCCGGGATTAACGCCCGCATAGAGATGAACCAAAGGGGAAATTACATCCAATCTCACACCATAAAAGTTTAAACGATTCGAAGTGGAAATCATCTTTATTTTGCCACAAAATTACTGGTCGTAAAATATGGATACCGCATCATACAGGAGGTTCTCGGGAAAACTGTAAGCATATCGAGAAGGCGTAGAATTAGACATGTGTCGGTAATGCTAGTAATATTACAAAAGACATATTACACAACGGTGTCATGAAATATTACATATTACTCGAGAGAAAAAAGGCATGGCACATAGCATTTCATTACACTACATGACATGAAACATGACACATGGCATTTCAGCACACTCTACGTACTGCAATGAAAGAGTGCTGAAATACCATGATGTCATGTTTCATGTCTGCAATGAAGAAATACCATGATGTCATGTTTCATCTCTGCAATGAAGAAATACCATGATGTCATGTTTCATGTCTGCAATGAAGAAATACCATGATGTCATGTTTCATGTCTGCAATGAAGAAATACCATGATGTCATGTTTCATGTCTGCAATGAAGAAATTAATACCATGATGTCATGTGTCATGTTTGGTGCCATGATATAAGGTAATATCACGCGGTATGAAATGTCATGAAATATATCATGACTTCGAAGTGCACTGTTTCGCGCATGTCTAAGAATTACCCATGGCATTGGCCGCGTGGCCGTTACGACTACGCTTTTACAATTACCGGTGCTCACAGCGATGTTTATTAGTTGGTTAAACGGTATTATTCTATTTTATTGGATTCTATTCGCGTTAATGAAGCTAAAAGAACCATGTTACACAATGTTACTTTCTTGGTAGAGCTAAGTGAAACAAGCTCTTTTCTCCTCATCTAAATGCATGCCCCAAAGTAATCAGCAGATTTTACAACCATGAATTACATTATGTAAGTAGTTTTGTGCCGATGTTATATGCTCATAATACATGTAAGCGAGTGATAGGAGCGCAAGGGGCGTGAATATCGATGCGTGTATTAACACAGATAATAAAGCGTGTGTGTATCGATATATCCGTGTAATTGCACGGTACATGGTTATTAGATGGCCGCGAGTGAGATTCGAGAAAGCGGGACGTCTGTTAAAATTGTTATATCTCAATTACAAGTCGGACAGAAAAAAAAAAACTTATTTGCACAAGTCCACCTGCGTGTCCAGTGCATGCTTAGCTAAATCACGGTTTGACACTTCAAACATTAAGAGGCATTTAAACAGACGTCTTTTACACACACTGCCATCATAAGGCTTTCTTTATGTTGAGAAAGTTTTTAATTATAAAAAAGATGTCGCTTGCAATGACTAGGCAGAACGGTTTAGCAAATATTTATTAATGGTCGCACATGCACTGTTGAATGTTTGCACATTATCATATTTGAGTGTTAACAAGGAATTATACACTGTCATAAAAGTTAATTACTTCGAAGTTTGGTATGGTAATTTTATAGCTTACTTTTGTAAAGCTGGCATAAAAAGTGTCGGAACTTCATTCAGAAAAAGTAATCCTGGCTGGCAGCATTTTTTAAGCGTTGCATTTAAATTAGGAATAGAAAGAAAAATGCGTCGTTTTACGCCCGTAGATACTGCGTTCCGGTTTTTGCGCCCATTTTCATAACTATTTCGATCTGGCTGACACGAACAAACGGCGGCAATGAGAGCATGTGACTAGAAAGTGGATACTCAGACTCTACGATAGATTAATTTTAGTATTTCTATCTTGTATACTCGATCGATTTATTTTATGTTCTCTTGTTTCGACGAACTTTTCAAAAAAATCACTGATTCCCAGCTCAACAGTACATTGTTTCCATACATTCGTAAGTGAGTTACCACTAAAACAAACAGTACTTACTACCTACAAGGTTATTACACGTTGGTCTTCCATCGTAAGACAGAAAAAAGTAGCTGTACTTTTTTCCGCTATTCAAACGAGTATCCAAAAAGCGTGTCAAATCCTACATTCTTGAGATATACCTCATGTCATCAAAGGTCTTGCCTTTACATCTTTTTCATAGGTATCAGTTTACACTCTACAATATACCTATAATAGAGATGATGACAGGTTAGTCATATTATTATGAGTTATTTTTAAAACGATATTTTGTATGTTTTCACAATACATTTCTTGAGTTTATTAATAAAGCTTTTGTTTTTATATTTTATTGATTCAGTCATCATCCCTATTTTGGTTCGTGGTTGTACAGCCCGATGTAGATGATATGCAAGTAGGTGATACCATCGAATAGTAGCTATGAAAACCTATGACATCCATTCATATGATCCATACAAGGCAAGGTCAAGTATGTGCGCCGGCGCATAGTAAAATTATGCGATGCGATGATGCGTAACATAATACGCAAATAACATATTCCATCATTTCCGCTTCGAAATCCATCAACCACAAATAGGTAATTAGGTTGACATATTTTTGTTCTTTTCGGTAGTATCAATTTATCGCATAGTATAACCACGGCTCCCAACCAATACGACTATTGTGTATCATCGCAATGTGACTCATAATATAATCTCAAAGCAATTTTTAGGCTGCGTAATTTGTGTGGTAGTTAACTCTACTTTAATCTCAATTACCTCCATTACCATCTCACCATTTACAGCTCTGATTCATTTGAAACCGAAGGATCCAAAATGTATCTAAAGCAACTGTAATCTAACCGATTTATTTCTGCTTAGTCAACTGCAGGTCGATTGAGCATTGTATGCCGAATTACTCACTCGGCTATTCCGAGAAATATTACAATGAGGAAGCCTGGCTTTTGTTCGAAAATTGGGCAATTTAACAATTGCGAACGATTAAACAATTCTTCTAAACACTCGTGTAGGATTGCCTCTAATTATGTTTGTTCGTGTTTGCTGAGACGGCTACTGGATGGAGAGTAATTAGACGCCACCACCCGCCATTTTACAGGTAAAATTGCTTAAAATATCTTTAAAATAAGACCGGGATTTAAGTGGCAGCGGCTATTTAACTTTTTGACAACAAAAAACTAAGGCCTTTGCATCTACGTAATGAGATGATTTATACAGCGTCCAGTGGTACCTTCACTCACACTAGATGGGTGAAGAGACCAATTGGCGCTGCAGTGCCGAGTGACATGACATGACATGACATGAACTTAAGATAATGGTCAAGAAACAATACTCTCGTGAAGTCATTGTACAAATGTTTCAGAACAATGAATACTATGAAACTCCTGTCGGGCAAGTGTCGTAATAGTACATTACTGCCGCGTTCTTTAATGGGTGCGTTTCTGGCGCGCTTTTGATGGCCGACAGAGCGCAGCGTAGCGCAGCTCAAGGCCTTCGCAGCGTGGTCAGCATTGCAGGCATTGCAGCCCTTGATGGACAAGCTGGAATGAAGGCCGAGACCGAAGGTCGAGGCCTTTATAGCGCGGACAGCAAGGGCTGCAATGATGACCAAGCTTGACGGCCGAGAGCGTAGCTAAGCTAAGCTCGAGGTCATCATAGCGTGGCCAGAAGCGCACTCATTGCAGACCAAGGCTTGTATAGTGCTTTACTCAAACAATGCGAGTATTTTAAATAGAACCAGCTTACCTTTTGTCTTAATTTACTTTCTGTTGATTTTTCATTCCGCAAACTTTTCGTCGATAAACTTGTATTTTTCCTTTGACTTCGGTGGCAATAGGTACTTTTAAATATCTTATTTCGCTTCCTTTTTATGCTCGGCTTTGTTAAACACATTGAATCGGAGGATTCGTTGCTTGAAGAGTTCACTTTTATTTACAACAAAAACAGCACGCACAGAAAAAATCACTTCGAACAACGCGCGAAGCGGCGAAAACAATATGGCCGCGATTTTTTTTCTTTGCAATTTGTAGACTGCCAGCACCCAAACAGCCAAATTCTAAATAAATACTTTTTGTGCCTGACTTTTGAGTTCTATTTTTGAAACAAAACTCGACATTAATGGATTTTCATACAGTTTTTCTGACCGCAAAACACGACATTAATGAAATTCCATACAACTTTTCTGGCGCCTACTCAAAGTAGCCCGCAAGTCCTCCTTTGCTCAAAGAAGGTTGTCGAATTAATGACCACATTACGAGCTTTTTTGAGTAAAATCAATTAATGCACTGACATCCAATGCAAGGTACGAGTTTGATACAGCTAAGCGTATTTAATCTCTTGGGGTAGATCAGTAAGCTCTACCGTATTTATAGTCTATGTGTAATTTTTTTTCTTGTTGGAATTAAACGAGACTGGTTTCAAAAAGTTTTTTTATGTATGTACCTACCATGTATGATTGTAAACATTAAAGTAAAAAAAAAAACGTATTTTGTTTTGAGAATGCCTCCTACCAGTGGCATGACGTCAGCAAATAAATTCTCGTTGTCTAACGAACAAGCCCTCCAAATATTTATACTTGAGGGAACAGTAAGTTATAAGCTTCACTTTCATCACACGAACAATACATTCGGTGCTGCTTTCACACGCCGGCTTCATGTCGGGATCAACGAGATGGCAATAACACCGCATTTCGTCATGTTTACACTTGCTTTGGCGCATGCATCAATCTCACTGTCACTTTTGATGAGCGTGACAGATAGACATGTATGACAACCCCCTTACGATACCATAAAAAACTACGCTAAGCTCTTAATACGTAAGAATTAGAGGCCATTTTTCATAGCATTAAGTGCGATAGTAAGTTTGGCAAATGGACGTAAAAACTCCTTACAACTTTGTTACGAAATCTCACCTAGCTTTTAACACAATACGGTAGAGGCTATTTTCCTACGTATCAAATGTAAATAATACTTTGTGTAAATTGTAATAAAGACTCATATCTCTGAACAGATCGCAACTTTCATGAGCAAGTGTATGTTACCAGTGGTTGGGCGGAAGACCTACTCTACATTGTTGTAAACGATACGCAAAAGTATGTAGAGAACTGAGTTATCTCTTTAAATTTTACAACCTCGTAACTTTTAGGGTCCATGGATGCGGATGGCGAGGGACCGTAAGAGTTGGCGTGAGGGGGGAAAGGCCGCAGAGGTGGGATGATGATGATGATGAACTTTTAGTAAGATTGTTACTGAAAAAACCAAAGACGTCATTTAGTCATCAATCATCTACCTACCTAACCTGAGAAATCTAGAATACGACTGTATACGATATACCTAGGTTCTATTAGATCTATAAATTGTAAACGGAGTAGATATAACTTATCTAAAACTCAAACAGTTTAAAAGAAAGAAACAATCTTTCACAACTTATTTCCACGCCACTTTGCTTCGCATTCCGTGAAGCAAAGTGGTTTTTGGATTCCAATCGTTTCCACAAGTCACAGCGGACAAAAGGCCCAGTTTCACCTTTTCACCCTTCTGCGGTTCTTTGTAGCCTTTCTCAACCTTTTTCAAGCTAGGACCCCAAGCGCCATAATCTAAACATGAACTGCGCAGTGCGCACCCCTAACTTGTTGTTTGTTTTACAATACGTACTGATATAGTCTATTTTACTGTCAAAATCGAATCCTTTCTGTTGAAAGGTTAGCCAGATACGTCACTACATCTATCACAAGTCACAACACGTCACTCCATCCTGATACTCAAAAAGTCTTATTGCGAGCATCGCTACTACTAAATGTACAGAGCGAAAAACATCACATACTTAGGCCTTTGCACCAGAGGATGTAGGTACACACGACAGCCCGTCAGAGTGTACACTTTTATTATAAAGTCGCCCGTAACGTAACCGAGTAGAGTACTATCGTGTAAGGGTCCACGTGCTGTCGTGTGTACGTCCGTCCAGTGGCTCCCTCCACTAACATTCGATGACGTGTCCATTCGGACACTGCAGTGCTCGGGACATGGTTTAGATGGAACAGACTGGGTGTAAGTTGTCCGCGGACCTCCAGTTGGGAAAGGCAGCCTTACAGCATTCAGGGCCCTTAGCCTGTAACACAATAGTGCCAAAATGGGCTTCCGGTTGACGGTTTTAATTGGGATTTATTGATGCTGTCGGTCCAGTGTCGGTCCTTTTAATGTTATTGTAGTACAGCAAAGAATATTATGAGTCTAATCCTAGAGGATTAGTTCGCTGGTTGTAGGAGAACAACGAAAAAATCCCGGTTTTGTCCTTCTACCTAGGACGCCATTGATACGCCATTGTGTTACAGGCTAAGGCCCCAGTTTACACTGCAGCGTCCCCCATAACTTTTTCCCGACCACGTCCGAGTGTCCGAGCGCGCACGCGCCGCTCCGCGCACGACCTGCGCGCGCGCCGTTAACTCCCATTTACACGGGCACGATCACTCTCCCCGGAACCATTTACTATTTTTATAGCCTCGTGAGGAGCTGACAGGACAGGCCAGCTCCTGAGAAATTGCTGGCGAGATAACTGTAGGTAGGTACAGTCGGCCACAACCTAGGATACCCCTTTTTGTTCGATTGGCGCCCTTATGCCGCGCGCGGTAAGAGCTGCCATGGGGTATCTGTGACTGTGGCTGACCGTACAAACTATCCACTTGCCGATGACGATATTATGAAATTGTAAGGTGTATTGAAAATTTTTGCTCCACTGAAAATTGAAGCCATCTCACTGTACCTTCTTATCGATCTTTGAAACCTTTGACAATCTCATTAGGGTTGGCCTAATGTTGCAAATTCCAAAAGGAGAAACATAAATGGAGCGAACTGCTGCTCTACAATGAAGAGCGCTCTCTAACCATAAACAAGCAATCAGTTTGTTCAAAAAGTACCAAAATTCGTGGTATAAATCGTTTATAACAAGATGAATGTCCCTCAAAAGGTCACTAATCATTCTGTTGTATTTCTGTTGTAAATTCCCCTTGTAGGTACTAAAAAGAGTGACATGAAACTTGGTCGACAGCATCTCACTAATAATCTCTATTAAGGAAATGCCCAATTATATTTCTGCTCCGATTAGAATCCATTAAGCTCGTTACTGGCCGTGTATGTAAATCTTACGGCTGGCTCTAATTAATTAATGGGAAATTATAGCATCGTTACTTCGCACTACATTGTTTGTGAAATACGGCCGGTAGTTTAAGCTACATAGTGCGGTTAAATGCCGCTTATTTCAACCACCCCGTTGCAGTGACATTTCCCTAGAGCCTTTTTTCAGGTAACTTTTACGGGTAAGTTTGATTCATTGGTATTCAGAAGAAAATTAGAGGTCTCCGGTTCACAAAGTTCACAAATTCCCATCTTCATTTTCGATCTTGACCTCCGCAACCAAAAGACGCCAGATTTCTCTGTCGTGTGCTAACTGCCTCGATCCTCTGAACCTGAAGCTTGCGCAGGGTGACTTTCTAGCGCGGCTTCCAAACCATATTTGAGATGTTCGACCGGCCTATGGGGTGTCCGTCCGTGTCTTACGCATGTGCTCTTTTCGCAGCCCAATTTTCTCCCATTCCCTTGATGTGGCCGAGTCAGCGGAGTGTAGATTTTCTGTCTATCTATCCAGACTATAAGTAAAGCCCACTGCTGAACATAGGTCTCTTCCTTTTCAAGCCAACCCCCTTGGTCGAATACCACTCTCGTCCATTATCGTCCTGCCGTCTTCAAAATATCCTCGACTCATCCACTTTTAGGTCTACAAACTGACCGTCGTCCCATTCTGGTCTACCATTCCGTGACTATCCTAGAATATTTTAATTGAGGCAAAATAATATATCAAAGATAGTGTCAAATCACGTCATAAATTCTAGCTTATTGAAAACCCCTTCTGGCTAAGTGGCGTGGCGTGAAAACAACTTACAAACCTGGAAACAAGAACGACTGGTTTCGTCCATACTATCAGGACCGGTGGACATTTTCAGTTTAATGAGGCATTGTTGGACGGAATACAACAAATTGTTCAAGAGTTGCTGTAGAAAACTAAAAGTACAGCTCCACAAAAGGTGGTTAAAGGATTGCGAATTCTCCTCAGGTGAACTGACTATTAACCAAAGGGCCTAAATCGACCTCGATAGGGTCTGGGTGATTTAAATAAATCTGAAAATATTGAAGCCTTCGCGCGTGGGAAACCGGCCAGGAAAAATCTTCTCTGAAAACTAGTTGAACACCAGTCAACTCTGAATGTTTCCTCTGTTTATTCTTGCTCTTCTGTTTTTGAAGCAGTGTGTTGGGAAATTATCTAGGAGCGTTCTGTTGATATCTCGCTCGGTAGCCAGGCAGTTGTTAACTCGACGTCGAATAAATTATCTGCGCTGTGTTTTGTTTGTCGATAAAGGGAAGGGAAACCAGTGTTATCCAAAATATGGAACAAGTATTGAACGATTTCAGTTGAGGATTTATCGTCTCTATAAACCTTTGTGTTGCTGCTAAATGGGACGTTGAAAGAGATAACGAGTTTTGAATTTTTATATTATAATGAAGAGGTAGCGCGGGTTAGAGGATACCGGGAAGGGAAATGTCCTATACATATACCCAATTGTGAGCAAATATTGCCAGATAATCATGACGATGATGCAGTGGCAGGTGATCCAAATTAATTGCCTGGATTTAGGCAGCGTTGGTATATATGGCGTACTAAATTTAATAGAAACATTTGATCAAACAACACAGTGTAGCAAAAATTTGCGATCTTATTGTGTGTTCCAATCTGACTTTGCCAAGTTGTAGTCCACTGCTAAAAGTTGACCACAAATTATAATTTCAATTTCATTTCAGGGCATGCTGAGAAAAACACGTGTTTCACTTAAGCGCTAAACAAAACTAGGCCGCCGCAAATCCAGAGGAAAGTAATAACAGGTGATGTTATTATTGCATTTATGAACATTTCTAAAGCCACAAAAACCATAATGGGCACGATTAACTCGTCAAAGAGCCTTTCGTAATTCCAACCGAGCGACTAGACCGCAGATTTATGGTCTCCAGAGTAGTTCTTCCATCATTTTAAGAGGACGGTATAGGCACACTGGCGCCGCCAATGAAAATAAAGTCATATTTTCACGTTTTATTTCACGATCTTAGTGAGCTCTACACGGCTTTCTTTTTGGAAAGCTAATACCTTCATTCAGGTTCTAAACTTTTACTGTAGTCTTAACTTAAGTAACTATTTTTAGGATCAATTCAATAAATCCTGCATAACTCAAAAACGGCCACCTAAAATACGTATGTAACAATCGAGATTGAGAACTTGAAAGTTTTTTTTTTAAGTATCCTGAAACCAGATGATTTTTTTCATTGTCGATGGTAGTGTGCCTGTACCAGTGTTTCTATGATTTATGTCGTGGCACTCAATTGAGACTTCGGTATTAAATATCATAAGGTTACGCTTTGAAAGTTCAGTGTCGGGTGTCGGTTTGAGTTACTAGTTTACTACTCACTCGATGCATCTTATTCTTATACTAGTTGTGCCCGCGACTTCGTATGCGTTTTTACACATTTGACATTTAATTTAAATTCGACTGTGGAGGAAAACTCAAAAGGAAGGTTTTTTTTAACTCCCGACCAACAAAGAGGGGTGTCATAAGTTTGATAGCTTTGTGTGTGTGTCTGTTTATGTGTTTATGAGGGTGTGCCTGTCTGTGTGTCTGTCTTTGTGTGCCCTAATCTAAACAATACATTTATGATTAAATATGTTTTGTTTAAGAAAGATACCAGGAAGCTTAGCATAAGAATTGCCTGGGAAGTATGGGGGTTTATTATGTATCTCCCTCGACGTAGAGTGGGATAGACAAAGTTATAAGCCCATAGATAAGGTCCTACCCATTCTCATGCTAAGCCAGCAAGCAAAGCATAAGGTTGGGTTAGAGCGTATCTACCGCAAATAACTCTGTATATCCCGCTCTACGGCAAACAAAATATATTTTTTTAATATCAAGTTGGGCTCAGTAGTGTAAATATTTAAAAAAAGGCACAAAAAAAAATTTTAACCTCGCGTGGGTTCAAACCCAGAAGATTTCGACCGCGACGCAACAGTACTACATTTCTAACATCGATGAACTTTGTCCGACCTCCACCGAAAACCAGCTGGGTTAGAGCGTATCTATGGCTCTATCCATCCCGCTCTACGTCAAACAAAAGAGTGAGATACCTATTGTTTTAAACCCATAGATACGCTCTAACCCGGCCTTATGCTACGCTTGTAGAACTAACATTTTCCGCCAAAATAAAATAAAAACAAATGCCGATTTTTCATTTACAATATGCGCCCCAAATGCCAAAAGTCGTAGCGTACTATTATACAGAGTGTTAAAAGACCGCCAACAAAGCAGGAGACCACGTATACGTACGTATACGTATAGTCCTCATCATAACGAACATTTTTGCCCAAGGAACTATGCCTGGGAAATCAACGGTTTCCGAGATAATAAAGTCAGACTTTTTTTTTTTTTTTCAGAAATGTGTTCAGTATCACGTTCTTAATATACCTTCTTAAGAAGCCATATCAAAATTATGGATATTTCTCACAAAAAATCAAGTTAAAAATTGCAACCCGCAATGTAGGTTTTCGAAAGAATGTGGTTCAAAGTCGAACTTTTTTTTTTTTTTGCAGAAATATGTTCAGTATCACGTTCTTAACATACCTTCTCAAGAAGCCATATCAAAATTATGAATATTTCTTACAAAAAACGAAGTTAAAATTGCAACCCGCAATGTATTCAAAACATCGGATAGCCTAAGTTACTCCCAGAAACGTGAGTTACGACCATGTTAAGTTTGGTTGAAAACTATTCAGCGGTGTTCGCGTTTATCGTGTTCATACAGACAGACAGACAGACAGACAGACAGACAGACAGACAGACAGACAGACAGACATAAACCGTTTTTTTTGCATTTTTGGATTCAGTATAGTTTACTTAGTAACCCCTGCTAGTTTTTTTCTAAAAATATTCAATGTACAGAATTGACTTCGCTAGAGTTTTATTATAAGTATAGATAATAGGTAACGCCGGGTTCACATTCAAATTCAGTCGAAAATGAGAATTTGGCATCTTTCTCGCTCACAAGCTCACGGTATAATGAATGACTGAAACTGGGTGCTATTTCAATTTAATAAAATTGATCAATTAAGTTATTGTTGTTTTATGATATGAACATACATTAAAATTTAATAGGATCACAAAATAATATCACATCACACTAAAAGTTAGTGCTACATAATATCATGAAACATGCGTAGGTAGTATTAGAATTGTCATCCAAAGTTTTTTGTTTGGAGCGCTGAAAATCTGTAAAACATCTTTTCGTCATAAAATCTCCAAAACGGACATTTCAAAAGTAAAAAAATCTTAAACTCGTGAGACCCTGGGGTCCTGTCTGTTTTGTATGTATAAACAATTAAGTCGCGTGCTTACATACGGCATTTAATGCCCTCTTCTACCATTATAAAAGCTCTTTTACACTTAGGTAACTTAAAAGGCGAAAAGTGATTGTGAGTTAATTCACCGCATTTAACTGCTAATGGTCTACCATAATAAAAATACTATAAAGACACGCAAATAGAATTTCTTCCTTCTGAATTCTAAATTGATTTGATTCTTTTGGAATGGTGGGGTATAGTGACGCCCATATGAGCTTCAGTATTTATTGCATGCCAGTACTAAGCCGTGTGCCTACCTAAGGGTTAAGGCTGAAAGATAGCAGCGTGGCGGGAAATTCAAAATTTTTACAGTTTTTTACATTTTGTAGCTAAACTGAGCTATTTTTGTTCAGTGATTTTTCGTTCACGGCAATAACATAGTATAATTTTCATTATTGTAAACAACAGAACAACAATAATTCAGCCGATTATGTGTTCTGGTCTACGACAAGTTTTTTGGGCAGTGCCTCTGCTTCGTAGACCAGAACACATAATCGGCTGAAATATTGTTTTTCTCTTGTTTACAATAATGAAAAGAAAACTGTTTTATTGCCGCGAACGAAAAATCGCTAAATAAAAATAGCTCAGTTTAGCTACAAAATGTAAAAAACTGTGAAATTTTTGAATTTCCCGCCACACTACTATCTTCCAGCCTTAATCAAAATAATTTATGAAGTTCCGTACTTGATCAAAAGGCAAGAAGACATTTTGAAGAATTTCTTATCTCATTTTGAATCCAAATTTCTCTAGATAGATTACTGCTAATCTTTATCTAAAATTGAAGGGAAACCTTACTACCGTCTTTGCTTTTAGCTTCGTCCACTTCGCGCAATCTAAGCAGAGATTATTGCAATGTTTTCAAATAGGCATTGCAATTTTACTCCCTAGTGCACTTAGACCCACGGTTGCACCGGCTAGGCTTTTGTGTTATTACCATTTAGAGTACGTTTAAAATGCTGTAACAATCTTGTTTACTTGCTGCCATCATCGTTACCATTTATCTATCTTGTCATAAGGCTTTTTATATTGCCTCCATTACGTGCAAAAGCCTTATTATTCTGCGTTTAGTCCTCTTTATCATATTGTTACGGTCCCCATCATAAACCACGATTTTTTTAAAGGTGACCTTTAAATCAAATCGCCGTCAAATAGGTATTTCCTTTTGCTTATCGCTTAAGTTTTAATTAAGATATTGAAAGTCTACTTCAATTCAAGATTACCTATCCACACATAAATCATCCATAATTGCCACTGGAATAAACTTCGATGGAGTTTTTTCTCAACATTAATTGATTTCCTATGCTTAAGTGTATAAATTACCCTTCAATGGGAGCTTCGTAGATACTTTATAGTGGCTGTTAGTGCTTATAACAAATTGTGCGCGCGCGGTGGTCTAACGGGGCTAGTGATAATCGCGACGTGATAAAAAACCTAGCGCATAACGGATTGTGCGGTGCGCTTCGCTCGTCATACAGGCATTTGCGCTCTACCATAAAGTGTAGAGAAGCTACTGTGACTCAACTCTAGCGACCAACAACTTGGGACCCCGAAGGCATGGAGGTCCTAAATTATATCGAGCTAGATACCAAGTGTTAAAATTCGATACAACCGATCGATAAACGTCCGGAATATTAGACATGAATACGAAAAGATATTAGGCGATGTTAGTTAGTGAATTTGATTGCATTTTGAATACAGTCATCGTACATGAAATGAGATATGGACGTCAGCCATATTTCCGACTGGAAACAGCATACTATTAATGGTTAATTTTACTGATACCCAACCCCCATCTGAGGTAAACCGAATATAATTTAGAAATTCATGCTTGGCAACAATATTTGAATCTTGAAAGGAGTTGACGTAGAGTAACTTCTCTACTAAACATACACTCCACACTTCATATCTTTATAATTCCTTTGAATTTTCTAATGCGTGAAATTAAATTTGCACTCTCTTCACTCGAGCATAGTTCTACCTGTTTTCTTTTCTACATCTGTTGACAACATTACATAAAAAAAGTCTTGGTTGACGAGAGCTAGGAATTCAAATATAAAATTGTAGTCTCTAGTAGAAAGGTGTGGATAGAAACAGTGAAATAAATGGGATGTTTGTAAGAGGGAAAATATATGCTTGGACCTGACTATGCCTATTGCATAGCAAAGAAGCGTCCGTCCGTAGCATCTTGTACTTTTTAGTAGGCATGAATGTGGCTTAGAAATAACCAGAAATTCAGAGCTAAGAGAAATGCAATACCGTAAATAAAACGCAACGTTATTAAGAATCAATTATCGTCTAAGTGGTCACAGCGTAACTAATTGTCTATCTTCCTTCATGCATAATTTACTGTCAAGATAAAAGCGTTTAGTTAGAGTCACAAAATAAATATTAGGGAAGTACGACTAAGAAAGAAACGTAGAACAGATCATGGGACAAATCGCAAACCACAATTCGAAAATTTGTATATTGGAATGTTTTTTCCAAATGAAACACCAACATCTTCTGTGCGAGCTTCTTTTCATAGGTATAGAACCCTTTCTAAGACATCTTAAAAATACAGTGCAAAAGTATCTAACCCACAGGCAGTATTTGATAATAAAAGCGAATGCATTCCATAATAACTCATCTTTCCAAACTCGTAAGGACCGAATCATGTTTTGACAACTATCATTCAGCGATAAAGCAGTTCTTCTGTTTAGTAACTTTTATGTTGTGGTCTCTCTTTGGCATAGAGAGGGACAAGAAGGGCCTATTGTGCGGTTAAAAGTGTCTCTAAATGTGATTAATGTTTTGTGAAAGTGCAGCCCGTTTCGTGTCCGCTTTCCGGCTGCATTTTTGTGTTCATTTTCTTGGACACGTTTTAACCATAATAGATAAGGAGGCCCCACCCAGACTGAGTTATGTTTATGGCACAATAGAATGGGAACGGTTTAATTAATGTTGTAAACGTCAATTTAATTTATATAATCGCTACGTATGTCTGACATGGAATTTGCTTAAAAATAGACTGAATAATTCGTGTCGATACATTAGGTACAGTCTAGGATAGCCCATGGCAGCTCTTACCGCGCGCGGCATAAGGGCGCCAATCGAACAAAAAGGCGTATCCTAGCGTGTCGTTGACTGTACTAGTCTAAGTTCTCTTTTCCGAGATACAATAGAGAAAACGAAGTCAAAAGGCAAGAATTTTAAGAAGAGCCGTATGGTCTCGACATTAGCTTATAGGTATAGTTTGAAACTTCTGACTTTTGTAACTAACCTGCTAATAAAACATTTATAATGTTCCTACCGTAAATGAACCCTCCCCAGACAGACTAATCAGATCCTATTTACCGCATTTTTTGTCTAAGCCAAATCTAGGCAAAGTTTCGGTCGTCATTTATCATAACGACTAACATTTTATCATCTTCGTGTCACATTTCGGTCACGATAAGTAACCGTTACCCCCGGGTTACATTCGACAACAGTTACTGTACCATCCTTTACTCGCATTAATTTTGTCAAAGCACGCGAGTGGATGACCTTCGTAGAGTATTTTCGTATAGTCATTTAGTTTTTTACGCATTTCATAAATTACTAGCGACTCGCCCTGGCTTCACACGGGTGCAATTTAGAAAAAAGGTGCTGTAAATATGAATAAACCTTACGTGAAAAAAAATCATGTAAACCGCATCTAGATCAGTTGCGTACTTTAAAATATCTAATACAGAGGAACAGACAATACGCGGGAAGTGATAGAGATGTAGAGAAGATAAGTGTGCGGACTATATTATTGGCTATAGTGTGTGACTAGTATGACTGTCTTTGTACTAGGTACCCAAAAGTTATTTACTCAAAAAAGCTCGTAATGTGGTCATTAATTCGACAACCTTCTTTGAGCAAAGGAGGACTTGCGGGCTACTTTGATTAGGCGCCAGAAAAGTTGTATGGAATTCATTAATGTCGTGTTTTGCGGCCAGAAAAACTGTATGAAAATCCATTAATGTCGAGTTTTGTTTCAAAAATAGAACTCAAAAGTCAGGCACAAAAAGTATTTATTTAGAATTTGGCTGTTTGGGTGCTGGCAGTCTACAAATTGCATAGAAAAAAAGCGCGGCCATATTGTTTTCGCCGCTTCGCGCGTTGTTCGAAGTGACTTGTTCTGTGCGTGCTGTTTTTGTTGTAAATAAAAGTGAACTCTTCAAGCAACGAATCCTCCGATTCAATGTGTTTAACAACGCCGAACATAAAAAGGAAGCGAAATAAGATATTTAAAGGTACCTATTGCCACCAAAGTCAAAGGAAAAATACAAGTTTATCTACGAAAAGTTTGCGGAATGAAAAATCAACAGAAAGTAAACTAAGACAAAAGGTAAGCTGGTTCTATTTAAATTACTCGCATTGTTTGAGTAAAGCACTATACAAGCCTTGGTCTGCAATGAGTGCGCTTCTGGCCACGCTATGATGGCCTCGAGCTTAGCTTAGCTACGCTCTCGGCCGTCAAGCTTGGTCATCATTGCAGCCATTGCTGACCGCGCTATAAAGGCCTCGACCTTCGGTCTCGGCCTTCATTTCAGCTTGTCCATCAAGGACTGCAATGCTGACCACGCTGTGAAGGCCTTGAGCTGCGCTACGCTGCGCTCTGTCGGCCATCAAAAGCGCGCCAGAAACGCACCCATTAAAGACCGCGGCAGTAATGTACTATTGTATGCTTAAAGGAAGGTAGGTGCAATCGACATTTGGCCATAAAATACCAAATTTATCGCAGTGAAATCTATATTATATCACGCCTCACATACCACACATTTTCTAGAATTGGGCTGGCAGCAAAACATGAGTGTTGGGCAATAATTGAGCAGCTGAGCATATCCCGTGTCGATCGTACCAATTTCTTTTTCTTTCAGCATTATCTAATAAGTATACTTTACTTGTTTTTTTATGGTTACGTAATATCCATATTTCAATTTGTCATTTGTACTGTGTGATGCAACATATCTAAGTGAATTTTGATTTGCGGATACGCTTTTTGCACATTTCTTTCACTTGGAATTCTATTACACTTGTTAACATCTAGATCTTGTGTCAAAATTTGCATTTAATTTGATGATAAAACCGGAACTGTCGTCAAGTTTTGCACATAAATTATGTAAATTAATTTCCAAATTAGACCGTTTAAGACTTTAACGATCCATTCCTCAACTAAACAGAATGAAGCTAAAAGAGATGGCAAATGTAATTTTGTTTAAAGTAAACAAAAACCTTACACTTTCACGAAAATTACAGGGGATTTACAACAAAGGAAAACCTCATGTAGAGCATGTAAAATTTCACTCGATTTCATGCTATCCGTCCTAAATACCTGATACAAACATGTTGCAGTCAGTTTTTGCTATCGTTATTTATCGATCCGAGCTCAGTTACCTGCTATACTACAATGAGATGATAAGGAAAGTCCCCCCAGTAAAAACGGAAATTACACCAGCACACTAGCAATTTCGAGAAGTCCCAGAAAAACTTAGTACTTGCATTCGAAACGGTTGGACTTGCAGTAAGATTACAAGTAGATAGCTTAAATGCCGCAAATCATAGTACCTACGAGTATATAACATACATAATACGCGAATGTGTGTGAACCGGATTTTAGCATCGTACGCGCAAGAAAGAACCAAAGATTCATCATCAAAAGGTCTTACCAAAAATTGCGGGGTGAATCTTGTAGCACAAATATTTTAATAGTTTAGATGTAGGGTGTCAGAAATAATCACTAATTGAAATAAAAACGCAATCAAAGTAGGCCTTCTGAATGTTCCGTCTTGTAACTGCAATATGGCTCAATTTACTTTTTACAGCGATCGGATCTCCATCCGATCCGAACAGACCATTGAGATGTGGGATTAGAGATAGAAAAAAGCCATCCTATCTGTTACACGCATCTGTGTTTAGGAGAACGGCTGGCGACAGAACAATCGAAATAATGGACCACTACAAATAGACGGTAATCTACTTTTTTCTTCCGGACTGTTACTTTTACCTTTCGCGGGATAGTTGGCTATGCTATCAGCGCTATCCCTTACAAATAAATGACATCATCTTGTTCTCCCTGTTCTACTTTAGTATATTGATTAACTGATATTAGCCCTTGCTCCCCTTGGATGACATCACTCTTGCAGAATGGCTCGTGGCCTATTCGCAAAAAAAAAATACTTAGTGTAATTATGCGTTACTGACTATCAAAATAGAATTGGTTCTTTCGAAAGATTTTTGAACGAGCGAGCGAAGCGAGCGAAGTTCTCCGAGTCTACTTGAACAATCCGGCGTTTGTATGTTTGTATGTATGTATGTATGTATGTATGTATGTTTGTATGTATGTATGAATGTTCGTTCGACGATAACTTGAGTAAATTTAGTCGGATCGTCATGAAATTTGGTAGGCGGGTAAATGAAATTAAAAGAATTTTTAAATTCGAACATGAGCCAAATCGGTTGAGGGGTTGCCGAGATATGGAGTTGATAAGTTTATATGGGGTCGCGAGTTCACAGTTCGGGGCGAACCACTAGTTATAAGGTTAAAAAAATACCCGGGACAGGACTTGAACCCGCAACCACCACGGTTTACACACGGTGCAGGCGCTCTGTTAATTGAGCTACCGAGCCAAGTAACCGTCGATGCGAATTTCCCAACCTCATTGATGCTCGTCTTACGGATGTTTCTTTCACTAAGTATTGTTTCTTTCACTAAGAACTATTTTCCAACCCAAAACCATCTTTTGACATTTAACAATGGGGTTGGATTTTTAGCCAATACGCCAGCTTGATATCCTATTAGGTAGGTATATCGTAGACAACTCATCACACCATAGCAAAAATACCAAGATCGGGAAGGATAACCACAACCACCCACATTTCTGCGGTCTTGAGAGCATGACGTACAACATACAATAAGGATAATAATCTTGCGATAGAGAGAAAGGAATGATGCCATACACGAGGGGTTGCGTTTTTATGTACCGGTGAAAACTTAGGCGTATGAAATATATTTACTTACGATGACGAATCATTGATTGTACGTTCAAGATCAAGTTTTTTTTTCTTATTATATTAACTAACTATTGCATAGTTCAGAATAAAAAAAATGCTAAGCAGTTTGCCATCATTATCTTGCTTAAACGTATGTTATAAAATTAATACACACTGTTTTGTAACTTAAAAAAAAAGAAAATTCAAGTCGATAAACGTTATTCCTCCACTAATATGAGAATGGTAAAGAGGCCACTTAGATAGACCCTGTAATACCTGGGAAATGCTTGTCTTTATGAAGAAGGCTTGCTCAGCAACTCTACCATTGACTCAGTAGTTTAGTCAGGCTGTAGATTACCACAGAAATCTTAGCAGACCAAATATCTGAGGGCACGAAGTACCTACTAAGCTGTACATGGCAGGTAGGTAATCATGACTGCTTGTTTTAGGAAGCTTTTCTAAATACGTCGCTTGAATTCTTGTTGTTCGTTTATCGCTTAGTAGACGCACTCTTGTTGGGCTAAGTGGCACTCAGCAAACACTTATATCGAAGTGTATGCTTCGAGCAATCGATGGGCACGAGGTGTGAAAGTTGTAAAACCATTGATAGATCGTTGTGTGAAATGTACGAACACGCACGACGGACAATGCATGGGGTTGTGTGTGCCTACCTGCTGGAGTTAGCACATACTTAGTACAATTTCTATTAGAAAATATCTTTGGCAAACCTCATGGGCACTAAAGTAAAATGTAAGGCCACTTACTTACCAATGTATTTATAACTCTCTTACAACCAGATTTCAATCACTTCATTTACTCCTGTGGTGATTTTATTTTTATTTCAGGTGACTTCGCAATATTATTAGTGCAATACGTATTAGCAATAGATTTTGTAAGTAAGTAAGTAGAGACGCATTATGCTTGATATCCTATTAGGTAGGTATATCGTAGACAACTCATCACACCATAGCAAAAATACCAAGATCGGGAAGGATAACCACAACCACCCACATTTCTGCGGTCTTGAGAGCATGACGTACAACATACAATAAGGATAATAATCTTGCGATAGAGAGAAAGGAATGATGCCATACACGAGGGGTTGCGTTTTTATGTACCGGTGAAAACTTAGGCGTATGAAATATATTTACTTACGATGACGAATCATTGATTGTACGTTCAAGATCAAGTTTTTTTTTCTTATTATATTAACTAACTATTGCATAGTTCAGAATAAAAAAAATGCTAAGCAGTTTGCCATCATTATCTTGCTTAAACGTATGTTATAAAATTAATACACACTGTTTTGTAACTTAAAAAAAAAGAAAATTCAAGTCGATAAACGTTATTCCTCCACTAATATGAGAATGGTAAAGAGGCCACTTAGATAGACCCTGTAATACCTGGGAAATGCTTGTCTTTATGAAGAAGGCTTGCTCAGCAACTCTACCATTGACTCAGTAGTTTAGTCAGGCTGTAGATTACCACAGAAATCTTAGCAGACCAAATATCTGAGGGCACGAAGTACCTACTAAGCTGTACATGGCAGGTAGGTAATCATGACTGCTTGTTTTAGGAAGCTTTTCTAAATACGTCGCTTGAATTCTTGTTGTTCGTTTATCGCTTAGTAGACGCACTCTTGTTGGGCTAAGTGGCACTCAGCAAACACTTATATCGAAGTGTATGCTTCGAGCAATCGATGGGCACGAGGTGTGAAAGTTGTAAAACCATTGATAGATCGTTGTGTGAAATGTACGAACACGCACGACGGACAATGCATGGGGTTGTGTGTGCCTACCTGCTGGAGTTAGCACATACTTAGTACAATTTCTATTAGAAAATATCTTTGGCAAACCTCATGGGCACTAAAGTAAAATGTAAGGCCACTTACTTACCAATGTATTTATAACTCTCTTACAACCAGATTTCAATCACTTCATTTACTCCTGTGGTGATTTTATTTTTATTTCAGGTGACTTCGCAATATTATTAGTGCAATACGTATTAGCAATAGATTTTGTAAGTAAGTAAGTAGAGACGCATTATCTTTCTTCTTCTTGTAGTGCCGTCTCCTATCGGAGGTTGGCAATCATCTTGGCTATTTCTTCCTTTGAGGCTGCCAAACGGAACAAGGAGCTCGTGGATTGTTGGTACCAATGGCGTAAGTTCTCAAGCCATTATATCTTGGGTCTTCCAGGTCTATATGGACTCCTTCCACTAATCATCCAAGGGAAGATACCAGGCACCTTACCTTTACCTTCTGATAATATTTTCTTTATTGTTATAATGCCAATTAAACACGTTTATAAATCTAGACTAGATAATAATAAAAATTAACCAAAAAGGACAATCACTAAGAAGTCGGTGTAAACGGATTTCTACCACTAAACTAAGGCCTTTGCATCTACGTAATGAGATGATTTAATCAGCGTCCAGTGGCACCTTCACTCACACTAGATGGGTGAAGAGACCACTCGGCGCTGCAGTGCCTGGGACATTGTTTTAGATGGAGTAGGCTTGCCCAGCACCTATACCATCCTGACAGCTTAGTCGACCAAGCCCACAGGAAAGACAGGTCAATACGTGTAGAGCCAACTGAGCTGCGGGTTTCCTCACGATGTTTTCCTTCACCGTTAGCGAGTGGTATTGCTACTACAAATTCACAAATGTACGTAACTTTGAAATTAAACAAAGTCATAGATACATGCCCGCACTGGGAATCGAACCGGGTACCTCTTGCTTCAGAGTCCACTGTTCTACCCACTAGACCACCACCGCTTATTTCTTATTTCTACCACTAACGAAATACAAATCAAAGTACTAGTGTGTGATGTTTTCAGTAAGTTACTCCATACGTAAATCAATGTTACTTGGTCACATCAATCATTTTTATGGGAAGGCGTCATGTTACCATAAATAAAACCGATACTTCTTATAAGTGCGGCATAAATTACTCTCTCTTGTCCCTTTAAATCGTTTTGTCTTTTCTTTCTGTTTTGCTCGCGTAGCATGAGGCGGTGTTAGATACTATCTATGGGTTTAATGGGTTTACTATGGGTATGTATCTCACTCTTTTGTTTGATGTAGAGCGGGATGGACAGAGTCCTAACACCCTAACACCTCTCTAACACCGCCTCATGCTACGCGAGCTGCAATGAAGAGTTCTCTATCTCTATCTATCTATCTCTATCTTTAGAAAAATGTGCACAAACAAATCACTCTACAAATAAAATTAAATGTAATACATAGCTCTACTATGTTAAAAGTTAATATAGAACAATATAATTTCTGTTAAATACTTTCTGGTGTACAATAAACAGTTATCTATCTATTTAGGTATACACCGTGGATTTTAGTGGTTTTAAAGCCGAAGGTATTTTGTTGCACTGGTGATTCTGAGCCAAAATATAAAATTTCATTCCAAAACGCGCGAAAAAAAATCACTTCTCCGTACAAATGGTGTCGATTGGCGATAGCCGTTTGTATTGGGAAGTGTTTTTTTTTTTTTTCGCTCCTTTTGAAGTAAAATTTTGGAATTTGGCTCAGAATTACGCGTGCAACTAAATACCTTCGGCTTTAAAACCACTAAAATTCCACGGTGTATAATAAGCGAATATACGTAAAGAAGATCTTTCGCCTGCAAATTATAACAATTATTTGCCGTTAACCTATTTTACCTGAACCAAAAATACACTTGGGGGGTCTCATTTTAATATCGCAACTTAGGGTTGTTCCAAGGTCGTCTATGAAGTAAAAGCGGTGACTTGAAATCCCCCTGCGAAGGACGCAAGAGGGGAATCGTAAATACGCAGCCGAAGATAGGCATTTTGTCGAGAAGTAAAGTTTACAATATTGAGGCCCAAAAACTGCATCACATTGTTAATTTTACATCGGTGTCACCTACCGAATATGAGCTGAATGTTTCCCCCTTGTTGCAGTTACTTATATCGTTTTCAGAATTGGTATAAACAAAACTATGGAAACGTTTAGTATTTTATACATCTTATTTCGTTTTCAGGTAAAAAAAGTAAGATGTAGCCTGTACAAAATAATTGTACTTGTCCCACTAGCTGGGCAAAGTCCTTCTCTCAGAGAGAGAGAGAGCTTAGTCACTGCGCGTGCCCACAGCGGGTTAGCGATTTTCGCGTTGAGGGTATAATGCCTCAGGCGCTCGGGTTTCCTTGCGATGCGTTCCGTCACGGTTAGCGAGTATTGCTACTAAAATCTCACAAATTTAATTTTTTGGCCTATTTAATTTTATCGGTTAACCACTGCCATACCTAAACCGCTGAACACCTTCATGTTTTTCATGCACGTAGGAACATGAAAAATGTTCACTTCTCTGCACACTACCAATGGCTAACTTACGTACATACGCAGCCGAATACGCGTCTGTCTGTCTGTCGGAGTAATCGCGCACTTCCTGCTCCAAATGCTAATGAAGGGACTCGGCACGCGAGTGCTAACTCTAGACTTGCTGTCGATGAGGATGATGGCAGACTGAGCGAATGAAAGTAAGTGAAATCTGTGAATGATCGGAACAAAGCTGGTAATGAGCTCAATACCCAAGCAGGAATTATTATAGTAGGTGTAAGGTCCGACTAATTGTTGGGGCATTTACGGGCTACTTTGGTACCAACAAACACCTACTCAATATGGGGCTGTCTAATGAATCCCACTGCAGGGCCTGTAAAGAGGCGCCATGGAGTCCATGGAACACGTTCTGTGTGACTGCGATGCTCTAGCAAGTAAACGCATGAGTCTTCTCGTGGTAGCATATCCTAGACCGGAAGAATATAAGTTCCTCAACCTCGGTGACGTTCTAAAGCTTATGACCTCGGTCTTTGCACGTCCTGAGCAGGAATAAGGACGGGGGTGACACAAATATCCCACTGGGTCGAAGTGTCCCGGGCTCTCAGCCTGGCCCCATACTAATAAGATAAGATAAGATAAGCAGGAATTAGAGATGAAATTTTGACAGATATTATTTTCCATTAGTAGTCTGTAATCTAATTTATAGCAATGCTTGTACTGAGCAGTAGCTGTACATCAAAAGAGTGGAAGAAAGCATTGCATCGAGCGCTATCTAGTTCGCTGTGATGGTCCTGGTACTCATGAAGCAAGCGTTAGTTTTTCACACGCTCGGATTCGTTAGTTTACTACTAGACTTGCTGTCGATGAGGATGATAGCAGACTGAGCGAATGAAAGTAAGTGAAATACTGTGAATGATCGGAACAAAACTGGGAATTAGCTAAATACCCAAGCAGGAGTTAGAGATGAAATTTTAACAGATATTATTTTCCATTAGTAATCTGTAATCTAGTTCTGTGTGATGGTAATGGTACTCATGCAGAAGTATTAGTTTTCTACACGCTCTCGGATTCGTTCGTTTACTATCACTCGGTCTTGCTAACTTGGTGTATTCTTAGCTTTAGCAAAAAATAGCGTAAAATCTTCAAAGACTTGCAACTTCACGTTCCGTTGAACTGATTTCTTTCTCTAGTCGTACATTTTTTTAATTTATGCAATGCTCTGTAATCCATATTCATTTCATTTGACAGTGATTTCTGTATTTACCGCTGCATAAAAAGAATTTCGCGTTGAGCATGTTGAATACATTATTGATTTCGATTTAAATTATAATAATTCTTTACATGGCTTTGGTATTTAAACTGGATTAGTTTTCTTAATTAACAAGATGTTTGTTTCCTTATGAAACTAAAGTAATGCATGTTATTAGGTTAATCCAAGCAGCATAACCTTTTTAGTATGTAAATGACTACGGTAGCCAAATTCGGATTCCACTTTAGAGGGTGAATATTTTTAGACTGCACGCGTTTACGTTGTGCGATACATGAAATACGGTTGAGCGTTAGATTTTCGGCTCGTGACTGCAAGATACGAATTCGGGTTTGAATTTGTATTTTTTTTTGTGAAACTTCCCGTACCGTCGGAAAAAACGAACACTTTTTTCATTGTTTACTTCTGTTCATTACACGCACATTACCACTCGCTGACGGTAAAACATCCTGAGGAAATCTGCTGTTGAGTTGGCTCCGCGAGTATTCACCTTATCTTTTCTGTTGACAAGTCTGACAATCTAGGAGGATAGTTCCCATTTTACCTGCTTCACTGGTGAAAAGGTACACTATTATCAAGCTACTGCACTGATTCAGAGTGATCTGCTGCTGTCCTCTAAGGAGTTCCGTTTTCCATCTCCAAAGTTCTTCATCAGATCTTCACCATGTATGGGACTACACCCTTTCAACAAAAAAATAATCATCAAAATCGGTCCACCTACAAAAAAGGTCTGAGGTAAAAAATACATACGGCTCGAGTTGAGTACTTGTTCCTTTTTTGAAGTCAGTTAAAAAATAACCCTGTATGTTTTGGCCAGTAAAAGAATAGGGTAAAGGACTCCGTCTAGCCTCGACACAATTAGCCAAAACAAGGCCGACAGGAAACGGCCCGTAAATTTCTCACCACATTTACCATAAGGGCCGGACTCTACGTAGCACAGATTAATTTCCGGTAAAGACATTTATACCTTGAACGATGGAAATATTGTGGAAATGTTTATTATCCTGATCCTAAACAGACTTGCTTGACTAATTCAATCAGTGTATATGTTAGATATTTGTAACGATTGTTGTACATATTTCACAAAGCTCGTAAATACGTCACATGTTTGTATTGAAAGGAAATTCGCCACTTGAAATAATACCGGCAAATTCGTAATGTACAAAAATTTTACGACTGTCTTTTGTGACGAATTTAATTAACAGGTTAACCCGATATTAATTAACAGGTTTAAGTCAGTGTAATCAATCATGGTGTAAAGTATATTTCTCAAAAAAAAAAATATAATTAAATCACTCTAAAAAAAACCTAGCTAAGTATACCTATAGTTATTTATTACTTTCTTACGATTAGCTACTTGAATTTTACGGAAATCTAAATATATAGTTTAAAATTGTAATCAGCTCAAGCTCTATTCCGAGTTATGCGCAAAAATGTGTTCCAAATTAATATCAACACGAATCTATTGAATATTTTAAATACATATCGGAATCAGCCACATGTTCCGGTCTAGATAATATTGAGAGCGTAATAAAATTATAGAGATGTGGCGGTACAAACTACAATATAGATGAAGTTTTAAATTAACGCTGACATAGTTGACTGACTAGGGGGAAAAGTAAGATGTAAGTAGCCTGTAAAAATGTCCCACTACCTGGACCAAGGCCTTCCATCAGAGACACACTTCCGGCTTAAGATTCGGGAAAGCCGATTTTTTTCAATTTTATAGTGAAAAACCAGTGGTACTGCTCAAAAAACTAGTTTTATGACATCACATAATCAGTTGAATTATTTTTGTTCTGCTGCTTAGAATAATTAAAATAATACAATTTTATTGTCGTGAAACAAAAATCGCTGAACAAAAATAGCTTTAGCTACAAAATTGAAAAATACGTGAAAACTGTACATTTTGCCCACTGCGGATTGGCGACTTTGCGTTGAGGCTATTTATGGCTCAGACCCTCAGGTTTCCTCACGATGTATTCCTTCACAATTGCGAGTGGTATAATATAATACTACAAATTAGTACACGTAACAGTGAAATTAAAAATGTACATGCCACCACTGGGATTGTAAATTGTAAATTAAGTATCATAGATACTTATAACTTGTACTGTAGATTCTGATAAAAAAAAACCGGAGTGTGTCCAACGTTCTATCTATGGGCTACAACCACTAGGGAGGAAAATTAGATTAAATGTCCATATTTTCGTGTATGAATCAGCCGCAATGACCTACGCAGTCGGTCGCTTGACGCAAGGCGAGGGTTCAACGCACTCTGCTTTCCGCACTTCTAAAAAACACTGATGCTATCTGGATTTTTTTTCTTGCCTTTGCTCTACTTTTTTTTAAAAACCTATTTGAGCATGAATTGGCTGTTAGGTTTTTGTTTTTTTATAAGTATGAAAAGTATCCCGATATTTTTAGGTACATATTAAATTGAATTATTTCCTTGTGTTGTTTTCCTTCATAAAATTAATATAAATAATATTTAAAAAATTCCTTATCCCTTATCTATTCTATATTGAATATTTTTAATTTGAATCGATCAAAAAGTTAAAACCCTGAATTAAACGCATTCTGAAATCCATTCAACAAAGGCTCCAGCCAAATCAATCATAGCCCACCGTCCTTGACCTCGCATCCCTCCCTCATCCCCTCATCCTCCGAGAGCGCATCTGCAGTGGCGCCCTAAGCTGAAAGCTCACCTGTTCTTTCCATTGCCGATCTTGTACAGCTCCACATGCTTGAACTGGGCGTAGGTGGCCATTGTAGTGTAGATGAGTTTAGTTTAGAACACGGGTTAACACTAGTTGTCACAGAGCGCGGGAGTACGCGGTGGGAGCGGGCTAGTACGTGCGTGAGCGGCGACGGCAGACAGCTGACTGAACGCGCGAGAGGCGCTACCCTTCGTTTTTAGTCGATGCTGGCTGGCTGCTGCCACCCTCCGCCCGCGCGTGTCAAAAACCGCGCGTGCGCCGTGCCGGTTTCCGACCCGTTTGTTTTGGTTTTATTTCTTTTTTCTTTTTGCTCACCTGGGCATCCTGTGACGTAAGGTGCCATGTGTGTGCCAGCCAGATAATTGTGGTGAACGATTAAATAGAGCAGGTTTTCAAGTTTGTAAAATACGCAGATAGAGAGTTTAGTTTGTTAACAGAATGTAGGTACTTAGTGGTACGAGTATTAGGCCTAAGCTAGACAGGGCTAGTAATAAAATTTTATGCAGAGCAAGAGCACGATAAAAGCTCTTAGGCTTTTATGTCTTTCCAATAAAATACGGCAATATATCTGGCTACCTACTTCCGACTGATAATAAATTCACTTCGTGTAAAGATAAAGCCTAGATTTCACTTCAGATGACTTAGAGAGCACTCTATTTATGCGTGAATAAAATGACATTGTGGGCCTCGTGATGTCGGAGTTATGGCGCCTAAGAAAACTTATGAAAGGAACTCTACATTACGTATGCATCTGCGCTGACGTGTGTACGAATGAATGTGTAGCTATGTTATGTTATGATTGACTTGTTAATAATAGTAACTTTACATTGAATAATAACAAAGTAAGATATTTTTTAATAAAAAACCATAAATAATAATTTACAACAGGTAAATAAAATACAATGGTTTCGCCAGTCTGTTGAGCTACCCAACATTTATCCAGCGGTCTCCACAGTAGCCGGGAATCTATGTTGTGGAGGCCAAGTAGGTAGGTATGTATCATGTAAGAAAAACAAAAAAGAAACTACCTAGTTTTAATTATTATTTATCAGTCCTTTCAGGCAACAGGCTTCTTTCTCAGACCAACCTTTAAGAGAATCGCTCGCCATTTCGTTAATAATATGTTGATTAATATTAAAAATATTATTATTGTGTCTATGCATGGTTCTGAAAACTTAGCGAGGTGTGAAAGTCATCAGAAAAAACTAAACTTTAAAAGCTTCGCTGCGTAAACAATAAAACTTTTATGTGACCAGAAAAAGCATTCTCGGAATGCAACGTGTGGTTTTCCCTACTCCGGTAGGCTCAAATTTTATTTTCATTTAAAAGGAGCCCGTATTGCGTTTCAGCCAATCCCCGGAACCCGTCTTCGCTACAAATAGCTAATTTAAATTTAGGATACATTAAGTGGGCCATGCATCTCTCGTTATAAACGTCAAACATTTGTGAGCTTTCCTGATTTCGACACAAATGCATCGTGGAACTGGGGTCTAAGTGAAAAGAAATTAACGATTCGTTATTTAACTCAAAATTAAGAGTAAAATCTATTGAAGATAGGATTTTGTCGTAACACCCGTAGAAATGGTCGCAAGAAAACACCGTGAAGAAACACTACGGTTTGGTAGTGGTTCAACACGTATGATGTTATCATACCCAAATATTAGGACAAAAAAAAAAAACCGATTAGATAGCTAATTTAAATTTAGGCTTCATTAAGTGGGCCATGCATCTAATATTAGGCCAAAAAAATTAAAATCCGATCAGATGGGGGGGCAACACAGATTTTTTCTAGATTTCGCGTTGGCCCTTAAACAAAAGTGAACGATCCCCCCCTTTAATGTGTCGGGACCTTTCGGTGGCACCCTGTACCTATATCAAAAATACTATTATTTCAAACTGTCAAGGAAATCCTTGTGAGGAAGCCCGCGGGATAAATTGCTCCACACGTATGAACTTGTCTCTCCTGTGGGCTAGGCTAAAAGCTGAGACGATGGTTTAGCTGCTAGACAAGCCTAGGTACTCCATCTCAACATTTTCCAGACACTACAGTGTCAAAATTGTCACGTTACCATCTAGTGTAAGTAAGCAAATGTGCCACTGGATGCTGAATCATTTCACAATGTAAACGCATTGCTAAGCTTTTTTCTCGTATTTTTTTTCTAACGTTTATTTGTACTTGCGCCACACGCCAAAATAACAATTTTAACTACAAATCCACGAAGATGGCCGGGCGAGGCGCTTGCACTCGGAATGGGTTTACAAAACACGCAACCTTTTCAACAATGACGCTCTTAAGCTGACTGTTTATCCTTCAGACGAGCTTTTGTTGGTTTTCAAGCAAGTGTAGTTTAAACAGCGTGTTACAAAAAGATCCTGTCATTCTGAAGGGTTTCGTTAAACTCATCAAGCAACATTTACTATGAGGCCAACTACAAAATCTCGAATTATCTCTTATGTCATGCTAAAATTCGATACCTATTGCATCAAAAATTTTGGGGCAGCTGAGATTTTTTGACATTTTGCATTTGTATTCATAGTAAAAGTTGCTTGTATTGATGATAGGACCTTCCTGTAACATCCTGTAGGTAGTTTATCCGTGTGTGGTTGGTTTGTAATTTGGACTTATCCCTGGTGGTAGAACTGTCATTCAGAATCAGACTCATTTTTTTAAATTCAATCTATATATATAAAAGGCTTAGGGTGACTGACTCATCACGCTACAGCCCAAACGGCTGAACCTATAAGTATGAAATTTGGACAAAAGTTGCGTTATATGGTGGAGGGTTCATTTAAGAAGCGATTTTTTTTTATTTAACCCTTAAGTGGGTCAAAATCGGATTGAAAGTGTGTATGGGAAAAAATTTTTTTTTGTTCTTTTCTTAGTTTTTCGTACTTTTATTTAAAAATGATTCGACACCTATTTCAGATTTTTTCTCATTTCTATGCACTTAAGGGTTAAAATGGGTGCTAAAGTTTTTCGATTTTTTTCACCAGTTACGATCAATGCTGGAACAAAACCGCTAATGCCACAACAGTGATAATTTGACAATAGTTGTAATTTGTAGACATGCTACGGGTTAAGATAGATTTACTTCAAGTTTAACCCTTAAAGCGGTAAAAATAGGGTTCAAAGTTTGTATGAAAAAAAAAAATGTTTTTGGCCGGATTTAGTTGCAACTAAGAATACGTATATTAAATCAGAAATAATTAAACACCTGTTTCAGCTTTTTTCTAATTTTAGCCGTTTAAGGGTTAAACGAGGTTGAAATGTATGAATATTTTTCCTGATGTAGTGTCAACGTCGGGCCCAAACCGTTTAAGCTACAACTATGAAATTTAAACTGCAGTAGCGTTTTGTAGCAAAACTACCCACCGCGAAGAAGAAAATATAATTTTAACCCTTCAAATGCCCAAACCGGGATACAAAGTTTGTATGAAATAAAAATTTTTTTCGGTCCGATTTACTTGAAACTTAGTATTTGTATATTAAATAAGAAACAATTAAATACGTGTTTCAGCGTTTTTCAAAATTCTGCCCACTAACGGGTTAAAAGGGGTAGAAAAGTTTGAAGATTTTTCCTGATGTAGTATCAATGCCAGGCCTAAACCATTAAAGCTACAACCTTGAAATTGAATGTGCAGTAGAGTTTTGTGGCAAAACTACCCACCATGAAGAAAAAAATATAATTTTAACCCTTCAAATGCCCAAACCGGGGTTCAAAGTTTGTATGAAATAAAAATTTTTTTCGCCCCGATTTACTTGAAACTTAGTATTTGTATATTAAATAAGAAACAATTAAATACGTGTTTCAGCGTTTTTCAAAATTCTGCCCACTAACGGGTTAAAAGGGGTAGAAAAGTTTGAAGATTTTTCCTGATGTAGTATCAATGCCAGGCCTAAACCATTAAAGCTACAACCTTGAAATTGAATGTGCAGTAGCGTTTTGTGACAAAACTACCCACCATGAAGAAAAAAATATAATTTTAACCCTTCAAATGCCCAAACCGGGGTTCAAAGTTTGTATGAAATAAAATTTTTTTTTGGTCGGATTTACATGAAACTTAGTATTTGTACATGAAATAAGAAAAAAATAAACACGTGTTTAAGCGTTTTTCAAATTTCTGCCCACTAAAGGGTTAAAAGGGGTAGAAAAGTTTAAAGATTTTTCCTGATGTAGTATCAATGCCAGGCCTAAACCATTAAAGATACAACTTTGAAATTGAATGTGCAGTTGCATTTCATAGCAAAACTACCCACCATGAAGAAAAAATATATAATGTTAACCCTTCAAATGCCCAAACCGGGGTTCAAAGTTTGTACGAAATAAAAAAAATTTTTGGTCCGATTTACTTGAAACTAAGAATTCGTATACTAAATCAGAAATAATTAAACACGTGTTTCAGCATTTTTCTGATTTCAGCGAATGAAGGGTTAAAATGGGTGGAAACGTTGAAGATTTTTCCCTGATATAGTAGCAATGCTGGGTCCAAACCATTTAAGTTACAACTTTGAAATTTGAACTACAGTTGCGTTTAATAGCAAAACTACCAACCATGACGAAAAAAGTAATAATGTTAACCCTTCAAATGCCCAAACCGGGGTTCAAAGTTTGTATGAAATATTTTTTTTGTCTGATTTACTTGAAACTAAGTATTCGTATACTAAATCAGAAATAATCAAACACGTGTTTCAGTGTTTTTGAAATTTCTGCCCACTGAAGGGTTAAAATGGGTAGAAAAGTTTGAAGATTTTTCCTCCTGTAGTATCAAGTCAGGCCTAAACCATTAAAGCTACAACTTTTAAATTGAATATGAAATTGTGTTTTATAGCAAAACTACCCACCATGAAGAAAAAAATATAATTTTAACCCTTCAAATGCCCAAACCGGGGTTCAAAGATTGAATGAAATAAAAAAAAATGTTAGTCCGATTTACTTGAAAGTAAGCATTCGTAGACTAAATTAGAAATAATTAAACACGTGTTTCAGCATTTTTCTCATTTCAGCCAATGAAGGGTTAAAATGGGTGGAAACGTTGAAGATTTTTCCCTGATGTAGTATCAGTAACAATGCCGGAACCATTAAAGCTACAACTATTCAATGAACATTTAACTACAGTTGCGTTTTATAGCAAAACTACTAAGCATGAAGAAAACAATAATAATAATAAACCTAAAACGGCCAAAAAGGTTCAAAGATTGTATTTTTTTTTTTGTTGGATTCATTTGATCTTTACCAATTTGGTCACACACACACAATACATACACTTCCACGCTGAAACTGCTCGACGGATTTGTATGACATTTGGAATAGAGATAGCTTACACAAATACACACCCATGACTCTATTAATGCTGGTGAAAGATGTACCCAGGCAACTTCTTATAAGTCTTCGCGGACGAAGTCGCGGGCGAAAAGCTAGTATGCCATAAATAAATTATTTACATTGAACGTCAAAATATTATCTAAAGTAAAAAAAGTATACAGGGCGTCCCACGGCTATGCCACATGGAGGGAAAGTACCTTGAATATTGTAGATGGAACATTTTACTGAAAGAAGACATTATTTTAATTTTAAAAACAATTTAAACTGCATTCATAGATATCTAAATAATTACATGGTTGAACCGGGAATCAAACCCGTTACATGAGAAAAATAATTACCCTGTAGTTTTATCATACCGATCGAAAGGCTTCATCATAAGGATAATTTTTTGTTAAATAACATAGTGTCAGAAATAAAAGGAAGACCATGAATTTTAACATTTTTAATACCACATTCTTCAATTTATCAATGAAAATCACAGTAACAAAAGAATAAAAGTATGAAAATGAGCACATTTTTGAATTATTTCTTTATAATCAGCCAGCCGCATTGCGATGGACAAAATTTTACGCGTCTTTCGGCTCAGGGTACGGCTCGATTTGTTGCATACTACCAGGTAAATGTTAAAATTCATGGTCTTCCTTTTATTTCTGACACTATGTTATTTAGCAAAAAATAATCCTTATCATGAAGCCTTTCGATCGGTATGATAAAACTACAGGGTAATTATTTTTCTCATGTAACGGGTTCGATTCCCGGTTCAACCATGTAATTATTTCAATATCTAAAATGCAGTTTAAATTGTTTTTTAAATTAAAGTAATGTCTTCTTTCAGTAAAATGTTCCATCTACAATATTTAAGGTACTTTCCCTCCATGTGGCATAGCCGTGGGACGCCCTGTATAAATCAGATACTTACGTGTATTACTATCTAATACTAAGCATCTAGCTACCTTTTTTTCTCCAGCTTCACTAGCTCTGATCGTTCTTGGAGAAGAAGCATGGTAAAGAATTCTCTCACTGAATATTTAGAAAGTACGAAGTGCATCAGGGTATAGAACTCGGAACCCTCTGTACGTTTAGGACAACGATCATATCGAGCACGATGTCGCGCGATGCAGATACAGTAGTACTCTATTGATCAACTCTTAGAACTTAAGTATATTCATCAACTTACGGGTGACTAAGCCAAGCTGGATCTGCTGTCGAGTGTACTAGGCCTTGTTATACTTTTTTCACACGACAGTCCACTGTCCAGATCCGTGCTCACACGGCAACCACGTCACACGTTGACGAGGTCTTGAAAGGAGTTCCATTTTTAAAGCGAGGATCAAACAATGGCCGCCCGTCTTCACGCACTCCCGCGTCGGTTTAATCAACAAAGCGATAGCTTTTGTAAAGGATGAGGCGTCGTACAATCAGCGACATGCTAGGGTACCTTTTTTTGTTCGATTGAAACACTTATGCCGCGCGCGATTAGGGCTACAATGGCATATGCCAGCGTGACGCTGACTGTTGGTACGTACCTTGATGAGACGTTGAGAGAACAGAACATAAAACTGACATAACTGAAAGAGGGTTAAAACAATGCGATGGTAATGATGCGTCAGGTCTACAATAATTATTATTTGTGTTGGATAAAATTGGTGGTAACAGTCAGCGGTGTGATATTACTTACTTTATGATATTACTTACACGAGTATAAAATCTTAAATAAAATAAGGGCATATGTATAGATATTATAAATTATAGTAGAATTTTCAAAGCACTCAGTATACGCTACAAAGCTAGCATGGCAGATAAAATATGAAAACAGGGCGATAATGTTATTTTAACGGAACACTTAAAGGTAAAAGCCACTTTCATCTTGCAAAATGAAAAGCGATTCCGCAAATTAAGAAAGGAAACAAACACTCACTGTAATCAAAGTAGCCATTGGTAATAAAAGAAACAGCCGTCACTTAATTGAAGGTAGTTCGATTACAGCTAATATAAGCAGTAATTTGTATTCATTGCTACTACAAAAGTGTAGAGAGAAAGTCATCAGAGCAAAATGGTACTTTCAAACTTCGATTAGATGGAACACTGATGCAGATATGAATAATGGGTGGATACAATTTTGAACCGTATAAAAATTACAATTGAGCCCAACAAATATCACTAAAATACCCATGATCCGTAAAATAGGATGATAGCTGAAAAAGTCAACAGAAAATGAGTACTGTAATTTTTCAGGCAGTGCAAAACATCTCACATTTTCTCCATATTGTAAGCGCGCATATAATATTTCCAAAATACCCCTGTAAGGTCAACAGGATGTCAAATCTGTAAAAAAAAGTTGAAAAAAACAATTTTTATTTCATAACCTCAAAATTGAAAATTTTTCATAACTTTTTTGTTTTTGTTATTAGCTCATATTTAAAAATATGCTTGTGCATTTACATAGCTATGAGTTGTTAAAACATTACCCTTGACGCATTTTTCCAATACGGCCGCAATATGGCGCAATTTACAAAATTTAACATTTTACAAATTAAGACGCATATTGTGTTTTTATTGAATAAAACAGCCTTACATTACAAAGTATTTAAAATCAAAGCATTACTATGCGAATTCAAATATAAATTAGTTTTAAACTTTTTCAATTTGATCGCAATAGCATCAAGGGTAACCCCCCTGTATGTTAACGAAGCAAAAGAGTTATCTTAATAATTTAAAGTGGCCTTTCACAACGATATAAATAAAGAAAATGTGTTCCATACCTTGATGTGTTTTTAATTTGCATTTTACACGCGTAATACATGAAAAACGTTTTGGTACTCTCTTAAAAAATGCTCCTATTCTCTTTAACCCAAAAAGTGTGTTTACTTTTGCTTTCTCTTGCTTTCGAGATTTGTCACATAATGATCAAATCTCCAAGACGATTGTTGGACACGGTTTAGATATCTAAATTAATCGCATTCGCAATATAGCGCGGACGTAATCGTGGCTAAAATTGACAGCGATTGCCATATTGTACAGTCGAATACAAACATTATTACATTAGATGTTATATCGAGAGCCTTAATAATACCCTTATTTAGCCTTAAAAAAAAGGCTAAATAATTAATCCAAGACTTTTTGGAAGTCCCAGCCGTTCCAGGTACGTTATGTCACTTAATAGCGACCTTCTTTGATTGAATTTATTTAACCACTCTTTGTTTTTGAGGTTGCGGGTTCAAGTCCTGTCCGGAGTGATTTTTTTCAACTTATCATAAGTAAATGTTTGAATTTATTTTATTCTTTGGTTAATAATTTCAATATTTTTGCCGTCTCTCAATAACTAGTCAATCATTCATGTTCCAGCAAATTCTCCTGAGTTTTCTCGTTTTCAGAGCTACACTACTCACATCCATGCTACTACAGAATTCGAACAACATTAATAAAATCTCAAAAGTATCGATACAACACGTTCCGAAACCAAACTCCACGAATTAGAGTGATGCGGTCCGGATCACGTTTGACCGCGCCCGTATCATCTGCTCCTCAGGTGTTGCACGTAGCGAGGGCACTCAGAATGATTGCATAGTTTTGTGCCCAGCATTATCCGACCCGCTAACTTTCCATCAATCGAGAGCTGTGAATGCAACACGTAAGCTCGTCGAAAGTTCTCTATTCAATTTGTTGCGAGTGAAATTTTCATCGTTAGCGATTCTACCGTTTTCCTTCGCGGAGGTCGCGAACCGCAGAACGTGGGCTGCCCACACAAAATAAGTGCAACAGAAAATAACTTCCTCGATATCTATCGTTTATCTACACAACTGACGTCAAATAGTATTAGTTACGATGACAGTTCATCATCGATCGGAGTCGGCAATTTTTTTCCCCTTCCCGCTTCGAATGCCAGTGTTCCTATTCTGTTTATGATCACATCATTTCAATTTATATTTGTAGTAGGTAATATCTGCCACCCGCTAAAAGTGAAGGAAATCAAACATCGTGTGGAATCCTTCGGCTCCGAATGGGTTTTACCTTGCCTTTTATGTGGACTAGGCCGTTGAAGATGGGCGGCTAGGTGCTGGGTAAGTTTACTCTATTTAAAACATGTCTGACTACAGTCTCTTCATTTCACCCATCTTGTGTGAGTGGAGGTGCTAAAGGATACTGTTTCTGCAATACTCGAAGATGCAAGTCTACACCGTGGAATTTTAGTGGTTTTAAAGCCGAAGGTATTTAGTTGCACTCGTGATTCTGAGCCAAATTCCAAAATATTACTTCAAAACGAGCGAAAAAAAAAATTTTTTTTTCGCGCGTTTTGGAATGAAAATTTTAATACAGTTGCTCAAAAAGTGGCGTATTGCAGGGACGTATAGCGTTCGGGATGTGGGCTATTACACTCTCGTGCTTTTTTTTTACCTTTCCCGCACTCGTGCGTTCTCTTTCCCAACTGTCAAAATAATGTCTATTAAAAATAAAAACCAACCATGAAGTTTTTACTAAAAAAGTTTTTATGATTCATGCAAATACGTATATTTCTTAAAAGAAGCTACTAATTTGTTTCTATATCAGATTTAATGATTTTATTGAATGAGTTTGGTTAGGTTTCATTTCATTAAATTTCATTTTCAATTCATATCAATAAAAAACTTCTACTGAAGACTTGGCTGTATGCATAGTTGCCTTTGCCTACCAGAATGGGTGAAGAAAAAAAAACTCTGCTTATATTCTACGGTTGGCGCCATTTTGATTTTTCAGAAATTTTCTTTGTTTTAGTTGTTTGTTGCACAAAATGAGTAATTTCGACCCTAGTTTTTTTTAATTAACACCACCGGAACTCAGTATCACAAAATGCTTCGGAGAACATTCTACCGGAAAAGTTAAAAATGTTAAGTTAGTTGAGTTTATTGTGTTTTTATTATTTTACTAAATTGCTTCATTTTTCCGCAACTGTATTAAAAATAGTCGTTCAGTACACGTGCGGAACCGTCATTGCAACTTCTTCCGACTGTCAACCCTCGCCTTCGGCTGCGCCTCGGCTCGGGTAGCCATTTGTCGGAACTCGTTGCAATGACAGCCTTTCCACACTTGTAATGAAATATACTATTTGTAATTTGGCTCAGAATCACCAGTGCAACAAAATACCTTCGGCTTTAAAACCACTAAAATTGCACGGAATATATTCAATCTTATTCCAGTCCAGAGTGAAGCCCACCGTTAGGCATATGCTTATTCCCAATTATGCCAACCTCTGCTAGTCTTGTATTTTTTTTTGCAATGTCTTTAGATAAGATTTGAAGAAGCCAGTGCCTCTGTGGCATTCGCTTTACACTTTACGCCTCGGTGCTGTCTCCGTGGACCGCAAATTGATAACACGTCAGCCAATAAAAGTAATCAGAGGTAAATCTCTGTAGCGAGCCCCCATTGAGCGTGGCTAGAGAACTTTATGGGAAAGGTGGGTTGCGTAAATTATGAGGTTTGTAGAAATGCGAGTGGTGAAATTGGATTTTTAACATAAAACATTCAGTCTTTTCAAAGATAAGCATGACCGCGAGATGTGGTTAGATAGCGCTTGATACAATGCTCTCTTCCATCACTATTTTAGTCTACATAGAGCATCTATGAAGATACAGGTGTATCAGTGCTGCTGTAAATCTCGATGTGGTCCGTCATGCTCCAGCTGTATTCAAATTCTTCTTGCGTGTTCACGAGGCTTAGATAGATAGAGAACACTTTACATACGGATATGTAGAGTATGCCAATGCATATGGATTATAGAAGATATCAGGATATTTGTGGCACTCCATGCTTTCAGTTAGTATATGACATAAGGACAAGAATTAGAGCCTGAAGAATTTAGACTGAAAGCAATGAATTGGCAGTGTGTTCTGTTTCTGTGTGCCTTGCCCGCAGCAGAATAAAAATTTTAAATTTGTAGATTGTAGATACCTTCAATCCGCGTCACAAGCATATTCTCATCACAAGTTATCGGTTAAACGTACGTACGTTAATACGTTCAAGACGAATTTATCGTAAGTGATTGGATTGTTGTGAACGTATTCATTTATTACTTCTAATCTTGTCGACAACAAAGAGCGGCGATCGTTCCGCCATCTTCAGCTTCGCGAAATTGTTTCAGAGTAATAATGACGTTCAAGCAAATTGCACAGCTCAAATCCTACACTTAAACTGCCATTACAGATGCCTTTCTGCTGATAGTGCGATGTCAATGCTCGCACGCCAACGATACTATCACCGCGTCGAGGAAATTTACTTTTGTCAGTCACATTTAATGCTTTCTAAGAACCTAGATCAAAATGGGTATTCGGACAGAAGTGATGCTTCGTAACAACATGTCTAATTAAATTCTGTTAAGTATTCTGTGCTATTAGATACCTACACTATCCGTGTGTGATAAAAGTAAGTAATGCACAGAATACTTAACAATATTTAATTAGACATGTTGTTTCGAAGAGATTCTCTCAGATAGAGAATTGGAGCTTAATCACCACGCGAGCTCAATGCGGATTGGCGATTTTTAAATTATTATTATTTTATCTATTTTCTTACCATTCAATTGATACGTAAAACTTCCCTCTCAATTTATTTCATTTGAAGGAATCATAGTTTTTTGAAATCAGTATTTCAAAAGGTGCAATTTTTCTGATGCTGAGAGTAGTTACTCGTAGCATTGTGGCGGATGTGTTTCAGAGTGTTTGTTCAATTTATTTGATTTGTTTCTTTGTCCTGTATGTGTTCTTTTGCCGCATTATTTTATGAATCATACGATTCAACCACTCGACAAAGATCTTTCAGCTAGTTTATGCGGTATAATCTGTTTTATTCACTTCGCGGTCACGAGTACCACGTTTAAATAAATCTAAGACTGCACACCTCATTGCCTGCACTATGAATTATTAAAACATGTACAAGTCGCCTGTTCATGATCTTTTCCAATCGTAAATTCCACGCGAGAATCAATTTAACACTATTCTGAGATGGCTACAGTAGGTAACACAGGAGACGCAGAAGATGCGCTCGGTTATTCATCAAAATATCTAATGATTCATCGAAAAACAAAGCACAAAGATGTTTTAGCTAGGGGAGCCCTGCAATCTATTTAGGTGGACTCATGTAAAGGGTCTCTACTGGCAAATTGTGAAAACTGCTAAAACATATTTGATTTGATTTGATTTATGAAGGTTCTAGTAGGTAGTGGGGTCGGTTAGCAGTGTGTGTGAGAGCATGATAGCCGTGATTTTTAATCCTTTTTCGCCGTTCGAAGGTTGCTACTTCGGTACCTACTTTTTTATTTTGCTTAGTTCAGCTAGGAGTTTTTAAGTTATAAACACAGATGGATAAAGTAGTTAGCACATCTCACCGAACGAAAGTGCGAAAATTCCTATCGTGCATGCGTATGCAAATACCGGCCATATATGTAGTCCTCTATTCAGATGCAAAATACATTCGAAATCTGTCAGAAAGCTAAATAAAGTAGTGAATAAGAATAACCCAAGTAACCAAAATGATAACACTGTCTACTTTGTGTTACATGTAGGCACGCGGGCAAGTTGCCTACTGCAAAATTGTTCATGCAACTGCACCAAAAATAAAGTGACATATCTGACCAAAATAAAAAAAAACCGTCGTCATTTTAATTTTAAATTAACGCATCTCATAAACAGATTTTGATTAAATCTAGCTAAGAACACTCACGATCAAATCGCCTTTCAAACAAAACCAACTAAATCAAAATCGTTTTACCCGTTTGGATGCCACAAATACATAAAGACACAGATGATTATGATGATGATGATATCCTTTTATCCCTTATCAGGGACATAGGGCTCGAAACTTATAACACACACTTCACTTATAACCTCTTTATGCGCCTGGGGTCAAAAATTGTAACCAAATATCAATAAAATTAAAGGTAGAGTAGAGTATCCTATGCAAGATCCGTTTAGTGTAGCTGAAACTTGGACCAATTCAAAATTTGTTCAAAATCACTAGTAGAGCCTATCTTTCGCTTCGCAGCGACATTAAACTAGTGGTTCGCCCCGAACTTTGAACTCGCGACCCTATATCTCAGCAACCCCTCGACCGATTTGGCTCATGTTCCAACTTAAAAATTCTCTTTGCCTCATTTACCCGCCTACCAAATTTCATGACGATCCGACAACATTTACTCAAGTTATCGTCGAACGAATATTCATACATACATACAAACATACATACATACATATAAACATACAAACGCCGGATTGTTCCAGTTGACTCGGAGAACTTCGCTCCCTTCGCTCACTCGTTAAATCATCAGGCCGTATAGTTCAAAGCAGCCTATCAAAAGCGAGCTCAGTGCAAAATCTGGCAACGACGGGCGGAAAATAATGCAAGAACGACGACGGCAAGGCGAAGCGCCTCTCGAGACATTTCCCGGATGCAGGGAAATTGCATGAGCATGAAAACCCACCCCATAGACGCCCCTGGCGGTAACGTTTCAAAGGAACAGAGTTGTTTCCTTTATAACTACAGAGTAAAAAAAGAAATGTGCCGAACAGGAGGAAAATAACAGCTCTTATTCCGTAGTGCCCTATTTGTTTCGGCTCTACAATAAAAGTTAGTAAGTATGTTAATTAATGGATAGAGAACACTTTAATGTACACCAAAAAAATGTAATTAATGTAACTTTCTTAACCTATGAGTACAGATAGCGTATCGCTGAGAGCGATCTCTTCCAGACAACCTTTGGATGGACTGGATGATGAGTGACACCAACATTTTTGTCTAGCAAGCTTAGACAAAACTGGCTGTTGTCATGTTAGGGCCTCTGACCATAGGACGTATCGATTAATTTCTCCCGAGCTCGAGCTAGATCATATTACGGAAACAGCCAATTTCCCTCGGAGGAAAAGCTCCATATTTAACGCGAGTGGAGGGTAAAAAGTGTGTTATCCCTTGCAGAATAATGGCGGCAATAAATCGCCTGGCGATAATTATCTGCGCAATTACAAGGGCGTAACGCGCAAGCGCGGCGCGGCGCGTGCGCCGCAACAAAAGCAGGCTTCTTCGCATGCACTCTGTAAGTATATTTTTCAAAATGCTACTGGTAATATCTTCAAAATTAAATTTAAGCTGATGCTATTTCCTGTAGGTCTAAAAATGGCACTTCGCATGAATCCTAACAAGATCCTCTTGAGAATCTCATTGCAAATCTTTAGACAATATTGAGAAACTTATTTCAATATTTTTTGTTTTGGTTCAGTAGTTTGGATTTTACAACGTTTCAAAGATACGGTTTTATGAGCTTCACGCGACGGTCTGCATACTGTTGGCGGTCATAGGAACAAAACATTTTAGCGCATAAAAACAAAACTACTGAAGCAAAATAAAAAATATTGAAATTAGTTTCTCAATATTGTCTAAAGATAAGATTAAGCCAATAACGGACTTTCGAACAAAAAACTTTGCCTTACGAATTCTCGGGTATGTCGCATTCGAGATTCTCCGAAGAAAACCTTAGTAACAAGTCACATTCGACATTGCCGAGAATCAGCCCCCAGATAAGCGGCAATTCCAAATAAGAGTTCCGAAAGATTAATTATTATCAGAAATTTATCTATTTGACAGATTTCTATGGAGAGTCGTAAAATGGACCAAACATTTCATTCAGGTGGTGCATGGGCGGCGGCAGCCCTCCTTGAAATGCCCAACATCAAATGGAATAGACTTGCCCAACACCTATAATCTCCTCTCAGATAATTTATACGCAAAGGACAGCATTTTCTTTAGCTGAACTAACTTGGTTCGCCCCAAACTATGAACTCGCGATCCCATATCTCAGCAACCCCTCGACCGACTTGGCTCATGTTCGAATTTAAAAATTCTCTTCTCGTCTCATTTGCCCGCCTGCCAAATTTTATGATGATCCGACTAAATTTACTCAAATTATCGTCGAACGAACCTTCATACATACATACTAAACGCCGGATTGTTCAAGTAGACTCGGAGAACTTCTCTCGTTTCGCTCGCTGGTTCAATTAATTTAAAATCAATACCTACTTTGTAGAGAATATTTTGGTCTAAACTTTTTCGATGTCTTTTTTAGATCTAAGAGGTTCAGCTCATTTCACGGAGGTACAGTCAGCTACACTTTAAAATGTATTGCGAATTTACGCGCGATTTAAGAGCTACCATGGGGTATCCTAACGTGTCGTTCACTGTACTTAGGCTCAGTGGAGCTACATAGCTTGTTCCATTTTCGAATCTTTCTCCCGACCTGACCTAATCGAGCCGTATTATTATTTACATGCCAGATGTTTTAAAACGTGCTAATTAACGCCCTGATTATTCCAAATTAAGAAAGTGTAAATTCATTAACATATCAGATAAAGAATCTAACATGCTGTAGAATGCTTTTTCTTTCTTTCCAACAGTTCTTAAGTAGTCCGTGTTATAAAATGTTATGGCATTGTAAAACGTGGCCTATGACCATACGGTGTTACTCATAAAATCTAGATAGCTAAAATGCTAATGCTAACTGTGCCTTCCAACAAGAGAGTCAGTCAAGTCCATAAATGTGCCAGTGAATGACTAAGTATCTAGGTATGCCTCTTTAACAATGTAGTTTAAACATATCTGCTGTGGAGTTCCATCATACATGCCTTATAATAATTGTATCTCGCGCTAAGAAGGTCGTTATGTATGTATTTTTTTCAGCAAATACCGTCAAAGAGTGCTCTATGCGGATTTCATTTAAAATAATTATTGCTCTACTATGCATATTTTTGTTTTTTTAATTTTTCAGGTTTTTTGCCGTGTTTCCGGCCTTTTCAAAAGTGTTAGTCATTAAGAAAACAGCATGTACCTATTTGATTATTTTGCTTTTGAATAAAGTTATTTCTTTTTTATTAGGTAAGCTCGAACACTCTCTCAGAGAAGGCCTTTGCCCAGATAATGGGACATGTGAAATTACTGCACAGGCTACATCTTCCTTATCTTACTTACTGTTTTTTAAGTATCTTTCCGCAATAAAAAAGAAAGAAAAAAGAAAGAGATTAATCCACACACTTGTATTTTAAAGGAATCGCCCCTGCTGTTGCGCCTGCGACTTTCCTCGCGCGCAGTAATTGTGGCGCGCTGCGAGTCGATAAACAGTTGAAATTAGAGGATTGCTGCGATCCAATGCGGAAATCGTACAATGTACTTGTAGCTTCTTGTTGCGAACTGTTATAGATATAGTTTCATAGAAGATACACAGGATTATTGACCAGCTGGCTTAGCTGTATGAGCGGCCATAAACCTTAAAGCTGTATGAGCCTTTGCATCTATGCAATGAGATGATTTATACATCCAGTGGCTCCTTCACTCACACTAGATGGGTGAAGAGACCACTCAGCGCTGCAGTGTCTGGGATATTGTTTTAGATGGAGTAGGCTTGCCCAGCACTAGGGCTAGGCCGACATCCTGACAGCTTAGTCGGCCTAGCCCACAGGAAAGAAAAGTCAATACTTGTAGAGCCAACTAAGCCGCGGGTTTCCTGACGATGTTTTTCCTTCACCGTTAGCGAGTGGTATTGCTACTATTACGTAAATTCACAAATGTGAGCGGCCATATCGAGGTTTATAACTCGATACAACTACCTGTGTCTTTCTCGCTCTATATAAATCAAAAGAGTGAGACACAACTATTGTATTCAATTCCATGTACAATTGTACATACAGGGTGTCCAGTAAGCGATGCGACAACGTTTGGGAGGTTAAAACTTGGATCATTTCCCATAATCAGACCCTGATGACCCTCATGCCATGCTAACTTTAACATTGCTAAACATTCCTGTATATTTGACTGCGCGGAGAAGAATGGAGAATTGGAGAACCAACCAATGCGGGCACGGATGAACCATCGTCTTTGATTCATGGTGAATACCCTGAAATTACCATCCAAGCAGCACATAGCCCTGGCTAAAACATAAATTCATGAATTTACACTCTGTCAAAATGCAATGTCAATTTCCATATCGAACGGCGGAGATTCAGAATTTCACATGAAAATGTCAATCCTAATTCAACGAAGGTGTACTGAAAACATAGTAGTTTATTGCCACTGAAACAATCAACGACCGGTGAGGTAAGGTAAGGTCAGGTCGCCGGTAATGGTAGAGGTGCTATATCAATCACCTAATCAGTGACAAGGCCGGCAGATTTCAGCTTCACGGGGTTCACCTTAGTTTTAGGGCTACGTTGTTGAAAACGGTTTACTCTTCGATCAAGTGGGTTTACTATCCGCTTATTACGTTTCGGGATGATATTGTAAAGACAGCGGGAAAACAATGGACGACATTAGCTTTCGTGCTGTGTGAACTCTACTCATGAGGTGCATAAATAGATAGACGGAATATAGTGGTTCGTCCAATATTGCAATAAAAAAAACAGGACGGGAAATGTGAGAAACAATTCTTGGCGAAACGGACAAAGGACTAAGCAATCCTCAAAATTTACTTTTCCAAGTAGGTAACTGTTCCGTAGACGGAGACTAGTTGAAGAAATTCGCATCGACAGTTACTTGACTCGGTAGCTCAATTGGTAGAGCGCCTGCACGGTATGCGAGAGGTTGCGGGTTCAAGTCCTGTCCCGAGTGAAATTTTTCAACTTATTTTAAATGTTTAAATTATTCCCTAGCACGGATTAGTGCTTTAGAAAAAACAAAAAGTAGGTAACTGTTCCTTTGAGTGGCAGCGTTTCAGCCTTTGACATAATACTTTATTCTTTGATTATCTTGTGGTGGCACCCCTCAGATGGGTTCTGCCGTTATTGTAGTCAGTTGTTTCCTCCACAATGCTATCTAACGTCCTTCGCAGCCAGTCGCTTTGCAATGCCCGTTTATTGTTGCGAACGCCTCGCTAAATGTTACTAGAATCACCAGGGCCGTATTTACCATTGGACACTCTCAGCACTTGCCTAGGGCCTCGCGACCCATGGGGCCCCGCGATCCATGGGGCCCCCTCAGCCCGGATCTAGGGAGGGCGTTACAAAAACTCTTTTTACAGGGTAATAGCACCCAATACCTAATAGAGATCACACTCCAAATATTTTTATTTCTCTATGACGTTCCTTTGATTTTTAAATAAATAAAATGTGTGCTTTGACGCGAAAAAAATATCTTTAAAATATGGTATTAATAGATTTTTACCACTTAAAACAATGCTCATGCAGCTACGCACATAATCATGTGTTTGAATTTGAACTAAATCCAAAAACAAGATAGTTTTGAATTAACTTTTTTAATTAAATTTTATAATAATAATTGATTTTCTCAACTTTTTTTACAGAAATGTCACTCTGTTGATAGGTTACACCCTGCAAAAAGAGTAAGGACCTTTTGAACATATTGAATTTGTACTATCCATATTAAAGCGAAAAAAAACGGAAAATGTTGCGGGCGGGGCAATCTAAAGCCGCGTTTTCACGGTCAAAGTGCGCTCGTACAAATCTACTATGATGACAACTTTCTTATTGCTCGTTTTCACCCAAGTGCACTAAAATGGCCGGTGTACACGATCAAAGCAGCATCGAAGTAGTCACTCCTTTAGTGACGTAGCCAAGATGACAAAATCTTGAGCTGGGACAGTGTCAGGGCCCCTTATCCTAAAGTGCCTAGGGCCCCCAATCACAGGTCGGACGTCTACAGAGGTTACAGACGGCCCTGGAATCACTTGTGGTTGTGTGTTTCACAACTGTTTGTTGTTCTGCGTCAGGTGCGGCTGATTTGTTCTCGGGTGAGGGTTTGTTTTGTCTTTTGTAATAGTGACAGGACTCCAGCTGAGAGTTGCGTGAGAAGCCACTTCATTTACGAGGCGTAGTGTTTTGATTGATATTGTTACTTGTCGCGTCATCTAGAATCGAATTTAATTGATGATTGACTTTATTTGGAAAAAGGATAAGGAAACGTAACAAGATTTACAATGGCTGAGTGATTTAGTGCACTCGTGATTCAATAGATCAATACATATTATTTTAAGTAATTAGAGTTGCATCAAAAACTGTTTGTTTTCTGCGTACCCAAATTAAGTACCTAAACTATTTAGGGCATCAGATTAATTTATCGATGACAATCAAATGTATCTGCTACTGATACCTACTCATAAGTAAGTAAGACTTTAAAATTCAATTAGATCATTCGAACTAGCTCGCAAACCAGTAGATAGTAGTAACGCTACTTCCAACCCTTTTTTGTCGTCGTCGTCGGTTGACTCTCATTTAGCTCAGTGACGAGCAAAATTGCGGAAACACGCAGTATAGAAACCACATCATAAAGTATGACACCTAGTAAGTTTGTAGAGTTCAAACAGTACTTACCTAATGACAATTAATTTCCTATACTCGCTTATCACAGGTACCACCTAACAGCAATTGAGATAACCCGTTGCTGTTCGTTCTCTGCCACTAGCTCTGCAAACTTATTCGTGAAAATTACACCATCAATTTTGCACCCTACGCCTTTTAAAATAAGAGGCTACAGTTGTTGATGTGTTAAGTTTGCCGGTCAGAATGTGTAGGACAAATAGGCCGTGGTCACGCAAGTGGAGGTTTTTAGTTATGCGTCTTGCACATAGGACTCAAGATGGGTATGCAAAATATGGGCACCTACCGTTGAACAAGTGTTAAATGCATTTATATGGAGCAATTGGAGGTAAAGAAAATGCTAATTTTACGTAAGGGCGCTAGATAATGGACAATCTGGACCAGATATGGGGAACTAAGTAATCATACTTTTTGTAGTGAACATAAAAAGAATAAATCCATTTGCTTCCATTCAAACAGATAAAGTAGACCAATATTATTGTTATTAAATAACCTTGAATTAAATAATTTGGTTACCAACCATTTTGTGATAATATTTTCTTACCATACAATAAAAACATATTACACAATATTTTGTAAAAAAAAACTGTAGACTGTAGATAACTCCGTTACTGAAGGTACAAAACCTATCGTAACCGAAGTAACTGAGTGGGACGAACAAAAATAATACACTATTTAAAACTCAACGTGTAGCATTAGTTAAAAGCGATATTATATAAACAAACAAGGATTTAACGCATCCAGTGAGCGAAGACGTGACAAAACCCGATACAAGATACAACAGAATGATAACCGAGTGGCAAGTCGTACGCAACCATATCCCTTTTAGGACTGATTTCAATATTTCGATACCTACATAAACTAGGTACTTAGAGTTCGCTCTTACTGTGACTCGTGATGTATTTTACAAATAATTAAAAATAATTATAATTATAATCACTCCGTGAAACCTTACCATTTCATTGGTGTATTTTTCGGGTTACTTCTTACTCACTGACCCGACATCTATTTTTGTATATTGCTGATCGAAGGCTCTATCTATCAGATAAAAGTGAAAACGGAACAGAATTAATATAAAAAAAACGCCGGTATAATGGTTGTATATGAGCGAGCAAAGGAAATAATTTCCCAGCGAAATCAGTATTTCTGCTGTAACTATTTTGCACTGTGACATACCGTTCTGCCGATAGCGTAATTAAAAAATAAACGAGCAGAAAGACTCAACAGCCGTTCCGTTACAGCTTTTTACAGTCTATTTAACCTTGGTCGGGGCTTGAAAAAAAGAAAGTTACATGCTGCGTTAAACACAGAAATTCGTCCAAATTACAGTTTATTGTCGTTTTACTCTAATTGCGCGGACTCATCAGGTGGTCGTCGGACACGGCCGCCATGACACTCACAATGACAGCAGGGTGACCAGATTTTAGCTAACTCGATTCGCCTAATTTTGTCTTCCGAGTAGCCTAAATCGCCTAATTTTTTTTCTCGACTATTTAGCCTAAATCGCCTAACATATTGAACCTAGAAGCCTAAATTTAGCCCAAAATAATAATAAAAACAAAAAAAAGACCGTGTTGAGCAAAAGAAATATTTAAAAAAATCTGATAATTTTCATTTGTTTGTTTTTTTAATTGGGCTCAAACTAAAATAATAATTTCCCGCAAAAGTTCTCCGTCACCATCAGCCTCCTTTCCACGTGCATATTACGTTTCGTTACAAGCATTTTATGGAATAATCAAGGAATGGTTCAATAAATTGGCGATAATAGCCTAAATCGCCTAAATAAATGCGAAATAATCCTGAGATAGCCTAAATCGCCTGTTCCCATTTTTTAAGGTAGCCTAAATGGCTACTGGTCGCCGATCGCATTTTATGGTCGCTGTTTGACCCCCTGAGGTAGCCTAAATGGCGACAATTCGCCTAATCTGGTCACCCTGAATGACAGCCATTTGGGCGGGAAAGTGAAATTTCGCTCATCTACGTCAAATAGGTGAACAATAAAATCAGATGCGCTTTGGAAACATACCTGAAAAATCTTGTTGAACTATAATATGAGCTATAATATTAGAATAGAATAGAATAGAATAGAATAATCGTTTATTTAGACACCACAACACACTCATAAATACAATCATTACTAAGTTTATCTAAAGATCTCTATACGACTGCATGTATGTAAACGTAAGTAGTAATAATAATGAATGTCACCAAAACAGTATTTAAAAACGTCAGCATCACCCTTTTGTTTGATTAACGCCCTTGACGCTACGGGGGGTAGGTAAATTAGCGCATCCTGATGAACATCGAAAACAGCATCGTCACCCTACTTTATTGTACAGACAATCCGCCCAGACAGATCTAACTGTTCGTGAACTACGCCAAAATGACGCTAATGACAACGACCGGCAATGGGACGGCAAATAAATAAATAAAAACACCGTGAAATTACCATTCTCCACCGACGGGTAATCGCTACCATTCTGTGACGTCACATCGGCATCGGTCTGCAATATCGCTTTTCACCAAAACGGTACTTAATGGCCCTGTAATGATGCGCCGGGTTTTCGGCGTAATGTAGAGCTGAATCATTCACTCATACATACACACACAGCATGTTAGACTAGTAAATATTTCATAAGTACTTACAATATTTTATCTCCTTGTCACCACTCCTGTTTCAATCTCAACTCGGACGAGGTTCGGGCCTGCGAGCCATTAATACAGGCTATTTTATATCCTATCTATGGCAGCAGACACCTTCATAGAGTGCCCTAAACCTATTTTTTTTCTATTTGAATTATTGATTTGGCTGACTGTACTTAGTTACTAATAAAATTGTCATCCACTTTCCTGAATAAAGATTTTTATTATTTTATTATTAGTATTTATTATTTTAAAAAAACCGCACAATGTTGGACCGTCAAAACCGGTTTATTTACTGAAAAACAGCTCTTATTAAAATGAACAATCTTTTTTTAATAATTAATAATGGTGCTTATTTCTTAGCGAATTCAGGGGCTGCTGGTTTAACATAAGATAAAATAAAAAAATAAAAAATATATACAACGTGTTACAAAACATCCTAACTCTTTTTACAGGGTGTAACCTACTGGTCAACAGGATGTCAATTTTGTAAAAAAAAGTTGAAATTAACAATTTTTATTATATAATCTCAAAATTTAAAAATGTTCAAAACTTTTTTGTTTTTGGTATTAGCTCAAACTTAAAAATATGTTTGTGGGTGTAGGTGCATTTGCATAGCTTTGAGTTGTTTAAACATTGTGAAAGTCAATGAAAACAATATTAAAAAAATACTTTTCTCCCGCCACAGCGTTGACATTTTATTAATGTAAAAATCAACGGAACGTCATAGAAAAAAAATAATATTTAGGTGGTGATCCCTATCACCGGGTGCTATTACCATGTAAAAAGAGTTAGCATCTTTTGTAACACCTTGTATTTATTTAAAAACCACAATATGATGGCCGTATCGAGTTTTCCAGCTTGATACTTCTATGTCTGCACCGCTGTATGTAAATCAAAAATGGTGGCACAGATATGACGCTCATGCTACGCGGGCTTGTCTTGGTAGTTATTGTAACATGTAGCTCGCAGTAAGCTCACCTACACGGTAGAACAATTTATAGTTTTCCCCCTGCGACGCAACTCGTTAATCATAACGAAGAAGAAAAGGAACATTGATTAAAAATCAAGCGAAAATAATTAAAAAATAATCCGTGTACTGGCGGAACTACCCGATTCGATTAAAAACTGAATTAATTTTGAATAACTAGAACTAGGGTTCTGCAGAGAATTACAGCAAAAATAATTTAGGAAAATTTACCAGATTTAGGCGATTGTGGCAAGGTGGCCGATTTGATAAGACTTTTAACCCTTTAATGGCCACCATAATTTGAAATTGATTGCTTCTGAATAGAGTCCAAATATAATGACAAATTCGGACTATCCCTGTCGTATAAGCATTATGTGGTACAAGGTTCTATTCTCCAACTTCATGTAAAACTACCACTCAATGTGACGATTGCGGTTTTGATCACAGGGCTAGTTTCAATCGCACTGACGCTACTGCCTATTGCCTGATTTCTGTCTACGGTCTGACTGATTATTTGTGGTCACTCCTTCGGTCTATTATACGAATGTAGTGCCTAACAACTGCAGCACGCATTGTTATATTCGAGGGTACTAATAAAGCTGAACGCATTAAGACAGAACATACGAACAAAGAGACAGCAGAATAATCAAGGCATCAGGGTACATACATAGGTACACTTGTCCCAATCATCACCACCTATCGACACCTCATCATTATATTTTAAGAGTTATCCTCTTGTTGGTGCAGCATTCTCCATGCACTACGATCACATGCCAGTTCTTTTGCAGCCTAATACGTGACGACATCCACCTTCTCTTTAATTTGGTCAAAGTAGCTTTTCCGTGGCCTTCCTTTATCTCTCTTTCCTTCTATTATGTTAGTTATGAATTTGTCGTGACGTAGCAAGTGGCCTTGCATCCTTGCTCTTCTGCCTCAGCAAAATCAAATTGTCCTCAGCAACGTTCTCCTCTCCCTTACTCTTTCCAGGACTTGCTCATTTAACACCCTTTCCGTCGAAGTCGACACCTACGGATCCCCAATACCGAAAACTCCAAGCAAAAACTAATTAACGTCGGAGCTAATTCTACCAATAGATAGGTACCTATGCCGCGGCCGTAATAATACAGTGATAAATTGAACATCAGCAACAATTTGCTGTAGATTCTCGGAGGCATTAGCTTAGATTACAATAACAACCTAATTCTTGGCACTAGCTTTCACTTTCACGTCGGGTATGAGAGGCTCGAATTACTGCCAAAGTGTACGGTAGTTATGGGTCTGGCTGAGTGCATCTGCTATATGTATAAACCATTGCTTATAGTTGATCAGCTAGATGGGGAAATGGTTAGCGTAATGCCCCGACGATTTTACGTGTTAGATTTGATTGTAGAGTCCTTGTTTAAGGTTCCGCACTTGATAGGTACCAAAACAATAGTTTTGATTTCGATTGGTAGGTTTGAGGGTGGATGGATAGTATCCAGTCCTTTTAAGGGTTTCGTACCCGAAAGGTTCCGAACGAGACCCTATTACTAAACCTACGCTATCAGTTCGTTCTGTCCTACCTTAAATTATGTAGAGGGCTGGTATTATTTGGGACAGATAACCATTATTTTCTTTTACTTCTGGTATCTGCCTTGATAAGTCGAAAAGTCTAATCCTGATTTGACATTAACTTAGATTACAACAACGTATCTAATCATGGCACGATGACACGTCACAAAATAGACGTTGTCAACAGAAGAAATTAGTGGAAAGAGCTCATAAAACCGCTACTTGGTAACTAAGTCATCATTCATCGGAGAGCGAACGCGGTGAGTTATCGGACATTAATTGTCGACAAAACGCGGCAATCGAGCCGTAATTTATGCGCGCGCGCAGACAAGGCCCTCGGGCAAGGACCACTGCGGTAAAGGTTTGTACAAACTGCTGTGAAAAATTCTGATTTTGAAGACTTTCTTCTCACATTCACGCCGGGAACGGGCGTGAACATGAGGTTGAGAATGAGAACATGGGGTTTTGTATAGAAAAGTTCACGGCGAGAATGTTTAGAGGCCTCGCCGCTGTTGGATGTTGGCAGTAAGCTCTCTAAACATCAGTATGTTCTTGGCCAGCTAACCAGATCTTCAATACTGGCCACTTTTCCAGCCGATTCCTCAAAATTAGCCTTCAGTCTTTTTTTTAGATGACTTGCCCTGCAATGGCTTGATCTCTGCACAGCTTGGTGATTATAAATGGACGAATTTGGTTGATAAATATAATTAACTGATGAGCATTATTTTAGGTACACTGGTACATGGTACGTACATACTTACAATCAGGTGGCTTGTTTGCAATGTGGACAAAGCTTTATGGCATGTCGCGTTGACAAGTTGGATGAATATATTTCTGAATTAACAAATGAGACTGTGTTAGCAGTAACGGTTGATTATGAGGTGCGACATTCTTGCTCACGAACAAATTAGCAACATTTAGCGAAAGGCGTCTTGATCAATAGCCGATATTAAGTTCACCTGTTAGTTGAACTAAAAGTGTTATTTTAAATGGAGAATAAATAATAACAGGGTCTCTATCTCTTGTGAAGTCGCCATTTCGCATGGAACCGTCAGCCAGTAAATGGGCTTGGGCAGCGAAATAAAAATACAACAAAGAACAGAAGTACACTTCAGCAACGCATTTGATAATCGATTCGAAATTATAGTATGGTACATAGACTCGGGGATTGTCTACAGGGGGTTAAAAGACCGCCAACAAAGCGGGAAACCACGAATTATTGTCCTCATCATAACCACAATACAGATAAAGATCATAACGAACATATTGGCCCAAGGAACTATGCCTGGGAAATCAACAGTTTATGATTTGCAAAATATGACTTCCCTGCCTTACACTTCCAATAAGTGACAAAATATTTTCCAAAATTATAACCTAAAAAAACTAAAATCATTTCCCAGCCATAATTTGTGGAAAAAATACTGTGTTTTGGTGTTTAGTATGGCTTTGGGGTCTGTAAGCGGTCTTTTAACACCCTGTATACGCTTTTTGTAGAGATAACAAGGAGAACAATGACATACATCAAAATGTATAGATTTTCAAGTTTGATACATTTCTTTATTTTGACGATTGCAACGTTTGTTTTGTTTACTGCGTAGCGCGGATTGCCTGTTCAATTACCTACATAAACATTTTGTTTTAACCATTTGTAACTTTCTTGGTTGTTGTATCATAATTTTAATCTAAGTCAGTCTATAAGATTTTATTTGAATAAATAAATAAATCTAAAGTCGTGAACTAATAACTCTCCAAGAATCGTTCAGCTCTTTGGCAGATCGGGCAATGCCACTCAACTCAAATTAAAAACATTTTAGGAATTTCTATCATCTTGTCATAAAATTTGCAAGAAAAAAAATAAAGATACTAAGGCATCAATCAGAATTTTTCCAAGCGTCAAAAGTCAAAGGTTTCCAGTTAATTTTGTATTATTGTTAGGAAAAGTCATTGCGGTTAGCGAGTATTAATTCTATACCATAGCACTAATTAACACGATAAGGTCCACTTGAATCAACCAGGGTTAGCCAGTTAACTCTGAGTTAACGTCAATAATTGTATGGAAATATTAAATTAAATCAGAGTTAGTTGGCTAACCCTGACTGACGCAAATCCGCCAAAGACTGGCTCTGATGAAATTACTTTCGAATCAAAGTGAAACGATGTATGAAAAAACTGTTTTCAAAACCACTGGAGTTGCTTGGCAGAGCCCTAGAGATCAAGTGGCGTTGCGAGATAGAGGCTCTCTTTGATTCGCCACTACGTATAATAATTGTTCACGAACCATCCATAAACGTGGCGTACTTCGGGAAGCAATTTATATTTTCTCCTCTTGTCCGATGCTGAGATAAATAATAAGTTATGGTGCTAGGTACCCGTATTCAGATTGACAATTCTAAATGAAACATGTTAAAAATCTTTTGAAAATACGTGAAGGCCTGGACTCTGACAATCTTTCTCGGCAATAGGCGCCACTTTAAAAATGCCTCGTATACGTTCGTTGCGGACTTTATCCTCCCGCCCAACGAAACATGCTCATTTTAGTGGTATGTAACTTTTATTTACGACTTTTTCATAGCCCATGTTTCGCCACCGTAACATGGGCTATGAAAAAGTCATATGAAAAGACTAGAACGATTTGTATCTGAAGCAACATTTTACAGGCGCTTTTTTTTTCAGATTTTGCAGTAAACCTACCATCTTCTGATTTTCCGTGAAAAAAAACAGCCGGTATAATCAATTCACAGAACAAGTCTGTTGATCTTTTATATCATGCTACCTATTTCGCAGAGATAGGCAAAGTGAACGTAGCTATAGAAGCACGCCTAATGGCTCCTTTTTTTCACGATTGAAAACAAAAACTAGGCAACCGAAATGCCGCCGTAACGCCTTGCGTAACGCATCTCTCACTTCTCGTAATGCCACGTTTAAAGCCGTGCGAACACTGAACGTCGAACAATCCAAAGCTTTATCTGATTTATTAGTGTATAAATAATAATAGATGGGTGTTCCAGTACCTACCTACCACAAAACAATACATCAGAAGCACCAACTGCACAAACTCAATGCTAAAATGGCTCGTGCCGTGCAAGCACGTCCAACAAACAATACATATACTATCCAATCTCAGCAGCCACTTTACAGTAGGAATTTTGAAAAATAAATGCACTTACCTACACTTTTGAAGCTTATATGTGCAGCAAAGAGGGTTTGTCTAGCTAGAGCGTGACAGATAACTGTGTATCGCCCAGTCCAACTCGATAAAATAAAATTATCTTCTATCTATCTATCCAGCCCATAAATAAAGCCTAATGCTGGGCATAAGAAGTTCTCTTCATAACATAAAAAAATCCAATCGAGATTCTATTAAAGCCTAGGTCGCACGTAGGTTTTAATTTCAGATTCTGAGTGCATTCACTGTCAGAAACTATCGCTGCTAAATTGTAGAGTCTATTTGCCCGACCAAAGTATTGATGTTATTATTTTTCGCACTGGATTTTAGCTTCTCTTTACATTGACCATCATCCCCCTTTAGGCTAGTCAAAGAGAGTAGAACAGAGTGGGTATCTATGAATGTGGTCTTTTGCTAGCTGAGATTGACTTCTCTTGTATTTATGATGTGCCTGTAGGGCGGTCGGTGCATGTGTGCTCTCTCACGATGTGTTTAGCTAGCCGGTGTGGCGCTGACGTTTCGTTGGGCGTAATAATAATGTGAACCCAATTGTTTTATTAGGTAGAGGTAATCAAGTTCGGCATTAATTATAGGCGTTACGGAATAATGAAAGTGGATAGAGGAAAAAACTTTTGGAGCACACGCAAATGGTGTCAATCATGCAAGATTGGTATCTAAAATAATGTTTACGGTATTATACCGACCGAGATTTACAAATTGTAAATAAATAGTTTTGTGATACCTAATGCGCAAATATGTATGCACAAAGTAAACAAAGTTAATAAAGTAAACCGATTTTATTTTGACTTCGTCATATTTCTATTGTAATTCACGAATCCCGACAGGTTGTGTTAGTTGGTACGCTGATCAACTTAGCAGGTAGAGTTCTTGAATAACGTCATCGCAAACAGTAACAACCAAGATGTCTAAACAATTTTGAACTTTCCATATCTTTCCAATGCCTTATTGTGTAGGGAAAAAACGTAGTTGTCATCGGCACAAGACGTGCCCTTTGGCTGTGAGAGGCCCAAGTTCAGAAAGCTCCTATTGCGCTCGTCATAATCGTGACAATGGAATGAAAATGTAGGCATACATTGAAGGGAAGGGAGTACGTGCATTGCGCAAAGTGCATTCCTCACCATTCCATCAGAAAATAGGTACACGCAATTTGATTTATCTTTTGAATGGTTCCAAATTGAATCATGGCAATCACAACCGTTGACGCTTGATGATGCAAATGATGCTGTGAGGTAACAACTGATAACGGCACTACACGTAACCTTTGCACAAAGGAGGAGGCTTTTGTGTCCTAGTTCCCTACATTCATTTGAATAGCATCGGATAAGATGGTCTGATAGTGGATTGAAAACATTAGGCAGGTACTTATTAGAAGTGGACCACTGGTTATCAAAATTACTTTTCCTATTAGGAATGTGCCAACCAGCGCCTCTATTATGTAAAAATTCCAAACGAGCGTATTGAAATGAACAATCTTTTTTTGACATTTCAAAACGGTTATTTTTACCGTGGATATTTTAGATAATACAGGGGCAGGTATATTGTACGTTGTCAACCATAATACATCTTTGCATGTTCTCTTAGTAAGGGTTAGTATTATTGAAAACAACCAAAATAAACTACGGTATCTCAACTTGTAATTCTTGTAAATGCTCTTACATCTTGCTCGATACTATACACTCTTCCATAATTTTGATCGATACAAGAATAAATGTAGAACCAGATGATTGCTCTAGGGTGGTATCAGCAGGCAAACATTATGATGAGTCAGTTATTGAATGGAGTGGGAAAACAATGCGACGTGAAAATTACCTGAAAAGACTACGATTGATGATTACTGGGAAGACAATGAGAGTCATGTATTATTAAACTTAAATAACTAAGGCAATTAACTCGCACATAATCCGATTAATTCTTTCAACAAGAAAACTGATCACGATGTATATTAATCGTCTTTTCGAGAGGCATTAAGTGGAATGTTGTGTACCGATATCAATCTAAATGGTTTTAAGTGAAAATACGCCCGCAGAAAGTGTGCAACTTTTACTATTGAGCCCAGCTTTAAAAATAATGATGCCATTTCTTTTGCATTCAATTTCAAAATGATAGAGCGTCTTCAAAAACTGTAAAACAGGGATCAATGTGGATTTGTCACTCATGCTTTTTTTATTATTTGGTAGAGTAGGGTTTCCCAAAGTTTCAAAATTTTATTCTATCTCACGGTCAGAGGCCCGTGCTCTCATCCTTTTCAAATCAGTCAAACTATACTTTTGAAAACTTTCTTGACTCCGGTTGACTGGTTGACAAGGTCAAAGCCACGACCACGAGGGGTTACATAAATAAAAGTCTTTGATAATAATAAAGTGCTTATCTCTTGCTTATCTCGCAACTTATTTCGTAACTATTGCAATTCATGTGCAATTCCTCTAGTTAACTTAGAAGCGGTTGAAAATAGACATACAAAATAAATCGCCAAAGAGCTGGCAAAAAAAATCTAATCTCATCCAGAGAAGGCCACTGGTCACTGGCACTGAGGTCATGGTCAATAAAACTCTCATTCATAAATAGCACAATATCAACAGCTAGTATTACATAACAGCTATCGTCATGACATTATGTTATCGGTCGGCAAAGTGATAAAATGGGCGCTCCAATTTAGCAGCTGAGCTAGAACGCAACGCTTCGCCTCATTAGATATAAGGACGCCGTAGCCACAACTCGCGTGAAATAATGACAGTGCCAAAAGATATATTGTTTTATATCAGTGTAGTAAGTTTAATAAGTTTCGCTAGTGCAGCTAAAATATTGTGCATATACCCGATACCATTCCATAGTCACCATTCAGTATTTAATACCATAACCGAAGAGCTAGTGAGGAGAGGCCATGAATTGGTCGTGGTTACCCCGGGGCCTCTCAACAAGAACCTGCCAAACTTGACGGAAATAGACATACGCGAGTTTTCGTACAACACATTCGACACCATTTTCAATGACTACCAGAAGAAACATGGGATGGCAATCGACCCCATAGGCCACTGGGCCGGCATCGCACATCCAGCGATGACCAAAGTAATGAGGGGAATAATTTTACACCCGGAAATGCAAGCACTGATCAAAGATAAGAATCAACACTTCGATGTTATAGTGACAGAGGCAGCCGTCGCGTCTAACGTGGCTTTAGTGGCGCGGTTCAATTCACCTGTGATATTAGTTAGTTCGTTTATGGGGGGAGAGAATACTTTCATTACATTAGGGGCTCCGGTACACCCGATACTGTTTCCGGAGTTCAGCCTGCCGCAAACTTGGAGGCATAGCTTCTGGGAAAAGCTTTCGACGATAGTCCTTGATGTCAGGCTACGGTATTACGACTGGCAAACAGAAGCTGCCAGCACTTCGATGGTAAAGGAGCTGTTTGGAGAAAATGCGCCATCGTATGGCGAGCTGAAGAAAAATATTCAAATGATGCTACTAAACTGTCATCACATTTGGGATAACAACCGGCCTGTGCCACCTTCGGTTATTTACATGGGAGCGCTACACTTAAAGGAGCCCAAACCACTTCCTAAGGTATGTCCTATTTTAACAAAGACAGAATCTGAGACTTGAAACTTAGGTCCATAAACAACGAAAGCAGAGATGTCTTTACTATACATATAATAGATATAAGATAGCTTACTCTGTAGAGAGTTTCATATTTAAATATCTGTCTATTTATCTTGCAGAAACTACAGTCCTATTTGGACTCTTCACGCAACGGCGTGGTCTACATGAGCTTCGGGTCAAAAGTAATGTTTTCGGACCTTCCACCTGAAACTATCAAAGTGTTCCTCAAAGTTTTTGGTACTCTACCGTACGATGTGCTAATAAAGTGGAACGGGGGTGAAATGCCGGACAAACCAGCCAACGTTCGGTTGGAGGAATGGCTGCCACAAGGCGATTTGTTCCGTAAGTTAAATTATTGTGTCTTCTTGGGAAAGGCGGAAAAAAGGATGGGCTAAGTGTTACTTAGCATCGAAAACCAACGCCAGAGACAGTGGATAAAGAAAGAAAGCCTAATATTATATTTATAAGGTATGGTGTTTTCTATTAGCTGTCCCTGGTTCGTTGTTTTTTTGATTAAAAGTTTTTAGAGTAATTCGCTGTTGTTTAAAATGTTATCTTGCTAAAATAAAATCTTGACTTCACTTAACTTGACTTGACTTAAGTCATTTAATGTGAGTGAAGTTGCCACTGGACGCTGTATACATCATCTTATTACGTAGATGCAAAGGCCTATTTAAATCTTACTACGATAGCGAGAAAACATTTTTTTTCCTCGCAATCGAGAGCAACCAGTCCGATTATTATTCGGAAAGTAAGTAAGTAAGTAACTCTTTATTGCACAAACGAAAACATCGGAAAGTCGGAGGCAAATGCTAGATGATCGTGTGTTTCTGCAACCAGCACCGAACTAAATCCGTCTCTCTGCTATTTCAGATCATCCCAGTTTGAATCTTTTCCTCATAATTAATCTACAGGGTGTTACAGAAAGGTCCTGTGACACTGAAGAGGGTCGTTTTACACATATTTTATGACAAGCAACTTTTCTATGGGAACAACTTCGAAATCACGAAAAAAATATCAGCTACTCTATACATTTACATAATATGCCGTAGATATAGAATTTTGGTATGGAATAGAAGGTATTTTTTACGAGTTTTCGAAATTGGCTCTATTGGATATAGTAAAAGTTGCTTGTACTTGTGTTAAAGAACCTTTCTCTAACATTTCTACAATTTCAGATCATCCCACGACTTTCTATTTCTACAATTCCAGATCATCCCAGCTTGAAACTATTCCTCACGCACGGTGGTCTGCAATCGGCAGACGAAGCCATCACGGCTAGAGTACCTATGATTGGGTTCCCGTGTTTCGGTGACCAATTCTACAATGTGCAGAGATACGAGCAACTCGGCATAGGGAAACAACTGGATTATGCCGTCACTGAAGATCAACTCCGGGAAGCGATTCTTTCTGTCGCTGAAGAGAAAAGGTTAGAGTTCTGGTTTTGAATTATTATCAAGTTGCTACTTTGGTTATAGTTCACATTATCGAAGGGGTGAGACAACATTTTTAAAGGCCCTGCCGCGGGTTTCCATCGAGATCGCGCATGTAATTTAATGAGGCTCTCAGTACGAGTACCTTGGCGGCCGAAGGACGAAATTAACCTTTCGTAAAAAGTCTTGATGCCTATAGGTACCTATTTCAAGCCAAGTTGCTAAGGATACATGGGGCTAAAAGCCAAAATCGTAGAGGTTGTGCTTCTGCATGAAGCACTGGCTGGCTTCATATTTTTATCTTGAATAAGAACAAAGCTAGCAGTTTTTTTATATGGTGTAGAGCTCAAAGTGGGAAAGAAAGGGGGTTGAAATACAATTCTGTGCGAAAATTGCAAGGCCGACTAGTTGACGATGAAGCAAGGGATAGTAGATTCTAATGCCTTATTGTCATTTACACCTATTTTCATTTACAGCTACCGGGACAACATAGACGGACTGGCGCGAATTATGGAGCAACAACGAGCAGGAGGCCTCGACAGGGCAATGTTCTGGATCGACTACGTCGCTAAGTATGGAGGAGAGCAACTGCGATCTCCGCTCTCCACCGCCTCTCTGGTCGACTACTTCATGTTGGACGTCCTAGCCTTCGTGGCGTCTGTAGTCCTAGTGGCAATCCTAGTTTTAGTAGGTGGCATAAGACTTTTGCTGAGGTCAATTTTCTCGAGTGACACGATGAGCAAAAAGAGTAGCAAAGGGACCAAAAAACTTAAATCGAATTAAATCAATATTTATTTTTAGTTTTATTTGCTTTTTACTTATATTATCGCCCGTATGGAAAGATCATCCTCGATTTTACAAAAACTTTCTTACTTGTATTGCGTTCGGAATGGTTTTCTAATATTTAATTTATTCTGTACATAAATGTTTTTGTAAGGAGCCTATCCCTAAAACCTTGAGTGAAATCAAATAGCATTCGAAGTGGTCTAAAAACCAATAAAAGCGAAACACTCAAGTCAAACTAAAGCAAGAACAGTCGAAAATAGGACTTGAGATGAATCCACCATCGTTTATTATCAGAAGAGCTACTTGGTTTTAGAAAATGTCTTTATATAAAGCTGAGATAAGCTTCTGTAATACCTTCGCCAACTTTCTCAGCGCTCCTTTTTCAGCACAACTTTGTGGATATATCGCCGGAGGTGTTAGTCAGGTATGTGTGTATCGTATATCTGTCTCATTTACTTTAACTCGGGGACTGATAAGTGCCGATAATACTACGCTATCGTAAACAACTGAGTACGAAGACCCACCATCAGCGACATGATTACCTACGTAACTCACATTTAGTGACAATTTTACTGTTACAGGATCGATGATCAAACGCCGATTCCACATCCATTTGACAAGCGAGAGCCGGAATCTCAGGCGTTTAACGTTTAAGTTTAACGTCTAAGCGCCACTTTCTATACCAAGGGTAATAAAACCATACGTTAGGAGAAGCGTTTTTTTTTCACGTAGGTATTGCATGTATTGCATGATCAATTGATCATGGCACCAAAGTAACGATGATCTGGATTTCCTATAATGGTAGGGTATTGGAAACGCCATCAAACGAATGTCTTTTAATCGATTGACAAAACTGTCATATTATTATTATGTTATAGGTGACAAGATCGTAAACCACTTAGGTACAGGAAGTAGGTGAGCAGCGCCTCTATTATGTAAAAAAAATAACCCAACCGTCGAGCGTGAAAACACTCGAAAATAGCCCTTATTGAAATGAACAATCTTTTATTTGACATAAAAACGGTTATTTTTACGGTGGATATTTGAGCTAATACAGGGGCTGACCTATTGATTAAATCTATTTCGCAATAATATGAAATCTTTATCTTTATGTACAAGAATGTCGAAGAAAGTAGCCCAAACCACTGAACTGATACAAAATCTATTTTAATCTTAGTTTTTTTTTACCTTTGGTGTACCTACCTACAGATAGTAATGAAATCTTATATATTTACGTGTAAGTAGGTAAGTTTGTAGGTTCATCGTCCTACTATTATACGGGGACAGGTGTTATATTGTTAATAAGAACATGTTGCGTCTTAAAAGTGGGACCGGTTTCTAGATCTTAAGATCTTAGGGCTTTAGATCTAGTTGAGATGAGATATACGAGTACGTATCGTATAATATGGCGTTCAGCTATCCCTAGCTATCCTACTAATATTATAATTGCGAAAGTTTGTAAGTGTGGATGGATGGATGGATGGATGTTTGTTACTCTTTCACGGTGAAACGGCTGTTTGGAATAGAGATAGCTTAGACATCAGAATAACACATAGGCTACATATCATCACGCTTTTACACTTACGAGCAAAGTAAAGCATCCTACCCTAGTAATATTATATTTGCGAAAGTTTGTAAGTATGGATTGATGTTTGTTACTCTTTCACGCTGTAACGGCTGAACGGATTTGGATGAAATTTGTCAAAGAGATAGTTTAGACATCAGAATAACACATAGTCTACATAATTATTATCACGCTTTTACACTTAGGATCAAAGTAAAGCAAATATTATTTTTCTGTAGTCCACGCGGACGAAGTCGCGGGCAAAAGCTAGTGATCACGATAAAAGTTTGTATTTAATATTTTCATGCTTATCCTGCTTTTTTCTCCTAATGGGAGGTTTTACTAAATCCTTTTTATCGATTGTTAGGTTGTATATCGAACCTTTGTTCTAAATCTCCATCTAAACGTAACTTAGCATATCGTCAATCTAGTATCCACAACACAGATGTAAATCTAGCGTGGAGACCAACGGATAAATCATATCCGCACTGTACTCTAACCATTATTACAATCACTGTAACTGTAACTATCTGTATAATTTATACAGGGTGTTAAAAGACCGCCAACAGACCCGAAAGCCACGCATACTAGACACCAAAACAAAGTACCTTTTCGATAAATTATTGCTGGGAAATGATTTTGGTTTTTTAGGTTACAATTTTGAAAATTATTTCATCACGCAATGGACGTGTAACGCACAGAAGTCATATTGCGCAAGTGTAGGTATAAGTTTATGTTACTTAAGCTTGCAGTGCCGATGTTTAGAATACATTGCGGGATGAAATTTTAACGTCGTTTTCTGTAAGAAATATTTACAATTTTGATATGGTTTCTTTAGAAGATATGTTAAAAAATAGATACTAAATACATTTCTGAAAAAAAAATATTTGAAAAGTCCGACTTTGAACCTCATTATCTTGGAAACCGTTGATTTCCCAGGCATAGTTCCTTGGGCAAAACTGTTAATATGATGAGGACAATACGTGGTTTCCGGCTTTGTTGGCGGTCTTTTAACACCCTGTATAGTTTTTATATAAATATTTCGTATCTTTATCTTTTTTAAATTTCAAGTTTCTAGGCTGAGCAGTTTCGGATATTTCCTGTTCTTCATTTTCACTTTTCCCCTTTTTATTAAAAAGCATATGGTTTAAAAGCTGTAGAGAATTTCAATAGCTTTGATTTGGTACGGTCGGCCACAATCTCAGATACCCCATGACAGCTCTTACCGCGCGCGGCATAAGGGCGCCAATCGAACAAAAAGGGGTATCTGAGACTGTGGCCGACTGTACAAGAAAATTTCTTACCAGCAAAGGGCAGAGGTACGAGTAGTTTTCGCCTCGTCACAAACTACGGAAGTAGCACAGGGTTTGCAAACTCGGGTATAAAATCTTAGGGGTCCAAACAATACGTATATTTAAAAAATCGTAGATACATGCGCGTTTGCGTTGTAGATATTGATATGTAGGTATTGACAGGGCTATTATATAGTTGTTGTTCGTTTGAATAATCTTCTAGTTCACCTATTGTTACTGAATGTAATATCTAAACTAGACGTTAATGCAAACGAAGATAAGTTTGTCATTTCTACGCCATTAGATTTATCACGAGAGTACGACAAATAAACAGAGGACGAATGATAGAGGTCAAATTAGTAACTGCACCGATATCCTACATAAGTAGAATAAAATCTGACACAGCGTTAGTTTCCAGCGGTAGTTCAACCTGTACGCATCATGATGATGTCCATTCTAAAGAATCAGCTATTTTTATCACTTGTGTGTTTACTGTGTTTTCAAAATTTTGCTAGATCAGCGAGAATCCTCTGCATATACACAGTACCCTTCGACAGTCATAATTCCGTATTTCAAGTGATAACTGAGGAACTTGCTCAGAGAGGCCATGAGCTTGTGGTATTCACACCACTGCCACATAGTACGCCTGTTCAAAATGTCACTGAAATAGACCTCCACATAGGTTACAAAGTGTGGGATGATATGTACGCCGCAGCTCAGAAGAATCATTCGACTTTCTCAACGGATCTAGTTACACTCTATGGTGAAGTGTTTATACCAATGATACGGAAATTGGTCGAAATTGAATTAACAACACCGGTAATGCAGTCTTTGATCCAAGACAAAGAACAACAATTCGATGTGATACTGATGGAAGCGTGTGTAGTGACGAATTTAGTATTCGCGGCGAGGTTCAGTGCACCTGTGATATTAGTCAGCTCCTTTTATGGTAGTGAACATAACTTTTTGACTATGGGTGCTGCAGTGCACCCTTTACTGTTCCCGGATATTAACTTGCAAAACTATGCCCACGATTCCATATGGGACAAATTTTCAGCACTATATAAGTACGTGATGTTTAGGTATTATGAACATCAGCAAGAAGTTATAGGAGATGCCATGATAAAAAAGCATTTTGGTGAGAAAGCGCCAAAATTTCATGAATTGAAAAAGAATATTCAGATGATGTTTTTGAATGTACATCACATTTGGGATAACAATCGGCCAGTGCCTCCTTCGGTGATTTACATGGGAGCGATACACATGAAGAAACCAGAAACAATACCTCAAGTATGTGTAGGCCACCATGAATAGCAAAGAAACTAAATTAGAACGGGTAGACAGAAACTCAACCTAATTTTAATATTTCAGCATCTGCAAACATATTTAAACTCATCCCAGAATGGTGTCATCTACATAAGTCTGGGATCCAAAGTGAGATTCTCGGATCTTCCGCCACAAACCCTAAAAGTATTCCTTAATGTCTTCGCATCTATCCCATACGATGTGTTAATAAAATGGAACGGGGGTGAATTTCCGGACAAACCGGCAAACGTTCGGTTAGAGAAATGGCTGCCCCAGAACGACATGCTGCGTAAGTTATTTAATATTTGTGATTTATTCAACGTAGGATAACAAAAGTTTTTTACTCGACTACGCAAAAAGGAAGGTGTGATTTCAGAAGTGTTTGTAAGTGGGTATGTTTTTATGTTTATCTGTTATCTCTGAACTAATTGACCGATTTTAATAAATGAGGTGTCGTTGGATTTTTCTCAATAATTTCCCAGGTGACATAGGCTAGTTTAGAAACCATCGTCTATACCATTGTGCAAGATATAAGATCTAAGATTATGTTAACTATTAGATGCTTTAATGTATTTAATTTAATACAAATATCCATAATGGTGTTCAGAGGATAGCCATGGTCAAAATTATGCCACTTGGGCCTAAAGTTTATGATCGCTTACTTCTGTTAGAATGTATTGATTTGTTAAGGTATGTGGCATGTGACCCCGGCTATCTTACTAACATCAGTATGAATATGTATTAAATTCTTATTTATTAGATGATACTTATTTAATATTTTGTACATAACAATGTCAAATGAGAATATTTTCTTGCTTCATCATTTTTAGGGCGTGATTTTTGTAGTCAGGTTTTAGTTTTGAACTTACTTTATATTTATAATTCCAGACCATCCTAAAATCAAAGCCTTCATAACGCAAGGCGGCCTGCAGTCAACCGATGAGGCGATCGCCGCCAAAGTTCCCTTGCTAGCATTACCAGTCTTTGGGGACCAATTCTTCAACGCTCACAAATATGTCCAACATGGTATCGGTGTGACGTTAAACATTAACACTCTTGAAGAAGAACAACTCCGCGAGGCGATACTTAAAATAGTCGAGGACAGGAGGTTAGTATAGCCGTAAGCAGTAATTAGTTGTAGCAACTCAGCAACGTCACATCGGTGTGGACGTTAGTTTTAATTCCTACTTCAAACTGAAAGAAAACATCTGGAGGAAACCCGTGACTAGGTCAATCAAGCTGGGAGGATGGAATAGGTAATAAGAATGCCTATTCTATCTATCTAAAAACTTGTCCGAGGCACAAGTTATTTGATAGGGTAGACTTTCCTGTCAACTCGGACGCTATAGTGACAACAGCATCCGAGTGGACACCCATCCAACGAGCAGCATTTAGGCCTAGTCTCTCACCGAGTGAGCGCTTATCAAACCACGCTGTAACGTTTAGGTGCGCTTTTTTGGTGACAAGCTTTATTTTGTCACCGATTCTTTTGAACGCGAGCTTCCTTATCTCGTATTTTTGTTTTTATTCACCGATCGTCTTTGCTCCCTCCAGCTACCGCACGAACATCGCGCGCCTCTCCCGGATAATGGAGGAGCAGCGAGCTGGTGGTCTAGACAAGGCTATGTACTGGGTCGAGTACGTGGCAACCCATGGAGCAGAGCACCTGGGGTCTCCTCTCGCCAACGCTTCTATTAGGGACTACTTGCTACTCGATTACCTAGGTCTTGTAGCTTTCGTCATCATGGCGTGCGTGCTCTTGATTTGCGTCGTGTTGAGAGTATTTATTGCGTGCATAGTTACGTTTGTGATGAGTGTTACGAATGTTGCTATAAAGGAGTATGGACGGAAATATAAGGTAAATTAAATGTAGATATTGTAATAATACTATTTGCCAAACAAATGAAGGTGCACGCTTCTATTAGAGACTAAGTACTTGCTACACGATTACTTGGGACTCTAGCTTTGGTTGTCATGACGTGCATGCTATTGATTTGTGTAGTTTTGAGAGTACGTTTAGTGTGCGTAGTGCCGTTTGTGATTAGTAGATGCAAAGGCCTTAACTTTGATTTTTATATTATAAATTAAGCCCTATTAACATACTAAGTTTGATGCGTTTGATTGCTGTGACTGATGTGTGTGTGCTGATTAAGTTTGTATTTGTATTATGCGTTGAGTAATCCACCATAGTGCCAAACTAGCTACCTATTACGATTCCAAATATACAACCAAATATTTAAAGTAAGGAGAGACAGACAGACGGACAGACAGACAGACGGACAGACAGACAGTGGAGGTAGAGTCGGGTCACTCTAAAAATCGTCGAGACATTTCGTTTGCGATGTGGATATTGATATTAGGTATGTAGATATTGTCAGGACTATAATAGGTTGTTGTTCGTTTGAATCATAATCATCTCGTACACCTATTGGTACCTAATTAAATATCTAAACTAGGCGTTAAGGCGCCGACCGCCATGCTTGGTGAATAGCCCGCGGCCCCGCGAGCAAAGAAAAATTTACAAAATCTTGATAGGTATCCATAATAACAGACAGCAAGATATTTTCGCCGAAAAAAAGTGCGCTGCCTATTTTTTTTTTTTCATTGAAAATATCTTCAAAACCTTTTTGAATGTCAACACGAAACTGGCTGTGTTACATAGCTCTCATCTAATTCTAGTGTTTGATATGTTTACTTTTTCGATTCATTTAGTGTATTTGATACAAGAATCGATTTAGTGCATTTTTCTTTGCGCGCGGGCATATTCACTTTACACAGCGCCTTAATGCAACGAAAATAAGTGTGTCACATCTACGCAGCATTTTTATCAGCAGTGGGTCGATAAATAAACAAACAAAACAAACAACAAAAGTTTCAAACAAGCACCTAGTGAACTAGACGATAGGGCTTGATAGGAGTGATTAAGTGAAGTCTAACGATTATTATTTATCAAGAGAGTAGGACAAATAAATAGAGGACAAATGATAGAAACCAAATTAAATTAGCTTAGTCACTGTACCGATATCCTACATAAGTAGAATAAAATCTGATCCAGCGTTAGTTTCCAGCTGTATTTTAACCAGTACGCATCACGATGATGTCCATTCTAAAGAATCAACAATTTTTGTCACTTGTGTGTTTACCGTGCTTTCTAAATTTTGCTGGATCAGTAAGAATCCTTTGCATTTACACAGTACCCTTCGACAGCCATAATTCGGTATTTCAAGTGATAACTGAGGAACTTGCTCAGAAAGGCCATGAGCTTGTGGTATTCACACCACTGCCACATAGTACGCCTGTTCAGAACGTCACTGAAATAGACCTCCATATAGCTTACAAAGTATGGGATGATGTTTACGGCGCAGCTCAGAAGAAGCATTCGACTTTCTCTGCGGATCCAGTTACACTTTACGGTGAGGTGTTTATACCAATCATGCGGAAATTGGTCGAAATTGAAATAATAACACCGGTAATGCAGTCTTTGATCCAAGACAAAGAACAACAATTCGATGTGATACTGATGGAAGCGTGTGTAGCGACAAATTTAGTATTCGCGGCGAGGTTCAATGCACCTGTGATATTAATCAGCTCCTTTTATGGCACTGAATATAACTTTATGACTATGGGTGCTGCAGTGCACCCTTTACTGTTCCCGGATATTAATTTGCAAAATTATGCCCATGATTCCATATGGGACAAATTTTCGGCACTATATAAGTATGTGATGTTTAGGTATTATGAACATCAGCAAGAAGTTATAGGAGATGCCATGATAAAAAAGCATTTTGGTGAGAAAGCGCCGAAGTTTCATGAATTGAAAAATAATATTCAGATGATGTTTTTGAATGTACATCACATTTGGGATAACAATCGGCCAGTGCCTCCTTCGGTGATTTACATGGGAGCGATACACATGAAGAAACCAGAAACAATACCTCAAGTATGTGTAGGCCACCATGAATAGCAAAGAAACTAAATTAGACCGGGTAGACAGAAACTCAACCTAATTTTAATATTTCAGCATCTGCAAACATATTTAAACTCATCCCAGAATGGTGTCATCTACATAAGTCTGGGATCCAAAGTGAGATTCTCTGATCTTCCGCCACAAACCCTAAAAGTATTCCTTAATGTCTTCGCATCTATCCCATACGATGTTTTAATAAAATGGAACGGGGGTGAATTTCCGGACAAACCGGAAAACGTTCGGTTAGAGAAATGGCTGCCCCAGAACGACATGCTGCGTAAGTTATTTAATATTTGTGATTTATTCAACGTAGGATAACAAAAGTTTTTTACTCGACTACTCAAAATGGAAGGTGTGATTTCAGAAGTGTATGTAAGTGGGTATGTTTTTATGTTTATCTGTTATCTCTGAACTAGTTGACCGATTTTAATAAATGAGGTGTCGTTGGATTTTTCTACATTATTTTCCAGGTGACATACCTAGGCTAGTTTAGAAACCATCGTCCATACCATCGTGCAAGACATAGATTATGTTAACTATTAGATGCTTTAATGTATTTAATTTAATACAAATATCCATAATGGTGTTCAGAGGATAGCCATGGTCAAAATTATGCCACTTGGGCCTAAAGCTTATGATCGCTTACTTCTGTTAGAATGTATTGATTTGTTAAGGTATGTGGCATATGACCCCGGCTATCTTGCGAACATCAGTAGGAATATGTATTAAATTCTTATTTATTAGATGATACTTATTTAATATTTTGTACATAACAATTTCAGATGAGAATATTTTCTTGCTTCATCATTTTTAGAGCGTGATTTTTCGTAGTCAGGTTTTAGTTTTGAACTTACTTTATATTTATAATTCCAGACCATCCTAAAATCAAAGCATTCATAACGCAAGGCGGCCTGCAGTCAACCGATGAGGCGATCGCCGCCAAAGTTCCCTTGCTAGCATTACCAGTCTTTGGGGACCAATTCTTCAACGCTCACAAATATGTCCAACATGGTATCGGTGTGACGTTAAACATTAACACTCTTGAAGAAGAACAACTCCGCGAGGCGATACTTAAATTAGTCGAGGACAGGAGGTTAGTAGACGTGAGCGGGAATTATTTAAGCATGGAGATTTTAGAGGTCAAAGAAATGCTAATCACCGTTACTACTTCTAGCTACCGCACGAACATCGTGCGCCTGTCCCGGATAATGGAGGAGCAGCGAGCTGGTGGTCTAGACAAAGCTATCCACTGGGTCGAGTATGTGGCAACCCATGGAGCAGAGCACCTGGGTTCTCCTCTCGCCAACGCTTCTATTAGGGACTACTTGCTACTCGATTATCTAGGTCTTGTAGCTTTGGTCGTCATGGCGTGCGTGCTATTGATTTGTGTTGTGTTGAGAATATTTTTTGTGTACTTAGTTCCGTTTGTGATGAATGTTACGAATGTTGCTGTAAAGGAGTATGGACGGAAATATAAGGTAAATTAAATAAATGTAGAGATTGTAATTACTACTGGGCAAACAAATATTTTACTACATTTTGAATTGTTGCTCGCTAAACAACTGCCTCCAAATTGGCAATTTCAAGATCTAACAGTGCCAGACTTCTTCCTTTAGGGCTTTTTAAATCTCGCGTTTACTACAATAAACCACAAACCTTGCAAGTCTTGAAATCTAACATTGAAGAAGAAATCAACAATTTGGAGCCGGTTGTTTTGCGAGCAACCATTCTAAATGTATCAACTCGAGAGGTGGTCATTTAAGCGAAAGAAGCGTGATGGAAAAGTCAACATTTTCAGTTTTTTTTTTTTTAGCTAATTGCGATATTTTTATTCAGCGATTTTGCAGAACCACAACAATTAAGCTGTTTTGTTTTTATGGTTGATAAACCAGTAGTACTGCCCAAAAAACTAGAAGTTCGAGCATATTTCATAATCAGTTGTTTAATTTTGTTTATTATTCTAAACTGATTATGAAATATGCTCGAACATTTTATTTTCGTGAAAAAAATCGTTTGTAAAAAATTGCTCAATTAGCTAAACTGACCAGTTTTTGCAAAATATGAAAAAACTGTCAAAATTTTGCTTTTCACGCCACGATACTTTCATTGACATAAAATTTTACATCTTCAAATAAACTTTTAATGAAAACATTATATTTTTCCTTTCTATCATAATGGTAGCCAATTCACATTACTTTCGCGCCCCCTGTATAGTGTATAAGATACATTAAATGTACAGACTGTAATTTATTTCAAATTTTCTGATAAAATCTAAAGATTGATTTCGTCCTATTAAATGCATCGTACCTACTTACTAAAAGTTTTTAGAGGTTTTAAATCCCAACCTCAACTATTGGATTAGGAATTTTTGTTGCTATGAGAAATTATGTTCCTAAATTATATAAAATAGTGTTTGTAAAATTATCATCTAGGTAATTTCCTCGGTTTTTGTCGCCAGATAAACTGATTGATGAGATAATGATATTCTTGTTATGTATGATATACTATTAAACCAATTATGTTTGTCTCTATTACGAGTAAATTGTGTAACTTATCTAGTCAATCATCGTCTTATTGGTATTGGTATCCTTATACAGGGTGTTAAAAGACCGCCAACAGACCCGAAAGGTACGCATACTAGACACCAAAATAAAGTACTTTTTCGATAAATTATTGCTGGGAAATGATTTTTGTTTTTTAGGTTATCATTTTGGAAAATATTTTATCACGCAATGGAAGTGTAACGCAGAGAAATCATATTGCGCAAGCGTTGACTTTTGTTACTTACGCTCGAGGTGCCGATGTTAAGAATACATTGCGGGTTGCAATTTTAACGTCATTTTATGGACCATTCCATTTTGCCCCACCAGAGTTGCCCCACTGGTAGAGTAAAATGGAATTATTGTATGTGTGATTTCATTTTTCTCTACCAGTGGGGCAATTCTGGTGGGGCAAAATGGAATGGTCCCATTTTATGCAAGAAATATTTAAAATTTTGATATGGCTTCTTAAAAAGAAATGTTAAGTACTAGACATTGATAAATTTCTGCAAAAAAAAAATTGAAATGTCCGACTTTGAACCTCATTATCTCGGAAACCGTTGATTTCCCAGGCATAGTTCCTTGGGCAAAAATGTTCGATATGATGAGGACAATACGTGGTTTCCCGCTTTGTTGGCGGTCTTTTAACACCCTGTATTATGAGGTATTTTTTTTGACATCGCTATCTACCAGTCAAGCGACGTGCTCGTACTCGTAACATACTAATAACTTACGTTACGAGTAGGAGTCTAGCTAGATATTATACTTCTTTACTACTTGGTAGACACACTCTTACCAAGATGATTTTATAGAGCTCGATTCCTATTATTATAAACTATAGGTACCTAATATTATAAAGAGGAAAAGTTTGTAAGTATGTATTTAGGGGGTAATCTCCAAAACTACTCATCCGATTTATAAAAATCTTTCACTAATGATAAGCTACGTTATCGGTGAGTGTTATATTTCTTTATTGTGATGACGGGAATAAAATCTAAGTCTTCGAGGACGAAGTCGCGGGCAAAAGCTAGTCTGATAAGTCAATACGTGTGGAGCCAACTAAGCCGCGGGTTTCCTCACGATGTTTTCACTCACGGTTAGCGAGTGGTTTTGCTACTTCAAATTCACTAATGTACAAAGCAAAGTCTTTGTTTCTTTTCAAAGTTTCGAAAAGAAACAAAGTTATAGGTACAAGCCAGCACCGGGAATCGAACCTGGGTCTCTCGCTTCCGAGTTCATCGTTCTACCACCAGGCCACCACCACAGAGCACGACATCAAACTAAGAATAAACTGTATTGAACGAGAAAGAGTTTGACTGCGTGGTGTATTGGTCTTTTTGCTAGAAGTAGGTACTGCACTCGACATACCAAAAGAAGCGGAAATCATTTCCAAAGAGACAAAAAATCTTCCACTTTGGATAATAGACGAATATTTTCAAATCTTGCGGATTGTGTAATAGCCAAACGTTACTTCATTCGCTCGTGATCGTTCGGAATCGACGCGACTCGGCAGGTGGCGTCGCTTGCGCATTGCCTTCGTAAACCACACAACCAATAATGGTTCTTATTTTCATCTGCTTAAAGCTCGGTAAGCTGGAGACAAATTGCGAAGTCAATTTGGTACAGGTGAAACCATTTCACGGGTTGTATTTATGATAGGGTATGCAAACGTTCCGTTCACGATTTCAATCGGCGTGCCTTCAAGAGTGATGCTGAATTATAACCTACTTAGCCCTTGTGGCCCTTTGGTTTTACATTATTACAATTACTGCAGACTAACTTGTTCCCGCAGCTTCGACCGTGCAGTAATATTTTCCGTTATCGATAATCAGCGCAGATGAAGTCGCAACAAAAGCGTAGGAATGTACCTATTAGGTATATTGGTGTCTAAGCTATCTACATTTCAAATATCAGCCAAATCCGTGCAGCCGTTTCGGCGTGAAAAAGTAACAAACGCGTATACTCACCAACAATTTTATGATACGTATTTTATTAGTGGGATTTTAGTGGGGTTCTACGCGATTAGGCTTCGCCTATGATCCGCAATGATTCCAAGCTGTTATACCTAAACGATAACATTATTTATTTGACATTATTAATTGCATGTCAATTTATATGCAGTAGAAGTACCTACCTAAATGCGCGAGGTGGAAGCGAAGTCTCTTTACAATCTACTAAATGAGCTTTCGAGAACTGCCGCTTAGTTCTTTATTAAAACGATTACCCCGCATGATGAATCCATGGAATGCTGGGAATACCGCCTCACAAAAGTCACAGGTAGGTACCTAACCATGCTAACCGAAAACCACTGTCCGTGGTGTGGTAGTGACCAATGACCAGAAAACTATATCGCTTTACCATGAACATTATGAAAACAATAATAAGTGATAATGCCCTCAAAGATTTCTTGCGTGAGCTCAGATATGACTGGAGAAGCCGAGTTTTGTCTTGAAGACTCGGTCGCAACTGTCACAGTTCAGTTGCCTAATAGAGTTGTACGTGTAGGGCGGGTCTTGCGCTCTTGTGGGCTTAGGGCGGGTCTTGCGATATTGTCGTTTAACTTCAAGGTATTTTAGCCGAGCCTCCACAAAAACGAATTATGCCCTTGCGGCCTGAATGGCGAAAAGCTGTTCAAGAAGGCAGTAACTTCTTGAACAGCTTTTCGCCATTCAGGCCGCAAGGGCATAATTAGTTTTTGTCCGGAATCTTTATCACACGTTTCTTCCATTAAATTGGCGCTATTATCTCAGTGAAATGCTGTTTAGTAGTCATTTCAACTCTAGGTTGAATGGCGCTGTCCATTCATACATCCACACCTTATCGAACTATGACAGTACAGACAGTGACGTATTCCGATTTATCAGACCTTGCCTCGCACGTATGCCAAGCGCAATAAAGGTTCTTTGGTAGACTGTCAATTAAGTTGACCACCCAGCACACAAACGTTACAGCTAAAGTCTAATTCTTTATTCAAGATAGTAAACTGACAGATGCTAACTGTCACTTTGCAAAATAATGTTGCCATATTTATTGTAATAGTGATGCATTCCACTCGTTGTGCGATTTAGCTCAGTCACAAAAAAAAGCGAAATACGAAATTCCGCATGGTAGCCCGTGCGTCAGGAATTCCGGACGGAAAAAAAACGTTCGGAACGCAATATTTCCATAGATCATTTAAAAAACACAATTTTTAACGCATTTAACACTCCTCAAAAAAAGTGGATCAAAACACACTTTCTCATTACTTTCTTTTCAGGAATAAAGCTATTTATTTATTATATTGAAATTCAAATAATATTATTATAATAAAATCTACACTAAATCTAATCTAAACTCTAAAATATCCCTAAAATAATTTTAAAATAAACTAAACCTAAAATTAAAATAAACCTAAAATATTTACAAAAACTCCAGACCGCTGCCACTGGGGAGAGTCATTACTAATTAATAAGTTTTTAGTTCATTTCATATAATAAGCTTTTCATCAATCGGCCTATAAATCGATTATATCGATTACGCAATTCGATTCATGTCAAACTTATTGTCACCACACTATTTAATTTTCACCAGAGACTGGTCACACCGTAAACGTCAGTGTACTATCTTGAATGAAGAATTAGACTTTAGGTGCAAATCATAATAGCACTCCAACAGTAGCTGTTTCATGCATTGAGAGAGATATGTAGATAAGACTGTGTTTTCATTGAATGCCATAGGTATTACGTGCTCACAGCGGCTCACAGCGGTGTAAATACATGTTGATGTCGTACTCCATGCCTCTTTATTAGGCGTTACCGAATACAAACATACACCTACTCGTAGAGCCAAAATGTCTACAAAACTCGTACTTAGGCGGACTTGCGCCAGTCAGGGATAGCCAACTAACACCGAGTTAATTTATCATTTCCATGCAATTTTAAACGTTACTCAGAGTTAACTGGCTAACCCAGGTTGACGCAAGTGGACCTAAGATCAATCACAGTTTAAACTCAAACCTTAGATTAAACCTCGAAGTTTAAACTATCCTTTTTGGTTTAAACTGTGATTGATCTTACGGGTCTAAGTAGCTTTCTTAAGCCTGCTTCGCACATTGAACATTTGACGCCATCACAACTACAAACAAAGTCTGTGCAACGGCGAGATATTTTTAAAAAACCCACTGCCATTCCTCGCTACGTTACCTCGGGAAAAGTTTTGAGCAGAATTCGTGGCCATCCGCTTGGTTAAAAATCTTTAAATACCCTGTTTAATTGCTTGGAAAAGTGAAAGTTTGTTGATTTTTGCCGACACAATCAGATTATCGGTTCCGCCTATGACACTGTAACCAAAGCTTACCAAGCAAAGTCCGAATAGCTGCATTGCCATGATTGATGTTCCACAATAACATTCCTTACTAAAGACTTGCCCGAGTCCGTTTTCCGTCTGTGTCGGGGTAAAGTGACGTTTATTGCTATTGCATTATAGCTTTAACTACCGCTATTGGGTTACCGTATCAACCCCCCGTTAGGTTACTGTTTGATAGAGTGAAGTGACAATAACATTTTTTAAGCGATTCACTTCTATGTAGAGCCAAATTTGTATAACGCTTCGTTACGCTGCTGGCTAGCCTTTTTTCATATAAACCTTTGAAATTTATCGTGATTGATATATTGGACCCGTTTCTTTTCGCATAATCGCCTCGTACCTACGTCTTCAACTCACACAGTACTGTAACGATTTAACCTCCGCAGGACCACTAGCCGGTTGGTAAGTTAGCAATTTTGAATTTAGTAGGCTATTAAAAATAATATGGCATAAGGTTCGAAATGTATTGTGACTCACACTAGATCCGTCGCTAAGAGCGGACAGAAATGTATTAACAATTAATAGGAATGCTTAAAGATCGTTTTTAATTTGATAATGTTATAGCTTAGGGTGGCGCACAGGCGTTACAGTACCTATGTAGCTAGTTATGTAACTAAGTTATGTACGAAGAACAAGGGTCTTTACTCGCACAGAGTGAAGAGGCTTATTCTAGTTTCAACCAATTTAAAACACTTCATGTACAGTTATGTCATTATTCATTTTATATCGAGTCAGTAAATCAATTAAGCTGTAGTGAATAAAAGTGCTGTTTTTATTTATACGCGTCGAGGTATTTATTGATACCGGTCGCGAGAATGATCGGCTTATCGGCACCACTCCGGTACGATCTAAGCCTTTAGCTGCAATCTACTTTTTTTATAATGTTGTTATTATAGTAACTTGCCGTAATCTCGACTTTCATCTCTAAAATGCCGTCGTTAAAATATTGAAAACATCACGACAATGCTTCATTGAAAATGAGGTTATTATCAGGCCCGGGTGATGCAGATTTTGGCAAAGTTTATTGTGACTCATTCTCCAAATTACTATTACAGATAGATTGGTTATCTAAATTGCAATTGATACTGGTATATTTGGGCTGTTGGTGCTTCGTATTTGGTTTTTAGCTTCTATTATTTTGTTTGACGATGACAGACTGCACTTCTGCAGTAAAACATAGGTATCTTTTTATCACAATTTGAACCTTTTTTTTTATATCCTGTATATTTTTACAGTTACGGTCTGTTGCCGCAACAAAACTACTGTAACTATCAACTTATTTGCGTGTAGATAGCAATGAAAATAACCTATAAAAACTGTCTTACAGTATGGCCCTCAGAAACTGTAGCTTAAGGCGCCGTGCATAGTGAATTAGCCCGCGCGCAAAGAAAAATGCACCAAATTGATTCCTGTATCAAATACACTAAACAAATCGAAAATGTTCACATATCAAACACTAGAATTAGGTGAGAGCTATCTAAAACAGCCAGTTTTGTGTTGACATTCATAAACTTTTTGAAGATGTTTTCGCTGAAAAAAATAGGCGGCGCACTTTTTTTCAGCCAAAAAAAACTTGCAATCTGTTATGGATATCAACATGAAACAGATTGCAAGATATTTTCGCTGAAAAAAGCATTTGATACAGGAATCAATTTTGTACATTTTTCTTTGCGCGCAGGCTATTTACTATGCACGGCGCCTTAACACCGGAGTCAATTTATATCGCTGGATCTCACGATTACTTAGCGCGCCCATCGATCAACGGACGCAATCGATAAAAATCAACACACTCAACAACGCACGCTGCGCCCGCGCCGCCAGTAAAGAGCTTTCTAACACCTCTCAATGCACATAAATCCGCGGTGGGAAAAGGGCGTAGGGTCGACAATTTGCTCCCGTGTTATCGGCAAGCGAATTATGTCGATAAAGCTGATGCTATCTTCTTATTACAAAAGCTTAAACGGGGTAGTGCAAACTAGCGGGACCACACGATGGCTTGAAAAACAGACATATAAAATAACTTCATCACTGAGTGCGTCAATAGTACATACCTAATAACCAAGAATACAGGGGAATACAAAAGAAATGAAAGCTGGTTTCCTACAACTTTCAGGAACTTTCAGGAACATTGTTGGCGATGCAAAGGAAGAAAAGGTAGTCATAGCGACAGATCGGTTTTGACATCAATACACGACCGCCGCTGAAAAGTTTTACTTTCTTTTAAGTTAAATTCCACAAGTTACAAACGTGTTTCCTGAAAGTTTGAGATATTGACTTGACTGTTGATCCCAAAAAGACTAATCAATACAAATTAATGAACTAAAAAAATATATGGATGTGCTAATAAAATAAAAAAGCTTGCTCATTGAATTCTAACATCGCATTGCATTGCAATCCCTTGCTCATTGAATCCTAACATCTGATAATTCGGTCTTGCGTGGAACACCGCATTGCATTGCAATCCCTTGCTCATTGAATCCTAACATCAGTATAATTCGGTCTTGCGTGGAACACCACCTTGCATTGCAATCCTGACTCAAGTTAGGAACGAAACGTAAGACGAAAGACCCACAGGCCCGGTTTCTGAGTTGAGAATTTTACTTCTTCTTCTTATCGTGTCGGTGACGTTGTCTGTCATATTTTATTGGCCCAGAATTCGGCCACGCGTATTCCGGCGTCTGTGGCGGCCAGGAAGTCCTCTCGAGTGCAGATAGTCGGGCACGAGGGGCACGCAGAGAGATGCGCAATTGTCTGCGGTGTGGCGCCGCACACACAGCGATTTGAGCGGTCTGCTATGTAGCTCCATTTATGGAGATTACTTTTGCACCTGCCAACCTGGGTGCGGAGCCTGTTCAGTGACTTCCACGTCTGCCAGGGTAATTTGTGAGAATTTTACTAAGCACATACTTACGTATCGCTCTGTCACGCTCTTTTGTGAGAAATCTGCAGAGACAGGACGATACTTACCCATTTGCTTAGCAAAATTCTCAACTCAGAAACCGGGCCACAGGCTAATATTTTGGAACTTAAACTTTCGTAAGCACTGCGTATAAAAGTAAGTGATACCGTTCACAAAATAGAGAACAGGCCTGATATCACCTACATTTTCTGGGCTCTACAATTTCTAGATGATCCCGCTAGGATGAAGAACTTATCTCCATGCATTATTCATCGGTCAAGCCAAAGGAACATGAACTCGCAATCGCGATATCGTCGAGAATCCGAGTAGCAATAAACATTTTACAATGATTAAAGAAAATCGCTTTCCAACCGGCTCGTAAAGCGCACTAATTAAATCGAGACAACAATGAGGCGATAATCTAATCTGTCAAACGGTCAGTGTGTCGTGTGGGCAAATAGAGGCGCTTTTTACAAGAACAGCCAATGTCACATTTTGACGAATTTCTGTTTACTGTTCAACAAGCTGCATTAGCCCTACTAATCAGTTTTTACTAATTCTTCCCATGTCCACAGTTATTCTATCGGAAAGTTTAGACAATTTTACAAATATCACCAAGGTTTGCTTGCAGGACAATCGTTTTAACAAAAAAACACCAATTTTTCTCTGGGGTCAAAGGTTGTTCTTGTAAAAAGCGCCTCGTTGGAATATTTGGAATGGTTGGACTTGGGGACAGAAGAATTCATAAATTGCAGAATGTGCGAACAAGAAACCACTGTATTAAGCTTTTACTAACAACATAAATGGTATAACGATTGATGTAAGATCGCTAGATGAAAGTCGGGTAGTGGACACGGGGGAGTTCGAACGAGAGTTAGCAGGGGGCTAATTCTAAAGAATTTCGAACGAGAGTGACATGTCTTCATCATCAGCATCAGCTGAGTGAAGGGCCTTTCATGCTCACGCCACTTCTCACGACGATGTACCAGAACGCAACCACTGCTTTAGCTGTGATCTCATCGTACCGTCTCTTTCTTAATGTTTCTTATTTTTTCTTAATGTTTCTGCTTGCTACTGTATTTTTGCTTTGTGTCCTGTAAATCCAAATATTTTCTGTAAGACATCGCTTTTAGTGATAAGGCCGCCATATGTACTTATTTTTTAAAGATTTTTTTTGTTTTTAATATTCTTCTTTTTTTATTACTCCTCCGTGGAGTCTGGGGCCGATAAGGGCTTTCCATTTCTTTCGGTTCTGGTGTATATCTCGTGTTTTACTTCCTTCTTGAGTTACCTGTCCCAAGAATTGCCCCCCTAGTCATAGTAGTGCGTTGTCGTCCCGCTTGCATCAGTGCGCGGGCGCATCGACGCGCGCGCGCCCGTAAAGTTACGCAACGAGACGTAAACAGAAATAAACCGCGCCGCCAACAAAAGGGCCGGGTCGCCGGAGAGAGGGGCTACAGTCGCTAAGTAGTCGTCTAGAACATGTCTCGGTGACAAGCTTTTGTCACTACAGTACTTCTTCCTCTTATTGAGTCGGTTAACGGAATTTTAATTTTAACAAAAGTAACCGCAACCAAGTAGTAAGGCCACGGAAAGTGGCCATACGCAAAATTAATAAATATGCGCCATATTGAAAAAATTGCGTCATATTGATAAAATTGCATCAAGGGTAGAGGGCTGATCGGAAAGAAAGGAGGCCTTTGCCAAGCAGTGGAACATCCTACAGGCTACGTAAAAAAAAACACACTGTAACTAAACGGCATAAATAGCCTTCGACAATTTAATTTTATAAGTTCGACATTTTTATACCTAGTTGTTTTTCCTGATAGACCTAAGTCGCCAAAAAACTAAAACCCGACTACTAAAAGGCTTAAAACAAGACCTGCTTATCCTTAAAATAGATCATCCAAAATTACTAACTAAAAAGCTCAAAAAAAAAATTGAAGTTAAAAACTAAAACCCGACTACTAAAAGGCTTAAAACAAGACCTGCTTATCCTTAAAATAGACTCATAGATAATTAATCGTAGTCGGAGGCCATCGGTTTATCAAATGCGAATGTGGTGTCCTCCGACTACGATTAATTATCTATGAGTCTATTTTAAGGATAAGCAGGTCTTGTTTTAAGCCTTTTAGTAGTCGGGTTTTAGTTTTTAACTTCAATTTTTTTTTTGAGCTTTTTAGTTAGTAATTTTGGATGATCACCTCAAATAGAACCAAGAAGGGCAAAAAAAAAACACGTTTCGGAATTTTTTGTTTTATTTGTTATGTTGACGGTACATGTGTTATACAAAGGAATATTTTGAAAAGGTCTTTTAATGTCCTTTCATTTGATACCCATGACGATGGTATCCGATAATTTTTATTTTTAGGTCCACCACTTTAGGGCGCAGCACAGCCGCCATCTTGGTTTTTTTCAAAACTAAACTATCCTATGTTACCTGGGTGATTAAGACGAATCCAACGACACCTCATTTGTTGAAATCGGCCGTAGTAGTAGTAGTTTAGGCTCTGCGAGGGAACAGATGAACACACAAACATACATACCCACATACATACATACATACATACATACATACATACATACATACATACCTACATACATACATACATATATACATACGCTGCTAAAATCACAACCCTCCTTTTTGCTTCGCGTAGTCGGGTAAAAAGGAAATAGGTGATGACAAGACTATTTCGCCCATTGATTGTCAACCTCTGAAGAGATGGCACTATAAGAAGAAGAAGAGAAGGAATACTGTAGTTTCTTAAAAGCGTTGTTCGTTCGAAATAGGGCGTTATACTTCCTAGTGTATCTGAATAATGGGGCGAGCTAATTTTAACCCTACGACACACGGCATACGGTAGCTTCGGCTTCGTCTCGGAAAATCATTTCCGGACACCCATTAATTGGGCAATTAATTCTATTTCTTGTCTCAAAATCACAACAGTATAACACCGTAACTAAAACTGTTCCAGTATACAGTTTGTGAATCAACTTGTAAATACTTTGCTAGATAATAAAATTGTAAGGAAAAATAGCACTAAAATTCTTCTATCATCTCCTTCACATGAGGAACCAAACAAGTTCATCTGACAGCATTTTATGTGAATACTCAGGCTTCTTACAGTGCTTTTGCAACAAATATTTCAAATATCTGCAGCATGCATGCTATTTCAAGTTTTAAATGCAATCTTTATAAATAAGTATCAAAGAATACCTACCATCTTACCTTTATTTATGTAGGGTCATTGAAGAAACATTGTTCATAAGTAGGTACTTACCTGAAAATAATAAAGATAATTATATAAATGTTGTTAGGTTAATGAACAGGGTCTAGTATTTGTTAGGTTACTGTAGTTTTACCTAATGTCTAAATTGTATCATATAACAATCCTAATTGAACGAGCGAGCGAAGTTCTCCGAGTCTACTGGAACAATCCGGCGTTTGTATGTATGTATGTATGTTTGTATGTTTGTATGTTTGTATGTTTGTATGTTTGTATGTTTGTATGTTTGTATGTTTGTATGTTTGTATGTATGAATGTTCGTTCGACGATAACTTGAGTAGATTTTGTCGGATCGTCATGGAATTTGGTAGGTGGGTAAATGAGGCCTCTTTGCCTCATTTACCCACCTACCAAATTTTTAAGTTCGAACATGCATGAGCCAAATCGGTCGAGGGGTTGCTGAGATATGGGTTCGCGAGTTCGTAGTTCGGGGCGAACCACTAGTAGTATTTTAGTTTATAAGGTGTTAATAATTTTATTGTATTATGTGTGTGTGAGTGTAGTAACCAATAAATGCGTTTTACTTTACTTACTTTCTATGTAAAGACTGGATACAATTTGCACGTCTACCATGATGGGCTATCTATTCTATTGTATCGATCGAGCTATAGTTTTGTAGCTCGCTCAACACACCACTCCCTCTTTAGGTAGAGTTGTTGCTGCTGTTGAAAGAGGACAAAGTGTCGTGCTGCATGCACTATACAGGGAAATTTTTAAATAGCTTTTCTGAAACACATCAAGTTCTAAATGTGATTTCCAACAACTTTTGTTCTGTGATATTTCGCAAAGTTGATACATTTGGGTGCATTTGTTTTAAAAAAATGATTATTTACAATGGATCAATTAGATTTTAGAGGATCAAATGATGATTTCCCTTTAAAAATTACCCTGTATAGCTCGATAATTTCTGGTGTACAATAAAGTGTTCTCTATCTATCTATCTCTATCTACACCTATGTATGTACCGCTCTATGTAGATCAGGGGGTAGAGATATCTATGTAAAATAATAGGGCGCTTGTGCTAGGCCCACAAAAGCTAATAATGTAATACTTAGTTCTAAGGCAAACAACAAAGGACAGAGGTGCAAGTAAACATTATTTCTCCATCGCAGGGTGCGTTCAATTTCTAATAGGACCATAAATCATGGCGTTTCGTTATGCAAAACATCTTAGTCTCTGGCTACTACACATCGCTTATCCGAAGTACCGAGGAGTTGCATAAATTATTATGATTTGTAGACAGATCGGTCGGCGGTTGCCTTTAATCCCAATGAGGGCTAGTCCTCAGAGTACTCCTAGAAATGTACCCTTTTTTACTCAAGAAACATTTTTGGGTTGGAGGTCGCATGAATGGCGGCTTTCGTCAGCCATGATTATTATTATTAGCTGTTATCCTTGGGACAATGTAAGGACTAGCCCTCAGAGTACTCGAAGAAATGTACCCTTTTTTACCCAAGATATGTGAGGACTAGCCCTCAGAGCACTCGAAGAAATTTACCTTTTTCAAGATGGGGAGACAGTAAAAAATAATAAAAGATAGGTACAGTCGGCCACAGCCTCAAATACCCCTTTTTGTTCGATTGGCGCCCTTATGCCGCGCGCGGTAAGAGCTGCCATGGGGTACCTGAGATTGTGGCGATTGTGGTTTGCATTTTGGGTTGTAGGTCGCATCAATGCCCGCTTTCGTCGGCCATATTATTATAGGTGATCTTACTCCGATAAAAGCCCAAGAAAAACGTCTCATATTTAGTTGAGAAGAGATTTCATGGTGGCACGCGCTCGATTGACTAAAGAAGAAGAATGGTAGAAAGAGTTCAAACCCAGATCGGCTTATAAGATGTTTTTGTGTATGTATGTACCTAATGTTATGAGGACGATCAATGGGCAATGGAAGGCAACTAGACCGTATGTAACTCTCATTCTTTAATTTTATCGATCGATATATCATCGCTGTTCTAACTGCGAATTATGTTCTCAAATTAAAAGCAAGCAGAATAACACATTTCATTTTCCTCCTGCTTGCGAAGGATCAATTACCTACATAGGATAAGTATCGGGTCAGCACTGACTTGCCTCGAATTTGGAGTCAGTAATTTACCGGATATGTACATCAGCCTTAAGAATGTAGGAGGTACGGTTGGCGACAGTCTAGGATACCCCGTGGTAGCTCTAACCGCGCGCAGCATAAGGGCGCCAATCGAACAAAAAGGGGTATCTAGCGTGTGGCCGACTGTACCTACTGTATTTATTTTGTAGTGTTACTTTCTAGCGCCTGTTATCTCAATCACAGTTTATCCATCAAGAAGCTGACTTGTGTCTGCGGTCTCACACAACGTTTGCTATCATCATCATTGACAATAGAACGATTTTGAAGATGTACTTATAAGTCAGGACATTCCCACGAAAATGTTACTTGTTTGTATCAATCAACATACTCGCTCTGATACAAAATTGGTTACTACGATAGTAGAGATGATTCGGCGCATGAAAATATTATATGCAGAATCTATTGTACATACTCGTAAAATTAAATATGTGATAAGAGATTGATCGCATAAAATATGAGTTGTGAGAGAAGAGACCGAAATCAGCACCGGATTTTCTATACCATAAAGTTATTAAAAAAATATCATTAGGCGTGAATTTAAATAATGTACTTACTCAGCCTTTGTTTCCTCAAACGCAATCCCCATCCACAGATGACATCTACCATATTACTCATATTATAACGAAAGTTGACAATTTTGGCATCTAGTCTAAGGCCTTTCCTTCTACGTAATAAAATGTTATATGCAGCGTCCAGTGGCACCTTCACTCACACCAGATGCATGAAGCGACTCCGACGCTGCAGTGTAAGTACTAGGCAATATTGCCGGGGACAGCACTCCTCACCTCAGCACATCAAGAACCGATGAGCGATGACAAGAAGCCAATTTCTGCGCTACCGATAACGGTCGAAATGTCATTTGAAAGCTGAGCCATCGCCAAGTAGAAACTATGGCGAATCGTTTGTTTTTTGCAATTGTCTTAGTCCAGCAGCTGGCAGGCAGGTCAGTGGCCCGATTGAGTGCGCGCGCGCATTGTTCCGCAAATGCGCCCGCGCCGACGGAAACGAATCACCGCAGAGTGCAAAACAGAAGTCATGGATAAGATATATTTTTATTTTAAACATTTATAATAAGTTGAAAAAATTCACTCGGGACAGGACTTATATATTTTTATGGTAAAAAATTGCATTACCTTGAGAAACATTACGAAGTACATTAAATCAAAGCACGACTAAGCGGATTCGAAGATACATTCATTTAAAAACTTAATCAATATGAACGCAATAGCATCAAGGGCAACCCCCTTGGGCCGTACTGTGAGTAAGAAACTAAGAAACAATAATTTGGGTCCTACCTATTAGACAACAAAATATGACAAAAGTCTTGAACACTGGATTACTCTACAGGCAGACTTCACTCTCCTTACACCTCGCTAACCCAAAGAACGATTTGTGAGTTTTTCTACCATTACTGAATAACATATTGATGGTATAGTCAGCGACACGCTAGGATGCCCCTTTTTGTTCGATTAACGCATTTATGCCGCGTATGATAAGAGCTACCAAGGGGTCAGCCCATCAACAGATCACCATCGTCTCATCCATTCTTCGTATGCTCTATGCTTTTTCCAGCATTTATTGACGACGGGTAGGCGGACTATATTTGCGTAGCGTAGCGGACAATTCTACGCGAGGCACGCTTGTCTACTTGATGTCCAGTCTAGTCTCCGCTGTGCACTAAGGGGCGTTACCCACTGTAGTTTTAATGCGAGCGACGAATAATTTGCAAAACGAATGATGTACAGCTTTTTTTGCCTGGCAACGTGATATGGGCCCAAAACAATTGATTCCGCAACGTTTTAGGAAAGGTTTTCGAGTGGACACGCTGTCAACTAGCTGCCCCTCTACCCTTGACGCATTATTTTCAATATGGCGCAGTTTACAAAATTCTATATTTCACGAACTAAGACGCATTTTATTTATTGCACAAAACAGCCTTACCTTTGAATAAACATTACAATTAAAATTAAAGCATTACTATGCTAATTTAAAGATAAATTAATTAAAAAACTTCGATAATATGAACGCAAGAGCGTCAAGGGTAGCCCCCCTGGACTTATGAATAGCTGATAGCGTTGATGTAGTAAGCGACAGTCAGCCACGGCAATGGTAGCTCTTATAGTATAGTGCGTGCGGCGCATACATGCGTCAGTCCAATAAAAAGGTCTTTGGGTGTTGCTGACTGTACTTAGGATGATATTTACTCAAGAATTTAAAAAATATGGGCTTATTGTTAGGAGGAACACCTAAAAAACCTACTGAACTTTGCCTGGGCAAAGTGCTTCAAAATCCTCCAAATAAACGTTTCATAATTCTAGGCTGAAAGAGGGAGGCCTTAAAAAAACTGGGCTCAATTTATTCACCAGAACGCTGAAGTATTTCGTGTGCATCTTTCTCCCATTTGTTCGTGTTCGGTTCGTATTAGATAAGTTTCCTCCTTGCGCTTTCGATCTCATTCGCTGATTGCCGCGACCTTTCTGCTTCGGACAGCACTTTGATTTATTATTGCTGTAACCGGTATCAGAACAACCTAGTACTGCCACAATCAATGGAGCATTATCTTTTGTAAAGGTTACACTTTTTATATTACAATAAATAAACAATGCATAGTAAGTATGTACCGGCTTTATGAGAGAGTTCATTTCATTTTCGGTTACGCCATAGGTATTTGACATAGATTTTGACGGATTTCGATTTACTGTCCGTATGAAACACTCGACATGACATCCGCTATAAATCACTGGTATTCACTACCACAGACGCACACATACGTACAACCCCATAAAATCTGGCACACACTCACATATTTCGCGTGCGTATACTACGGAAGCCCTACTATCAAACAAGTGAAGACCATAATTACCGAGTTCATGGCTCACCTTTCATCAACTGTCTACAGGGTTACCACGCACAATAGTCAATATAGGATATGAAAGAAAAGAAAAAAACCGCATCACACACCCTCTTATATGCTTTTGTTCTTGTCGACGACGATACATAGAGTTTATTATAACAGTTTATTCGCGTTTCGCGTATTTGTCGACTAGGCCGACTAATAAACTGAGAAGATGGCATAGGTTTTGGGGATGGGCAAGCCTACTCCATCTACGCCACGTGCCTGGCATTGCAGAGTCCGAATTATCACTTTACCCGTCTAGTGAACGGAGATGCCACTAGACGCTTTTTAAGACCTAGACAAGATGCGAACTTCTAAGTTGTTTTTTACTAACGATTCAAGTGATAAAATGCTTTACATACCATCGTCTCTACATTTTTCTCGCAGATAAAGCCTGTTTTTGTACGCTGCGTCGAGATATTTTTTTATCGAGTTCGTGTAGTAAAAAAAGGAAGCAGTGGTCACCCCACAGCACTCAACATTCCATCAAAGGCATTAAAGGTATTTGTACTTATCGGAAGGTATTACGACGCGCGTGTCGGATCACAAACAGCTCGATTGTGTAACGGAAAGTAAAAACTACGGTAGAGATGGCACATAAAAGGGATTTAGATCTGTAGTTCCGCTTTAAGTTTATTTACAGTTTATTATTTACGATAGCAGAGATAGTCTACAGGTCACCGTAACGTCATGGTCCTTAGGTATGGATGTAACACTTCGATGACTTTTTTTTTCTTCTACAGCCTTTTGGCTGAGATTACGGATTCAAGCGAATTCAGGAGAATTTTAACCTTATAATCAAATACAATCTTCATCATTGAATTCATCATTATAAGCTTAAGACGAGGCATCGATTTTTTACTAGCCATTAACTTACGTTTTGTGAGACAACTGGTGGTTGTGCTAAACACACTCTTTCATCTCAATATTTTGTTTGTCGAAATGTGCATAGGTACATGCTCAGTTTAAGATATCATCAATGGGACCACGCTCTTTGTTTGTACCTTGTTTATAAATGTTGTTAAACATTATCTAATTGAAAGCTTTAGGAATAGTGTATTATAGTTTATAATGTTGAACTTTGTCCATGAATCGCGATTGTCTTTATCTTGTTCTTTCCCGTACCTAGCTTTGTCTTTTGGGATATTTTTTTGTTTGGTGACGGATCTAGAACTCCTTAACTTAATCATTCGTACATAAGTACATAACTAAATCAAGTAAACAGAAAAAAATATTTGCAGGACGTATGGCATAAGATGGAAGCAGGATCCAGGGTTTGAACTCCCGTGTCCCGCCTTTGATTGTTGAACAGTCATACATAGAATTCTCAAAACCCCAATTCGCCCATACCTACCTACTTTAATACTTTCTGGGTATAAGACACTGAAGAAGACAAATTTTATAATGTCACTTCACGGGTAGGTCTAGAAATACAAAGTCATTAATCAATTACTCTCGTACACAACACAAGATAGGCTCGCGATTTCCCGCTCCGAAGTTAGTCTATCAATTTATTCTCTCTTCAATCACTGTAATGAAATAATAGCGCACTTTATTACAGACTGAGAATAAGGCTGCGTTTAATACTCGGTCCTTATGTAAACTCAATTATAATTTATGTTTATTTCTGTATAAATTACAAAATATTGACGTTGAAGCTAGAGAAAGGTTAACAGGCTTCCTAAAAAATATATTTGCTTAAAAAATATAGACCTTAATACTTACTCTTTTGTTACTTCAAAGTTCTTCGTGAAGATATTTGAGTTGCATTTGCATTGACGACCCAAAAATAATAATTATAAAAAAAAAGCAAAAGTATACGTTTCGGTCTTATCGACAAGCAGGAGCGATCTCTTCCACAAAACCTAATAAATAATTGAAAATAACTGTTGGTCAGCTGCTGAGAGTACATCTGAATAACTCCCGGATTCCCATTCCGCGAGTTGACAAGTCGGGCTTAACTATTCTCGCGTCGTATAAAGCAAGATGCCTTATCGTGCCCCTATCTTGACCGCAGATTATAGCACATCTCTCTGCATTAATGTCCCGGCTGCACTAATGCTCGCAGCTTGTCTATTGATTTAGACCCGCCATTCGTTATTAACTGGACGAACGCGAGATGTTATAATGTTTTTGAATCACACGACGAAATAAATCGCGGGCGTCTATCGCTGCTTGACACGGACCAGCCCCAATCGACGCTCAATTCTCCTTAGCGAATATTTTTACTCAAAAAAGGGGTTGTTTTCCGATAATATTGTTTAAATAATGGAGACCCCGAAACGTATTATTTATAAACAAAATAATGTATTTGTTCACAAAACACACGCTTCCCCGTTCAAGTGACGGCATATCTTTCTGCTATAGTTTCATATCCTTTTTTTAACAGCTTCCGTATAAAAACGTTATGATGGTTTTTTTTTTGTTATAAATAATGTTTGTTCTCGGGCCCAGCGGATCGGAGAAAAAATACCTTCACCATAAGATGAACATGGTTAATCAGCTTTGGCTGATTCGCTAATTTAATCAGTCAATTATCAATTGAGCCCAGTACAATACAAACAATTACCTACCAGTTTCTACCGTAACTGTCACTGGGGCTGTATAAACGGGCATTAAGTTCATTTATGCAGTCACTAAATGCTAGTGAAACAGGGCGGAGGTGGTTTAGGGCCGTGTCGCGACGGAGATAACACTAATAAATATACTGACGATATAGGTATCACTAGAGGTACAGCTCCTAGGCTAGGATAGGTTTGGCTCTGCTAAAAAGCACTGGCACGCTAAGCCCATAGGTAGTGGTTCCATTCGCACTTTTAACCGAAAAAAAAGGAAGGCTTATGATTCCTCTGTATTTTCTTAGAGACTACGCGACCGATTGTTACTTATATTAAATGATTCTTTCACCGGTGTAAATTACTCGTATCCCAAGCAACAGTGTGCAAAAAATAACCTACACCGTGGAATTTTAGAGGTTTTAAAGCCGAAGGTATTTAGTTGCACTCGTGATTCTGAGCCAAATTCCAAAATTTTACTTCAAAACGAACGAAAAAAAAAACCACTTCCCAATACAAACGGCTATCGCCAATCGACACCATTTGTATGGAGAACTGAATTTTTTTTTCGCGCGTTTGCGAATGAAATTTTGTAATTTGGCTCAGAATCACCAGTGCAACCAAATACCTTCGGCTTTAAAACCACTAAAATTGCACGGAGTATAGTAAGCGGACGCTACCATTTTTTGTTCTGGGTACCTACCGGACCTCTACGCAATCCTGAAACATTTGGGACTACACAAATTAGTTCCGCTGATTGCCCTTCAAACGATTGTCCGTTGCCTAAGGTCTATTCTACTTTTAACAATATCGTTTTCTAAATAAATATTTGAAAGATAAGATAATATGCTAATCTTTTCAGCTTGAACTTCAATCTTACTTTTTGAGAAACTATGTGAAAATAACTTCAGCTGCGTAACAGACAAACAAACAGACGATGACAAATATGCCCCTCTGTGTTAGTTATTTTATTGTGTGATATCGGACACTAAAACATCCGACAGACAGCTCATATAATTTGTACTGTATATTAATGTCGAGTTATGGCTTCGCTCTGCTCTAGGAAATCACCTATTTCTGCTGTTCGACGAAACTGAACAAATCTTCGTGTGGCTTTCCTGGCGACTTACTGCGAAGAAAAACATCGTAGAGCCAAGTATAAAAATTTCATGAATTCATTAGAGTGATCCGGGTTCATGGCTCGACAAAACAATTAATTGGTTAGAGCGCCGACACGGTTTTCCTGTGGTCTCGTTTTTTTTTTTTTTTATTAAAATTCATGTAATATTTGTAAAGATTGTATCTTAATAAGGGATAAAGAAATGGCATTCAACTAACTATAATGAAGTGAAAACGAAATTTTCTCATGTCTATAAACGTCTGAGATATGGACTGCCACCTGACTGACTTGTTTAAGTATGAGCTTGAGTAACGGTCTTGTGTGAAACGACAACCGCCGACATGCTTTTGATTTACAAACGAATAATTATTTAAATAGTAAGCCGCCTTAATTAATTTATATGGACTTTTTATAACACGTGACGGGATCGTAAATATTTTGTGTTCACATTCATCACTAGGCACGCTCGTGCTCCACTTTCGTTTTCCGAAGCTCCGTCGAGCATTTAATTTTAATTGATTTGCTAATATTACAATAGACAGCATATTATTATCGTCTTTAATAGCATTTTTTATATGTCACTGTTAAGGCCCAAACCTAGGCACAACTAGCGCCGCTAATGGAAAACAAATCATTACTTCTTTTTGGATGCGTTTTTAGCTAAAAACTCTTCATTAAGATATGATTTTTTTCCCTTGGCGTTGCTAGTTGTGCCTAGGTTTTCACCTTAAGGGGGGAATAAGGGCTAACTAGCGCCACCAATGTTCAAAAAATCTTAGTAGGAGTTTATGTATTAGTAATAGCGATGTTTAGAACCTACAACCTGCAATCTATAATCAACAACCTAGGCTACAATTTCGTTTATGCCAAAAACGGCCGTTTCTGCCAAAATTTAAATTGTAGCCTGAGTTGAATTGTAGGGCTGATGGTTCTAAAAGTTGCTATTAGTAATATAAAAAACTCTTACCGATTACTTTTTCAAAAAGGGGGTTATATACTAAAAAGCCATGTTTTTTATCATTGGTGGCGCTAGTTAGCCCTTATTCCAGCCTTAAGTGATCCCCCGCATTAAATAGTATTTAATAGAAGGTCTTACATTATTCTAAAATCACTAAGATCTGAATTGAGTGGCATGTCTGGCACACGGCCCTAGCTCAGTTTATCTCCAATTTCACACAGGCATTCGTATTAAATTCTGAACGAATTTACACTTGGCATCACGATTAGAAATCGCAATATCTCAGTCGAGTTATAATGAAGACGTCAACAGTAGCTCCATCGCGAGTTGCACTTTACTATTCGACAACCATGTTTCAAACTTAAAGCGGTGGGGTAGTCTAGTGGGAAGAAAACTCCCAGCTCTGTGGTGTCTGCATCTATAACGTTGTTATCTCGCTTAACATAGTTAAACCAGATGGGGCTGATTGGATAAAAAGAGAAGAATAGAGTCGGATAAAAGTGTTTATTTATCGTGACATTATGCCGTGCACCACTGCAGTGCCTGCAGGGGTGCAGGCACTGCAGTGGTCATTTCACACATATATTAATTAATAAACTTCTTCTGAAGGAAGATATGATTTTTTCAACATTGGTGGCGCTAGTTAATCTTATAACTGGCGGTAATACTGGATGCTGTAAGGACCTAAGTTTTTTTAATCGTAACATCAAACTCGCAATTGGGGTACCGATCTCGTCGGAGGACTTAATTACGCCTTTGGGCTGATAACTCATTAAACAGTGAATTAAATCGATGGGAGATCTGTTAACTGGTTCAAAGAGAAGCCGATCCGTGATCTGTTATATGGAATATGATATATCTATGGGCAGAGATGAATCAAGCCTTTCACTGCGAGGCTAGGACTTACGATACCATGGCAATAGAAAATGTAGCTCTTTACTACGATAAAATTGCATATGTTAACAATTTGTCATTTATCCAATTAGACTGATTAAACTACGCTTTAAACGGATTTAACACTTTACTTTTTAAAATTTTCCAACGTTTTGACACCTTTGCAGGGCTTGTGGTCGGGGTAGACTGAGGTGACAGTCCCTCGTGGTCGGGGTAGACCGATGTCTATAAATAGGTATCTGTCTATTATACTTAGAATCTTATCTAAAACATAGGACATTGATTTTTTTACTCCTTGTGTGAAGGCATGCGTTAACGCGTTGATGTCTTTTCTAAGCAACTTTTTTTACGGTGTTTATGCACGTCCACGGAATGACAGTTGCTACAAAGGCTTTATCTGACAGCAGCATACTAGCAACTGTCATTCCATGGACTCGAATTAAAAATTAGAGTTTGGATTGATTACTTGTAGTACACTAACAAAAACACATCATAGGCCTTGCCCAGCACCTATACCAGCCTCTTGCGGACAGTAGTGGATTTGCAGTCTTCGCCTCCCTAGGCAATGTAGTACGGAAATGTCACCAGTTTCACCCATAAATATCGCATTGGAGATCTTTTAGTAACTAAGAACCACTCGCGCATAGCGCGACGAATTTCTGCTATCCTTGAATTTAAGAAAAATAACATTTTAAATATGATAATGAAGGAAACTTTCAAGAGTCAAACGCGCGTGCAGCGTGCCCGAAAATGAACCATTTTTTGTCTAAATTGGGCAAAATAGCATAAAAGCACATAACATATTCACATTACTCGCACGCATTTGTATATTTTTTGCTACGATTAGCCGCCCGCCCCTAAGTAATAATCGGCCTTTAGGGAAATCCGCCACTGCATGCACAGCCAACTGAGTAGGTAAGCCGCGAGTTTCGCGATCTTTTCCTCCGCAGTTAGGGAATCCTCCAGAAAATTCCTAATACGCGAATACTCTCGATTTCTCCCCATGAATCAATCCTACTCAAACCACGCCCGAGCCCACGGGGACAGTCTTCCTACCGTTTAGCAAACTACTTACCGCGCGGCGCGGCGGGCTCCCGTTGCCTCACGACTGCCTACAGGCTACAGGGCGCGTTCAACCACACGCTTTTTGCTCAATTATTGCACTTATATCGAACGCCGTAAGGACTGCGGTTCTTACAGCTAGGAACCAGTGCTTTTTGTTCAATTATAGCACTCAAGTTAAGCGCTGTAAGAACTCGAGGTCTATGCTGGCGGCTGCGGCAGCGAATACCATCAACGAAACGCTGGATGGACATGGTGGCTCTTACCACGCGCGGCATAAGAGCGTCAATCCAACAAAAGGGATACCTCGGCGTGTCGCTGACCGTACCGCATTGATGGATAACTGTCGCATTTGTATCGGGTGCTTCGAGAGACGATTACAGCCATTTGGCCCGCGAGCGGGCTAATGGGTGTGTCCGAGGCTTTGCTAGCGGTTCAGGCAAAGTGTAGTGTCATTTTGGAGTATGTTATCAGTGCTTAAAGGAATCTTCACCAGGTAGTTCCTCCAAACTATGATCCACCTTTCATCCTGCACTTGCACTTAGGAGCTTATAAAAGCAAATGATAAGGCAGTCAGCCTTGTGGAATTCTGACCCAACAACAATTTAGATTAGACATCGTTTTGCCATGGTAGTCTTTATATCGATGGCTCCTACGGAAACTGCCGTGTGTTCAAAAAGCTAACTTTCCAGGAGAGCCATTAAAAGATGTTTTCTTTAACCGTTCTTTTGATTTTTAAGCTTTTAGTTTGAAATTTTAAAAATATTTTGGTTTTTTTAGGTTTAATTTTTATGTGCTAAAGTAAAAGCTGTATTTTGAATGCTTTTGAAGATATTGTTGTTACAATTCTTTACGACGGGGTAACGCAGTAAGAAAATTTCGTATGTTAATCTTACAATTTTTTACGGCGTGGATGAGGTGACTGAAAATATCGTATGTTTCACATACCATGTTTATATTAGTGTGTAGTTTATTATCAGTTATTTAACTACGCATTAAAACGTGCCATACATGCGCTATTAACAGAGAAAGCGACTGCACGACATCTACATAATATTACATCGCCGGAATGGCCAACTCACAGCCGCGCGAGCCCTTTATAAATTAACATCAATTAATGACAACGGAACGTCACTTTAATTACCCGATGATTAGACGCCAGTTTTTATTGAACAGGACGGAACTGATTCAGCCAATTAGGTAGGAACACGATCGAGGGAAAAAACAACGAGACTGGTTGGTGGAATGAAGGTCTGGGCTGAGGCGGTAGTGTTGTTCATATTTCTGTAGGAAAAAATATCAATAATATCGGAAGCTTTCCAATCGTGGACTCGCCGTCTAGGATGATATTACGTGTATCGAGCTCTATTTACGAGTATAAGCGAGATAAAAAGGTACTCTCTCTAACTCTGTTGATCAACTTAAAGCGGGACAGATAGACAGAACTTGCAAAGCTCTTTAATTTCTCTCTCTGTCACTCATTGTGCTACACCTATGTAGATTATGACTAACAATCAGAGCATTTAAAGCTCTATATCAGGTACTAGCAGCCCGTCCCGGCTTCGCACGGGGTAGAAAAAGACATTTTAAGACTCATTTTTCTACACCTTCGGTTACATTGTTCAAATTTTACCAAGGATCCCTAATTTTTTTCAAAATGAAATGTAGCCTATGTCAAATTGGAAGAATGTAGCATTCTATTGGTGAAAGAATTTTTTAAATCGGCCCAGTACTTTTTGAGCCTATTCATTACAAACATACAAAAATAGGTACAAATCTTTCCTCTTTATAATATTAGTGTAGATATAAGTGTTTTAGCGTCAGTCTGCACCTATACGAAGATCACACAAATAGGACACAAAAATGTCGTGTCATCATGACAAAAATATAGGCCAAGCCTCCAATGCAGAGCTTCACCTACACGCCCGTATAAATAAAATAGGAAAAGCTCATTCGACGGACAATTAAAAAGTGGGTTTTCAAACCAGGCTACGAACAACAAACGGACGAGACAAGGCGTCGCATTGTACACTGAACTTGCTCCACAAATAACGTCTAAGGCACTCTAAGGGGACCATCAATCACAACGGAACAATATTTTTCTTGTATCGATCAGCCGAAATCGGCTCGGCAATAATAGTTAGTACCACTCTGTGACAAGAACCGTATCCTACTTCGTGTACAGTTGGCTGAAAAATTTAGCACAGCCTTCAGATGAAAGCGGTTTTCAGTTCTGTAGTTGGTAACTCTACAATATCTACAGGGTGCACTCTAAGTCGATAGCGGAACTTTAAGTAGGCTGTCTACTGATCAATACAAACAACTTGTACTAGGTGGCGAAAAAAATGGAGCTAAAACAATAGCAGCTGTTCCATACAAAAGGTCGACTCAGTACTGCGCCAAATGTATGAAACAGCTGATATTTTTTTCGCTTAATTTTTTTCACCACCTAGTACAAGTTGTTTGTAGTGATCACTAGACAGCCTACTTAAAGTTCCCCTATCGACTTAGAGTGCACCCTGTAGGTAGGTATCTCACACACAATAATGCGGACATTTTTTTTTAAACCAACCCAGAATCAATCGCTCCAGAGTGGAAAGCACTTTAGACTTTATCATTACATACACCGCTTTTATCGGCAGGACCCAAAGAATATGTCTGTTACCATGGCAACCACAGGAATGTGTGTCACCCACTAGTCGCTGTATAAATCATCTCCAATAAGCTCCATACGTAGTAGATACAAAGACCTTTAAGTTTTTTCATGTATGAGAGGCTAAAAGAGCCCCGTGACTTCTGGCGCACCGTGACTTTACCAACTGAGCTATTGAGCAAGTACCCGTCGATACAAAATTATCAGTCTCCTATATGATGTTTATCATATTATCGTCACCATAGCAACCACAGTCCAAAGTCCTCAGACTTACCTCACGAACCCAGAGCTGGATCTGGTGGTGTCGGGCCTCAGCTCTGGTTTGGGCAGCTCCATAGTTTGCGTCGTAGGCTTCAGCGTGAGGTCGTCGATGACGACTTCCCTGGAAAGTAAGGGAGGTTCAGGAATGGGTGGAAGGGATAGGGTCATGTGATAAATAGGTAGGTAGAGGGAAATTGGGACGGTGAGTGATACCTTCTTTTTTATTTACCATAACTAGCTACAAGAAGCACCAATGAATTAAGAATTTCATTTACGAAGTTCACGTGGTTACGCATTTGGCATAGAGTAGTAATTCGTGCTGGTGGAGGAAATTTTATTAACTTTACTACGAATTCTAGGGTTTATATTTAGTAATAATTACTTAGGTCTAGGCACATCTACAACATCTAGACTTGATTTAACCATAGGCTTAGAACTGACTTAATAGTCCAAATAGAGCTACTTAGACTCAAGTCTACGTGATTAGCAGTAATACTCTACAAAAAGTGAAACTTATTTCCCAGACTTCAGACGACCAATTGAAATTGACACTTCCTTAAATAACCACTGAATACTTTTCAACTTCAACGTAAGGAAAACCGGAGGTCTTTTAACATCAGTCGGGTATAATGACAGCTGTAACACCTTCGTCATTGACTGTAATAACTTAATAGGTCCAATTGCAACGAGAGGGACTGACTACACGCACCAAATCATCTATAATTCTGCCTTCAATAGATGTATATTAGTGTACGTTTGAACGGATTGAATGCTGTATAAAGGAGGTGATTGATCTGTCACTGACACCCTACTTATTAGTCTAACACTGCGTATCCGTCGGGTTTGTAAATGATCATGGCATTAAGTTTGAGAAAGTTTTTCTGTCGTTGCGAATTCTATTTTTAGTCCACGTTATCATTTGATTGTAATTATGTGATGATAACTACGTATTTAATTAGTCTAGCAACTCTACCATAGGTCTGAACAGTCGATTTTGATGTGTAAGTGTTAATTGGTATCCTACACGATATTCATACAGAATTAAAAAGGAACGTCACAGGAATTACAATAAAACAAACACTTAAGATGAAATACGTCTCACAACTAGCGCCGCCAGTGAAAAAAAAATCATATCTTTTTTTTGGAAGCGATTTTAGCAAAAAACGCTCCTGCGATTCCTCAACGCGAGGCTTAACTATTTTTAGGACCTAAGGTTTGGATTCCAGATCCTAGAGTGCAATCGATTCTCGCCAAAAGTGGCCACTTTTGGCGAGAATTCGTAGGAAATCCAATCTTGGAATCCAAACCTTAGGTCCTAAAAATAGTTAAGCCTCGCGTTGAGGAATCGCAGGAGCGTTTTTTGCTAAAAACGCATCAAAAAAAAAGATATGTTTTTTTTTCATTGGCGGCGCTAGTTGTGAGACGTACGGCGTCTTAAATGTGAAAATTTTGTAAGTACAGAGATCCTCTTGTCCGAAAAATGTTAAAAAACTACAAAATCGTCCGGGATTAGACGAACGTCAGCTAATAGTACGGAAGTCGATCGCGTGATCTTCGCGTCACTTGATACTAAGATAAGCTCTATGGCTTCAAATAGAAAAAGTTATGCTGAGTTCGAATCAATTGGTCATAAAACTCAGAATTGGCCGTAAGGTCGAAAAAAAGGGCCACTTCCGGTGCAAAAAAGACTCGATTTTACGTGATCAGACGCCCTCAAAGATCACGATTTTGCTCCAAATTTACGTGATCTGATACAAGAATGAGACTGGTGGCTTCAATTAGCCCTCGATTAGCAGAAGCAGAAAAACCAAGTCTGCCAGCTCTGGAGTGGCCCACCAGTCTCATTCTCGTATCAGATCACGTAAATTTGGAGCAAAATCGTGGTCTTTGAGGGCGTCTGTCAGGTACTCCGGCCACTCCAGAGCTGTCAGATTTGGTTTTTCTGCTTCTCCAAAAGAAGTTCTAATTGAAGCCACCAGTCTCATTCTTGTATCAAATCACGTAAAATCGGGTCGTTTTTTACACCGGAAGTGGCCCTTTTTTTCGACCTTTCGGCCAATTCTGAGTGTTATGACCAATAATTGATTCGAGCTCAGCGTAACTTTTTCTATTTGAAGCCATAGAGCTTATCTTTGTATCAAGTGACGTGAAGATCATGCGGTCGGCTTCCGTACTATAAGATGATGCTACGTAGATATTGATTCAAAATGGAAATCCCTGGTAATGAGCCAATAAAATATTAGCAATGTGCAAAGCCTTTTTCACCACAAGTGACAAACGCATAAACGTGAATGAACATAAATCATTTTCACCTTCTCCCACTCGGACAAATTACGTAGAAATCATTCCATTATAAATGGCTCCTTATGGCTGGGCAATGACAAAGTGAGCTATAGCCCGTTTAACATTCTAATGGGATTCAATATGCACTATAAAATTCAATTTGCGCGTCATTAATAAGGCGAACAGATCGCATTAGTTTTGTTAGAACATGATCTGCGAGCTCAACACTGGGAATTAACAGAGGGTTAGCAGGAAGCATAGACTAATTCTATGGCAGGAAGCTTATTAGTCCGATCAAAGTCCTAACACGTACAATCGGCCACAGTCTCAGATACCCCTTTTGGTTCGATTGGCGCCTTGGGGTCGGCCACAATCTCAGATACCCCATGGCAGCTCTTATCGCGCGCGGCATAAGGGCGCCAATCGAACAAAAAGGGGTATCTGAGACTGTCCGACTGTACATGTAGAGTATATTTTTATTCAACATTTCTACAATTGAACACACCTTGTCTACACATGCCAGGGCCCATAGAACGGCATATTTTACAGAAATATTTTAAAACAAAAAAACGTAAGAACCTACTATTTTATTTGCAAAGACAACAGGGTCACATTGATCAGGTGGTAGTTTCAAAAAAGTTGGGTTTTTGTAGTTATTTTCTAATTTTTATCTTTTACCAGCTAAACTGTTGAAAATTCAAGGAGATGGCAAATAATAAACTTCTGTGACTAACTTATACATTGTGCTACGAGTTTCTCCTGGCGGGCAGGCAGCGTATGCGCATATCATCGGTAGGGAGTACCTACCTAAGGATTGGTCAGTTGAGTAGCGCTTCAAGCTTGTAATGCTTGAGGGCAGCTGGGTAATTGTTTACGTCCCCTGTAACTACTCTCTAAATGCCTGTGCTATTTGAAACGTATTTAGATTGCATCTTATCCCATTAGAAATATAGCCTTTCAAGGGAAAAACACCGTTACGCTTATTTTGAGATGGCAACGGTAGGCAATCTTATTTCAGATTGAAAGGCTTTACAATTAATAATGAATTATTTCTATAAATACAAATACTGAGAATGACGATGAAATTTTTCTTTTTTTAAACGTAAATGAATGAATCATCAATATCACCAAAAATCAAGAATATAAGACAGTAATTGCATCTTAGTCACTATTTAGGATAAGAAAATACCTATTGTCTTCGTGTGGAATTTATAAACGCATGAAAACGTGGAAAGTTTGAATGGAGAGATTATTTCCGATATAATTGTAAAGCGATAAAAACAATCGCTAACAAATGTTGAAACAAGAGGAATGTACTTAATACAAAACAATTAATAGCTTTCACCGCGGTACGATAACGCAGCGCCCAAATAGAGTTTAATGGGCAACAAATTGTTCCTCTAATAATTATTTAATCAATAGCCCTTTATTACAAACATAGGGCTGAAAAAAACAATACAGAGGTATTGTTTTTTTCAGCCCATATACATCAGTGTTAGCTATTTAGGCCTCTACGTAGAGCCGGTGGTTGAGTTGACCGTTGCCCTGGGGCCTGAGTCTGTAACGCAGTGGTGCCAAAATGGGCTCCCAGTTGACGGTCCTTTTAATGTTTGAATGTTGTTGTAGTACAGCAAATTATATTTTGATTCTAATTATAGAGGATCAGTTCGCTGATTGTAGGAGGAAAACGAGGAAACCCCGGTTTTGTCCTGCTACTGGGACCCCATAGACACGCCATTGCGTTTAACGCAGACTTAAGCCCCAGATAGGCAACATTAATTCATTCTGACTGGCTCAGCGACCCAAAGTGGATATATGGCCTCCAGAACCAAAAGACGCTAGCTTTCCCTGTACTGCGCTAACTCCCTCCAATCCTCCACCTGGACCTCGCACAAGTCTCTATTCTATAGGTGACAATGTTCATAATATTATTGTATTTGAGACGAATAAAAAACGTACGTGGCTAATGCAGTCAAATGATCCCGTCAACACCACACACAAGAACACACCACTGTGATGTCGCAGTGCTATAGGTATAACACGATGCTTAGAGGTCGCTTATACCTATTTGGCTTAGATATCCCTGCCGTCGAATGAATGTTGACAATATTGGTAATCGAATCTCGGGTCTTAAGGCTAACTAGCGCCACCAATGTTGAAAAAATCATATGTCCCTTCAGAAGAAGTTTCTGACAAAATCCTAAGATGAGCTCATGCGCCATGCTTTTCTAGATTTTTAAGTGTAGGTACCCAACTCAATTTCTAGTCTTAAGCTAAAAAAATTCGATAACCGCCAAAAACGGCCGCTTTTGGCGGTTATCGAAATTTTTTTAGCTTAAAAGTAAATTTCGAAGAGGGTATCTATACTTAAAAATCTAGAAAAGCATGGCGCATAGGCTCATCTTAGGATTTTTTTAGAAACTTCTTCTAAAGGAAGATATGATTTTTTTAACATTGGTGGCGCTAGTTAGCCTTATACCGAGCCTTAAGTAGAAATGGACAGGACACCTGGCGAGGTGGCCAGATGGCGGGTGGACAAGGGCAAAGTGGACCGCAGTCACTGGGTAACCAGCAGTACGATGGTCGGATGACATAGCCATTTCAGCGGAAGGTCCATGGATGCAGATGGCGAGGCACCGTGAGAGGTGGTACACACGACAGCACGTCAAACTGTACACTTTTGTTGTAAAGTCACCCGTTGTAACGTAACCGAGTAACGTAAGTAGAGTGCTAGCGTGTAAGGGTCGACGTGCTATCGTGTGTACGAGGGGATTAAAGGCCTTTACTCAACAGTGGGCAGAGATAGGCTGTTGATGTTGATGATCCCTGGCGTTGAAAAGCGTAAAAATATCTGCCTTTTTGCTCCAGTTGACCTTCTGCCCCTTCTTTTCCGTCCCTTTACACACCAATTCCGCTGTCTAATCTCCGAATCGAGCACAAAAGCCCTTCCTCCAGGCATGGAGTACTAATTGACACTATCTGATGCTTTATAGCCATTGTGCCGATCGTCTAATTAACGGGCGAACGTGCCGTCCATAACAAACAATTAGAAGAACATGAAAGACCAGAACAAACAAAGAGAAGACCTGTCTGCCGCACGTCTATCTACCTATCAATGATGCATGACATGGTTATACGTGGAACATTTATTATATTATGAAGGAGAGATCAAATAATCGTTTTCTCATAATCATTTGATCCTGAAATATCAATGATTTTTTGACTCTACTTCGGTTTTTTGTAGTAGTTACATTAGCATCGCGTTTTTACGGCAAAATGATTATTTACCTTATTGGAGCGGAGAGAAAACTGACATGCTAAGAAAACTCATTTCCTCGTGTTAAGAAAACTTTTGTGTTGTAAATTGTTTTCTAGCTAGAGTAGCTAGATCATCTCATCAACCTATCTGTCTATCAATCCAGTTCACGAGATGCCTTCGTATATCAGCGAAACTGAGCTGTGTGTAAAAGCCAGTCATATATTTATTAAATGGTATATTAATCAGTGAAAAATATCCCTGTAATGACCGTATCGTATAGGTAATATAAATAGCTCTTTATGACTGGTAGAGTTATGCGTTTATTTACATACCTAACTACTCAATCCCTCTAAACGTCACATAGGTAGTTAGGTATGAATAGTATAAAATATTAACTTACAAGCCATTTGCATAGTTATTACTGCTCCGTATTTACATATGTTGGCCGTATCATTTCGATCAAACAAACAAGCATGACCTGGTTTGGACCGAACCGATTATCACGGTTCACGCTTACTAATCTACTCGAAGGGATTACCGATACAAATGCCCTCCTCGTTCGTACTTACCTTCGTGTGATGGTGAAACTGATTGGATTAGGCCCTTAATAACTTTAAACCACTGGAAATTAATATTTCCAGAAGAATAGCTTAGATCCGTTTACCTATGCTGGGCTAAGAAAGCTCCTTTTAGTATTTGTTATGTGCACATATTTTAAAGCTAATCATAAATATTGTAGGATTCTGCTAAATCTGGAAAATTCGCAACGGTGTAGTGTAGGTAGGTACCCGCGGTGTAGGTATTGATCTTGTCTTGCTTAAGGGTGGATGGAAATGGATAGCCTAGAATTTAGGCAATCCAAATATATCCCAGACTCTACATCGCTTACAATATTTTGTGTTAAAAAAACAGATCAAAACGCTCTGACGCATATTTTTTGCTCGTGTATGCATTTGTATTTATTTTGTGTCGCACACAGGGCAACGTAGAAAACGTTAATACCATTTACACGATTGGAAAGGCCTCAAACATTTTTCCTTGTAAGTACCGTGGAGTATTGAATCAAGATAAAGTGAGAACTACCCACTCCCGTCTCCCAGGCATTTAATATTGTTCTAATACTGACCGAGAACTGTCAATATGTCAAGTTGTCTGCTACCGAGCGTCTCTGTCCCCAATGAACGCGAATCTCGACTCTCCCCTTATTTGGAAGCACGTGCCATCTCTTGTCGGGTGTCAAATGGCGTTTCTAATTTATGTGAAATATAGAAACAGCAGCCGCATTCTGGAACTATTCTCAGAGGATTTAGGGACTCTAGGTTTGGCGGAAATTCCATTTTAGTCACAGCTCTTTCGGTCTACGATGTTGGTCATTCTTCTGGCGCCTCTCCAGTATTGTAGGCTGGCAGTTAGTTCTTGATACGCCATTCTATTCTTGGCCAGGCAAAACTGATTATCTATCGCAAGCTACTCTAGTCCATTCCTTGATGTTTTTCAGCCGAGATTTTCTGCTGCCGATGTCATTTTCTAGGTCGCGGGTATTAAAAATCGCTACTTACTTGAATGTGTTCCCTTTTTTCTACAAAATGTTTTTCTATAGGATACAAAGCAATTTTATTTTATATGTACCTATGCATGTTTCACAAGCCTGCACTATAATCGTTCGACGTGATCTCTCTCGATTCCGAACATAGAGTCCTATTGATATCTCAGTTGGCTATCGCCCATTATCTATTCATTGTATTTTGTTGTCAAGACGCACGCATTGATTGATGATGTTCCGGTTATCAAACTAACCAGATGGAAACGTCTGACAGTTTGATAGTGTTACCTTTTGAGGATGATAGCAGATTAAGAAGCGAAGACTACAAAGTCGAACTTCACACGCATTAATAGAGCTCAATCTTAAGGCTGAAAGACGGGGAATTCAAAATTTTCACTGTTTTTTACATTTTGTAGCTAAACTGAGTTATTTTTGTTCAGCGATTTTTCGTTCGCGGTAATAACATAATATTATTTTCATTATCGTAAACAACAGAATCACAATAATTCAGCCGATTATGTGTTCTGGTCTTCGACAAGTTTTTTTGGCAGTGCCACTGCTTCGTAGACCAGAACACATAATCGGCTGAACTATTGTTGTTCTGTTGTTTACAATAATGAAAAGAATACTATGTTATTGCCGCCAACGAAAAATCGCTGCACAAAAATAGCTCAGTTTAGCTACAAAATGTACAAAACTGCGACAATTTTGAATTTCTCGCCACGTTGCTATCGTCCCACCTTAAACGGCCGGCATTTCACCATGTTTCTGCCATTTTTTTTTCACATCTAAACTTACGTTAGTTAACAATCGACTTACATACAAACCAAAGAGTCTAAATTAATTAAACGATCGAAGATGGCAAGGACGAATCAATAAAGACAGTTTTGGAGCGGCCATATTTTACGAATCGAAGTAGGTACCAATCTATCCAGTTACTGGCACTGAATATGCCAGAAGAACCTACCACCGTTCAAGAATTCTGTGCTAATCGCAAATAATTCAACAATTTTATTCTACTTCTTCAAAACTGGTTCACACAAAACTGGAGCCACATCCCAAGGATCAAAAATAGCGGCTAGAATTTAGAATTGAGTGTCCTAAGGGCCTGAAATCTTACAAGCGGGCTATCAACGAATGGACGAGTAAAGTCGTCAAATTAAACTTGGTTCTGATTGGCCATTTTAGTGACTTAGTACACCGTGATTTAATCGAAAAATGTGCAGTGCTCACGAAAGTTTAAGTTTAAAAAGACTTAGTACACTATGACGTTGCGCTGTAGTGAAAACAACCGCTCCGTCATAGTGTGTAGTGGTAAGGCCTTTGCATCTACTTAATGAGATGATTTATACAGCGTCCAGTGGCACCTTCTCTCACACTAGATGGGTGAAGAGACCACTCAGCGCTGCAGTGCCTGGAATTTCATAGTGTAGGTACTAAGGCCGTGAAAACGCAGCTTTAGAAAGGTAGAAACATATTCATATTGGAGGCTGGAACAACAGACTCTGAAAACGATGACGAATTTGGTATCCTTCTGGTGTTACACTATGGCCCAAGTTGCTTGCTACTCGGGCCAAGAGCCCGTCATGTCAGGTAGTCGATTAGTTTAGAAAGGACCAATATAATTATGCTGCTGATCATGATGTTGGTGTCCTTCTGGTATCACACTATGGCCCAAGTTGTGGCCAACAGCCCGACATGGCGTAGTCGAGTAGTCAAGCATGTAATGGCAAGCCGCTTCCGCGGGGGTGCGCCGCTCATTGTTACGGCCACACCGGGAGCTGGCGCGTGACGTAATCACGATGCTGATGGACAAAAAGTTAAGAGAACATTGCAATTTTCCAACTAAAATAATGGGGTGCAAGGATGCAGCGAGCCGCGACTGGCAGGCGTCGGCAGTTTCTTCTCGATTACTTGCTTACAATGTATTTTGCCGACTGCCCTAATGCTCTTCAGTGCAGCTACCTAGCAGGTGGTGTAGCACAAGATTGGGGTAGGCAATATGCCACTCTACCTAATAGTAGTACGGATATACAAGGTGTTACAAAAGTACCTAACTCTTTTTACAGGGTAATAGCACCCGGTGATAGGGATCACAACCTAAATTTTTTTTTTTGCTCTATGAAGTTCCGTTGATTTTTAAATTAATAAAATGTGAACGCTGTGGCGGGAGAAAAGTATTTTTTAAACATTGTTATCATTGACTTTCACAATGTTTTAACAACTGAAAGCTATGTTAATGCACCTACACACACAATGATATTTTAAAATTTGAGCTAATACCAAAAACAAAAAAGTTTTTTTTTTTTTTTTCAATTATGAGGTTATAAAATTTTTTTTTTTTTCAACTTTTTTTTACAGATTTGACATCCTTATGACCACTAGGTTACACCCTGTAAAAGAGTTAGGATGTTTTGTAACACGTTGTAGTTATAAACCTACCATGACCTACCCCAAGACACTAAAAAGTAGTAATCTTCAAAGCCCAAAAAAGATGCTTACGAGCAATAAGCAACTTGCGTCAATCCGATAGCTGTAAAACTTACTTTAAAGACTTAAAAATTCTGACATTTCCATGCCTTTATATATACGAGGTGGCAGTATTTGTAAAGAGCAATCCTCAACTATTTAAAGGACTTATAAGTAGACGTAATCGCAACCAAACATATCTCATAAGAACATATCTCATAAGTCAGAGTTATTTGACAAGAGTTTTTTTGGAATGGCACCAAAACTCTTTAACAAGTTACCAAAAACCCTGCGAGACGTCGACAATATTCATCAGTTCAAGCGCGATTTATTTAAACTGTTGTTATCTAAAAACTATTACAAAGTTACAGAATTTTTGGAGGAATATGCATTTTAGGTTAAGGTTTTCCATACTTAAAATTACTCTTGCTACACCTAATTGGTAAAATTACATTGATACACTTACTTACATAAGAACACCTTTGTTAAACCACATGTAATTTATGGCAAATAAATAAAATTGAAATTGAATTGACTAAACGTGAGGGAGATGGCGCAGTCTAGAGAATGAAGTATGACAATTTCGACAAGACGCAAGACAAGAATACTTCCATCCAATCGTTCCCTCATTGCTGAGGATCGTGACCATCACTTAAGGTGGCGGAGAGTAGACTTCTTCATTGATTTCTATTACTTGCGATGGGGATCAGCTCATGCAGAATGTTTTTCAGAACATTGGTAATAATATCCGTCCATCTAGCAGGTTGTCTGCCTCCAGCTCTCTTGTCCGCCGCCTTTCTCTTGTCAGATTTTCTTTACAAAATCTATCCTGTGTAGATGCCCTAAGAATTGATATTTTGCTGGCGCTATCAAGTAACAAAGCTTAAACACAGTCCCTTTTTACGCGACGACACGGTAGGTGTCCAAAACATGGCACCATATGGTGTTACAAAGTCCTCTCTCAGACAGTCTGTCGTTAGGATATCGATGTATTGGCAAACTTAACTCTGTTGCTTTAATACGCCGATATAATCCTTACTCTACTGTAAATAGGAGCGATGTAATAAAGCCAGTGGTTGTAGTAAAGATTGTGGTGTTTGAAATAGGGCTTCCCGTAACTCGAAACAGGCTATCCTGTTACTGCATAGGTCCCTGTTCCCGGCTAAGTCTCTCTAATCCCCTTACCGGCCACAAAGCTCCTTTATGGTGCGAGATATTCAATTAAACTGAAGAGGAACTGAGGACTGGAATCTTATCTCAGTTTAACAGGATATGCCATTTCTCATAGTTACGAGTTTGCAACACAGCACTTAAATGCAGCGACAGAAGTCACACACACACCTGTCCCAAAGTTATTTATTTTACCTAGCTTTTAAGTTTTAACGGTCCATAAAGGTCCTACACTACTGGGTTAACTAAAACTTATGGTGGCATTAAAGAATTGAGTAAAGTAAAAGACGAAACACTGTAACACGTGCAGAGTTTTCCTTAAAAAAAGTATTAAGGAATGGCAATGATCGTATCAAGACTTAGGGCGTAATGCAGAGTCCTAATTTAACGTTACAAAACTACTAATCTCCGTGCCAAAGGATACAATTCTATTGTCTCAGCCGACCGTTGTTCCAAGCAATAACCGACCCCGATATAACCGCGTCGAATGATCAAAGCACCAGCGCACCACCCAGACTGATGCAACGAACAAAACACCTGGAAACACGCTCTCTATTTAAGGAAACAGAACAATGACAAACAAACCTTTGGCGAATTAAAAAACATCGCTGTGCAATGAGCTAATTCTTGCACAATACAGCCTAATAAGTAGCTAAATAAAGCACTAAAAACATAAACACGGTTGTCGTTGCCCTTATTTGGGGGCCCAAGGCAAACGCTTCGCTGGCGCCGCCGCCCACATTTGTGGAATAAATCTGGGACGGCCTACACCTTCAATTAGTCTAAGTACTTATGTCGTTAATAAAGTCTAGTACCGTCGCATTCCGAGGGAAGTGGGAAAGAAATATTGGAGTCGCGAGTTGCGTCGAGCTTTGTTCAAGCGTGACTCTACATCTTCTGAGAATTTCCGATTGAAGGCGGGCTCGAAGTAAATTACGTATAGTATACCCCTGGTTATATCGTGAAGTTGAAAACAAACTTAAATAATTTAAAATTGTATGGATCTGGATAAAATGCATGACCAACCCTGAAAGGTCAATCAAACCAAATGGTAGCAAAAGCTCGTCAATGAGCCTAAAGTTAAAAAGTTCACAAAAATAACACCAAAGGTATGCAAAGCAGTTCTAAGGTAATTTCATACATTTATAGTTTCAAACGTCATATTCGGTAGAAAGGTGAAATTGCGAGTCAGTATGTAGGGTCTGTGTTAGGGTCTTCGTTCATTGACAATCTCAACATAAGTAATGTTGCAATTCTATGTTGCTTGTACACTTCTCTCGTACCTACCTGAATTTATAAGTTCTGAAACTTTCAACAGACTATCCTTTGTCCAAAACATGTTGCATGATACTCAAATAGACAGTCTCTACTAACATCACGTCCCGTCTAGCATGAATGACTACATCGAGCTTTAATCTTTTTTGTAATCTGTGGCTTTCATTAACGGAGCTCAATACCTCTAGTATCGAGCTATTCGAAATTTTGTGGAACAAAAGTTGTTAGCTAGGTAATCGTGTGTGGAAGTGAGTGGCCACCCCTGGTGTCAGAGTTTTTAAACCGCCCAAGGGGCCTCCGACATGGCTTTACGATGAAAATAACAGTTGATGTGTTTCAGGAATAAAGCTATTTAAAAATTGCCCCGTTGGTCTATCTATACCAACAGAGTTGAAGAAAGCACGCTATGAAAAGGGTATTTATTTAAAAGTAGGTAGTGGGTTACAATGTAATACATTGGTGGTCCCCACACTTAGGCATGGCCTGTGTTATGGGTGCTGGATTAAAAAAAGTACTCGTATAATAAAATAAAATAATAGTACAGTCGGCCACACGCTAGGATACTCCTTTTTGTTCGATTGTCGCTCTTATGCGGCACGCGGTAAGAGCTGCCATGGGGTATCTGTGACTGTGGCCTAGCAACCTAGCACAGCAACAACAACATGATAATATGATACCAGCCACAGCCTTCTTTATCTCTCGTGTACCTACGAGCACAAAGTAAGAGTGTAACTTACCTCGCGACAGAACTTTTAGAGTCCGCTGGCAGACCGACGAAGATGAGTGTAGACGACATAGTAACACTGAACAAGACACTGAAAATTTTGAACCGTTAACCTATTAACTTTTGGAAAATTCACGCGAATACAACGAGTTCGCTACTGTCTCGAAGCCAAAATTTGGGATGTCAAAAGTAGGCCTGTCAATCAAAAACCGACGGGAAGTAAACAGAAAATATTAGTCTCTGGTAGTTTTATTAACCTGCCAGTGCCGACGAGTTAATGTGCTTTACTGTGGGGACCTCGTTTATTCCTCAGAACGCGTGGGTGGATGAGGTAGGAGGTGTTGGCCTTCTTGAAATTATGGTTAACTAAAGCAATTTTCATTTCCCTTTGGTGCCTAGTAATGTTTACAGGGACGCTCGTTAAGTTAGCACCACAAATCTTGTACCTACTTACTCACAGAGCTGAAAGTATAGGTACAGTCGGCCACACGCTAGGACACCCCTTTTTGTTCGATTGGCGCCCTTATGCCGCGCGCAGTAAGAGCTGCCATGGGGTACCTGTGACCGTGGACGACCGTACCAACCAACCCACCACTCTACATATAAATGGTAATGGCAGAGTTTCGCAAAGCCTACCATAAGTACATGAGTTTTGCATTCAGTTTCGCCTGCCCTGAAATAAATGCATATCTCAGTATCTCTATAGGTGTTACTTTGTTGTATGGATAATGGATACTTCGACCTCAAGTTGAACTGACTGGAAGGCCAGCTGGTCTGTCGCAGGTTTATACTGTTCATGTGGGTCTCATAATGTGTGGAAGGCTTAGATAGAGACGAGAAAGAAGAAATGTAGTAGTAGATTTTTGGTGAGCAGCCATCATAATAGAAGAAAGCGTATCTGAATAATCTGAAGATTTTTACATCGACTCTACCAAAAGTCTAAAGTGCATTCACGTTACGATGTACGTGTGGCGCCATCTGTGTTAATTGCTCTAAAACAGCAAGTACAAGATACAAGAGTATTTACAATCACATACTAGATGGCGCTGCGCTGTATAATAAAAGTTAAATTAAATAAATAATATTTTTATTCATTGTAGCATTTTTGTTTTTGGAAAAAAAATTTTTTTTCGTACTAAAATGTAAAATTATCTTGAAAAGGCATGTTTTGAAACTTCCTCGAAATTTCCGAACGAAGAGGTGTGGTCCAAAATCTGTAGTTGACTCATAGCAAAACCCTAAATGTTTTTTACTAGTATATTTTTTAACTAATGAAAACACAAAAATCTACCTATTTTACAAAAAAATAAGCTTAATAAGCAGTATAATTTATTTGTTCACCAAATCTTTTTACGTTTGCGTTCGTTCGTGCGAGTGAGTGTCATTCAGTCACATTCATGCGCAAATGCGCAATTTGCACCGCGATGGCGTTTGATTGACGGTTTTTGAGAAAGGAGCGAAGAATATTTTGTTTGGCCTATAAATCTGCATTCTTCTCGGTTTGTGATGATGAAGAGAATCTTTTACTAACAACCATGTTGAGCCAAACTTCTACGGAAGCGTTACTTTCGGCGTGCTACGTCGAAAACTACTTGGATTGTGTGGAAAACCTCCCAAACGACCTGCAGCGACACTTGTCGCGTATGCGAGAGCTTGACGTAACATACAGAGGTAACTCTTGTATTTCTTTGCTTTTCTTACATTACCACAGGTATGCCTAGCTCTTATGAACGTAGTACAGTGTTTTTAATTCAAGAAATTGCTTTATTTTCGGCACGGAGGGTTCTTTATTTTCGTCGACGAAATGACGCGTCTTTGCCAATCCTGTCCTTTGGTGACGTTTGTCTCGTCTTTCGACTACGTACACGGGCCCTACTAAACTTTCTCATCGTAACCGAACTATGTTTATCATTCATAATGGTTTAGATTTTACATAAAAGCTTCCCAAACATTTCTAGGTCACCCAAGCCATTTAGCTGTCTATCAGCATTCTTACTCAACATTTCCTAACTCTTCTGTACTTTTTCAAATCCACGTCTTTCCCTCTCATTATGTCTATCTATCCAGCCCTTCAATGACACCCACTGTTGGACATAGGCCTCTTCGGTGTCACGCCAACCTCTACAGTCCCTCGCTACACTTGTCCACTATTTTCCAGCCATTTCCCTCTCATTCATCCCTGCACAACAGTATCTAACTTTTTTATACATACTCCGTTTTTTTTTTTATGAGGATGGCACTGCGACATACTCCTAACGCATTGATAATTTTTTATTTTTGTGGGCAGCCAGTGCTTCTGGGAGGCCAAGTTGATAACCCGTTTTTTTTTTTCTTTTATTTCGCGGCCAGAATGCCTCCAAGATGAAGAGGCCCAATTAATTGATAACCCTTTTTTTTTTCTTATCCACAGAACCAGATCCACCAGAATGCCCCTGCGATGCAGAGGCCCAGTTAATAAACCATTTTTATTTTCTTTTTCTGGCCAGAATGTCTACGAGATGCAGAGGCCCAGTTGGCGCTATGCGTGAGCGCGAGCACAGAGGAGCGCCGACGCGCCCGCGCCGCCGCCCGCCTCCAGTCGGCGCTCGTGGCCGCTCAAGACATCGGAGACGAGAAGCTGCAGGTCGTCCAGCTGCTACAAGACCTCATTGACAACAAACAGAGGTCCCTCGAGACTGACCATAAGAAACTTAGTAAGTATTATTAACTCTAATTTTTAAATTGAGTCCACGGAATGACATTTTCTACAAAGGCTTTACCTGACAGTAGCATACTAGCAACTGTCACCCGTGGACTCAATTTAAAAATTAGGGTTTAAGTACACCATTATTTTATTTGAAGATAAAACAGAAAGATGCTATGGGACTTAATCTACACAGAATCCATATTTAAATAAGTAATCAAAATAAAAAGTAAGCATTCTTCCACTACATATCTCACTATGATGTAAAATGTATCTCACTTAGATAGATCACCTAATAACATACTAAAGCAAACAATTTTTAGCTTTAATAACATAAGTGTGAGTAAATCTTTGTTTTCTCAGAGGATGATATAGGTGCTGGGAAACTTTATCTAAACATTTCCCAGGCACTATAGCATCTGTGTATTCACACTTATCTCCAGGAAGGTAAAGCAAAGCAAAGTAAGGGCCCAACACCTCGAATTCAGTTCCGGTCACCAGTGATCTCAACCCATTGTTATTTCTATCACCATAAATGTCAATAACCAAGCCTGTCTCTCCCCAGTCGCATGCCTAGACATAACCACCAACGGCACAACAAAGGAGGAGCCAGCCGCGGCCGCCGAGTCAGCGCGGGCCGACAAGGAGCCGCCGGCGCCGCCGCCGCAAGCGCCGCACGTGCCGCCGCCACCGCCGCCCGACCGCACCGCCGAGCGCGAGAAAGAGAAGCCTGACCGGGATAAGACAGGTAAACATACTTGCTAGTACCCCAAACTCTTCCCATCGTAGTGTGGTGTTAGAAACAAACATTAAACAAGGACCCGCCGAACGCGAGAGAGAAAAGTCAATGTTTTTATTCAATATGTTCAAAAGTAATATTATCAAAAGAAAAAATAAAAAAAACAACTATAGGTACCTATTATACTAATATCTAGCTACTTTTTTTGTGCAGCTTCACTAGCTCTGTTCGTTTTGGAGAAGATGCATGGCAAAGAATTCAGAAAGAAGATTCAGCAGCCTTATTCAAGGATCTCTGACTGTCCGCAGGAGAGCGCTGATCGAGGCGCACCAGCGCAAGCCTAGGCACGGACGGCGCGAACTCGAGCGAGCGCTACTTTTTCACTTACTTTAATTTTCTTAGAATAGCCAATTAGTCACAGAACTCATTCAGCAGCTTTAATCAAGGATCTCTCAATATCCGCAGGAGAGCGCTGGTCGAAACGCGCGCGGCGCTCCCGCACCGGCGCAAGCGCAGGCACGGACGGCGCAGACTCCAGCGAGCGAGACAGCGAGCGTCCCGCACACCACAACACCTCGGCCACGCAAAAGAAAGGTAAATGCAAAGAAATAATCCTAACAAAAAAAAGGAGACTGTTTTCTTTTCTTTAGACACCTCGTTCGTCAAAATCTGTCCAGTGTTTTGCGCCGTGTGGAAGCATACATACGCGCGGAACACATTACTGTCCTTTGCTTGCGCTGTGTTCGGGTAAAAATATCAGATGTTATTCTATAAAGCCTGATGAAAGTGAAATTCTAGGAATCCACGCAACTATCGAAGGAAAGGGGGAAATACTAAAAACATCGTAACTATTCCTAACACTAATTAAAAACAAAATAAGAAAGATGCTACATTCTGGGTCTTGGTGAAAATAAGAGGAAAAAAAACTAACTAAGGCCTTTGCATCCACGTAGTGAGTTGATTTATACAGCGTCCAGTGGCACCTTCACTCACACTAGATGGGTGAAGAGACCACTCGGCGCTGCAGTGCCTGGGACATTGTTTTAGATGGAGTAGGCTTGCCCAGCACCTATACCATCCTGAAATAAGAGTAATAGTAATACAAAAAAAAAACTCAACTACTCCGTGCAATTTTAGTGGTTATAAAGCCGAAGGTATTTTGTTGCACTGGTGATTCTGAGCCTAATTAAAAAATTTCATTCCAAAACGCGCGAAAAAAAAAATTCACTTCCCCATACAAATGGTGTCGATTGGCGATAGACATTTGTATTGGGAAGAGTTGTTTTTTTTTTCGCTCATTTTGGAGTAAAATTTTGGAATTTGGTTCAGAATGACCAGTGCAACAAAATACCTTCGGCTTTAATACCACTAAAATTGCACGGTGTATATCTATTCCATTCTTTTCAGGCATAGGCAAAAAGAAGAAGCGCAAAGCGCGCCAAACGGCGCAGCGCTCCGAGACACCACCGGAAGAGACCGACCCGATAGACCCAGACGAGCCGCGCTACTGCCTCTGCGACCAAATCTCCTTCGGCGAGATGATCCTCTGTGATAACGACCTCTGCCCCATAGAGTGGTTCCATTTCTCCTGCGTCTCGCTCAGCACGAAGCCGAAGGGGAAATGGTTCTGCCCAAAGTGCCGCGGCGACCGACCCAACGTCATGAAACCTAAAGGACAGTTTCTAAAAGAACTAGAACGGTATAACAGAGAGAAAGAGGAGAAAGCTTAGTGGTCGTAAGGTAGAGTGCGCGTTAACTTTGCACGTATGTATGGCGTGAATGCCAATTAAAAAAAATATTGCCATCCAATCACGGAAAGACGCTAACCACTACAGGGTGCACTCTAAGTCGATAGCGGAACTTTAAGTAGGCTGTCTACTGTTCACTACAAACAACTTGTACCAGGTGGCGAAAAAAATGGAGCAAAAAAAAAATCTGCTGTTTCATACATTTGGCGCAGTACTGAGTCGACCTTTTGTATGGAACAGCTGTTATTTTTTTCGCCATTAGTACAAGTTGTTTGTAGTGATCAGTAGACAGCCTACTTAAAATTTCGCTATTGACTTAGAGTGCACCCTGTAGAACCAATATTAGAGCAATATGGCGGCTTGTCATTATAGTTCCTCTATTCGCCGCGCGCAGACTTAACGTGCGTACTCTAGTTGTAACTTTAAGGTTCGAAGGCGAAAACTATTTTCTCATGGTGACGTTCAGATTTTTCGTTTGATTTGTTGTGTTGTTGCGAATGAGTGCAATGTAAGGATTTTTATTGACTAATTAAATTTATGAATATACGGGAGGAATCTCCGATGTATTTGGATTATTAGGACAATCGTATGGTTAGTGTGGACTGACGGGCGTTACGCATAGTATACTCTAGTATTCTGTGGTTCGCTGAGCAAAGTATTAGAATGGGCAAATAATAAAAAAATTCACTTCATTGATTTTGGTTCCTAAAGTGGATGATTTCGTGCAAATTACTATTCTAGTGGGGTCAGTTATCGGACAAAAGCACTAAGTTACTCCACATGCTCGGAGTAACTGACTCCACTATAGTATTCTTCTAATAACCTAGAGTCCATTCCATAGGTTACTAATACGTGCTAATACTGAAATTTTCCTGTGTTCCAAGAAATATTAGTTTCCATGAAGTTGGTGACCCATTGACCTATTTCCTCTGAGATGGAAACCTATCGATACCCTTTTTCCTCTGGGTTCGCGGAATCTACTTTAACGATCACTGGTTGGTTTAATAAAATTAATCTATGGGATAGACCTTAGGATACAACGCCGACTCTTCTGTGTTGTAGTCTCTTTAGGGTTGGCGGAAAAACTTTGTACTGCATAGGTGAAAAGTGTATGGATTAATATCGTTTACTTTCTGTATTTTTTTGTTTTTCCGCCCTAGAAACAGACAAGCTAACTGTGAATTGAAAAGTAAAGTGATTGGTCGTCTGGTCAAGTCTACTTATTTTATTTTATGATTTTTAAATAAATGTAAAATTAAAATACATCTGCTGTTTATTTTATGAAAAGAAACACACCCTTGAATAAAATCTTTTCTTTATTTACTTTGAAATTTATAAAGAACATTCACAAATCTAAATTATGTACTATTTTCATTATTTACCATGCAATTGAAACGTGTATGTGTCTCAAAATATTTTGATCTATTATGCTACTAAAAGATCTACAATGTTCTGATATAATTTCCCTTATTACAATAAAGTTGGAAATAAATGCCGTTGCCGTCGCGTACGGGTTTAGTAAATATTGCAATGGCTAATGTTCTCGACTAGATAATTATTATTTATAATATAAACCCTATATTGCAATCATTCTGTCGTTATGTCAAACGAAATACAAAGTTTCTAAAACACTACTTATAATCTGTAAAATGTTGATACAATATTATTATAATAATACTATTGAGACAGTTTGAATATTTAAAACTCATTTTTTCCTATTAAAACTAAAGTAGAAAGACATTGATGGCAGATCTCTAAAATATTGATCCCTAATACAGGTAAACTTACCCACTCAAAGATGTATCTCACTGTATCATCATTATAATACAACACTATTATTATACTCATCATTATCAAACATAAAACAAAAGTTATATTTTGCTTCTCCATACTTTTTAACGTATACTTTAATTTCTTTGGAACTTACAAACCAATTTATTTGATAACATTTCACACGAGTTAGTATTTACGACAAATGGTTCCAGTACTTACTAATAAATAGTTAGTAGATGTTACAAAATAAATAAATCTGAGTACAGAAGGCAGTCCAATGTTAAAATGGGCAAGATTTGTAATACTATCTTCTACACATTCAGATCTGTTAGGCCGAAATTTTCTTATATAATTTGTCTCCTACACTATACTAAAAACATTATTTAGACTAAAGTTAATCGAGCACACCATTTGTGACAATCATTATTTTAAATAATATGACACTATTTTGAACACAAACACAACTTAGAACCTATTATCTTGTGACACGCAACCAAACCACAATGTTAACATAAAACATGGTGAAATTAATTATATGAAACTTTTTTAAACCGCTTGTGGTTTGCGTCCACAATTCATATCCCGCGTAATACTTTTTATAGCAATTTAACTTGCGGTTTCGTACCTTCTACTGTTTTTTTCACATAATACTACAGAAACCCCGCTTGAAATGGGTACATTCATAGCAAACAGAAAGCTGTACCGTAGTGGACATCAAATATATTTTTTTCTACCTCAGTATGCGACTAAACCCATACTCCATGCGGGTTCTTATTTGTGGGCGCTGCATTTTCTAGCTGTCGCGGCGAGCCGATGATTCGCCGAGCACTGCCGGCTTTGCATAACCCTGGGAAAAAAAATTTCATAATTGTAAATAAAGGGTGTCTCTTTTCATTGCAGAAATGTCACGAAAGCCAATTGCTACATTGATAGAGAAAAGTTTTTTTTTGTTCCCTGTTTTATCTTTACAAAAATCCTGGCCACACACCTTGACTGACGGACGCTAACTAAATAGCTTCTACATATATAGGGTAGACTGAGAGACACAGAGAAGTTGTATTTTAGCATGATTTACAACTTCGGCGACATAAAAGGATAAATAATGAACTTTTCATGGTACTAAAGGGGCCACTGTAATAAATCTCAGAGCAATAGCGGCTAGGCTGCAAAGAATCGCTTCCGTCTGGTTGGCGGCCGCGGCTCGATGTGGCCGCTGGCCATATTTACAAAGTTTGAAAATATTTCTCTTTTACATCGCATAGTCATCCTTTGTATTTATATACTTCGTAATGTTTATTCAAAGGTAATACTAATTTGTACAACACCAATATAAATTGAGTCGTAGTTCGTGAAACATTGAATTTTGTAAATTCCGCCATATTGAAAAGAATGCGTCATGGGTAGAGGGGCAGGTGCGCGTGGCCCATGGCGATTTCACACTAATGTGTCGATCTCTCTGGCCGCTAGTGCGCTATTGCTTTCAAAAGAAAAATAAGGAAATAAACACTAACCATCAAGGGGATGTCGCAGCTCGTCAACGCTGCCAGTCAAGCTCTGCAAATTGGCCTCCTTCATTTCCTGCACGAGGTGCTCGACTTGACGCTTCTTCTCCATTATCGCACTCTCTAGGACTCCAACCTGGTTGGGAAAAGAAACGTAAGTTAGAAGGATTGGTCCATGGAATAAGCTTAAGTCTGATCACTTGCTCTGAAATGTAAAAAATGCAAGGCCACAACATGCGCTAATTTCTCGACATAGACCTGTCATCATTACCATCATCAGCCTGTTAACACCCACTGCTGAGTAAAGGCCTCTCACGATCCTGCAGACGTAACGCCTGTTTTCCGGCTAATCTGGCTGACCTTAGTAAACATCAGTAATACATACTCTGCAACAACAACTCGAGAAGTCTGGTCAAAATGTCAGTCTCTCGTTACATTTTAAATCGATGCGAAACTCTTGAATCCATTTCAATATCCATTCAAATATACTGACCTCTCGCTTAAGATTTTCGGCGGTGAGATGGTTGATCTCGGTGGCATGCTTAGCCTGCTGTATTTGACTTTGAAGATTGTCCATTTCCGACAACATCGACCGTTCCAGTGCTTGCCTGCAAAATACCATAGTAATACTTTTTCAAGTGTAAATTATGTAAAAATAAAAAAGCCTGTCTACAAAATGCAATCGGAAACAAAATGTTTTACGAACACGTAGTGGAACGAAATTTTCCGAGGCGTTTTTACTCCTCAACACATTGTTTTTTTATTACGAGCCCAACTCAAAAAATTGGAAATAATATTATCTATTGCTCGTTTAGAAACTTACAGTACATCTTAGCTTCCTTCCGCAATAAAATCAAATTACAGAAGACGCCAACTCTCCCTGGCCTGAGCTACGTCCCTCCAACCTTATCTGACCTGGCGTTCGCGCTGGTTCCTTTTCACCACGTCTTCCCAAGATTCTTGGGACGTCCGACCGGCGGACCCTTAACGGTGCCGCATGTAGCGGTGCAGCGGGGCCCGATCCTCTCCGATACAATCAGAAGATGAGTCTCACCTATTTTCCTGTTGCCTGGTACTCAGCAGCCGCTGCTCGTTGTGGATGTCCTCCATCAGTTTCCTAATCTTGTTCTTGCACTGTAGCAGTTCTGTCTCGCAGTTAGCCAGTTTGGAGCGCACGAGGACGATTTCTGATTTGAGAGTCTTATCGTTTTGCTTCACGAGCTCGCTCTCCTCTTCTATGTAGGTTAGGGCTTGCACCTATAATAAAATGATTAGTTGTATTTCACAGCCGTTTTGTTTCTCTTTTTGAGATTTACAAAAACAGCACTTATTAGAAAATAAAAATATTTGTTTTTATGGTGGCTTTTTCAGAGTAAGGAAAGTTTGCCTTTTAGTCAGTATATTATATACCCGTTTTCTGAATTGAGAATATGACTGTCAATACTTAAATGTACCTATCGTTCTGTCACGTTCTTTTTGTGAGAAATCTGCAGAGACAGAACGATACTCAAGTGCTTGCTTAGCGAATTTCTTAATTCAGAAATCGGCAGATAGAATGGCCAAGGAGCTTTCATTTAATTTAAACACAGATTTTAACGGATTTAACACTCGTTTTATTAACTTTTTACATTTTCCAACGTTTCGAGTCCTTTGCAGGGCTCGTGGTCGCGGTAGACTGAGGTGACAGCTGTCTTGTGTTTAAATTATGTATAGTGCTCGTGCAAACCTAAGAAAATATTGAGCTTTCATTTTGCAAAAAACATCCTTTCACAATTTACACAAAATCCAATGTTTATTCAAATTCAAAACATGTTTCGAAGGCAGACGTTGGACGGACAGCCCGTATAAGTGCCACGAAAGAAGAGAATTGACCGCGCCTCCCGCACTCTCTCTACCGACCCGAAGACACCCGGTCCCTTCCCGCGCTCAGACCTCCTACCGCTAAAGTAACCTATAAATCTTCTACTGCGCTAGACATGCGCGAAACAGTGCACTTCGAAGTCATGATATATTTCATGACATTTCATGCCGCGTGATATTACCTTATATCATGGCACCAAACATGACACATGACATCATGGTATTTCTTCATTGCAGACATGAAACATAACATGACATCATGGTATTTCTTCATTGCAGACATGAAACATGACATCATGGTATTTCAGCACACTTTCATTGCTGTACGTACATCATCATCATCAGCCCACCTCTGCCCACTGCTGGGTATAGGCCTTTTCCCCCTCACGCCACCTCTCACGGTCCCTCGCCATCCGCATCCGCAGTACGTACAGCGTGCTGAAATGCCATGTGTCATGTTTCATGTCATCTAGTGTAATGAAATGCTATGTGCCATGCTTTATTCTCTCGTGTAATGTGCAATATTTCATGACACCGTTGTGTAATATGTCTTTTGTAATATTACAAGCATTACCTACACATGTCTACTGCGCAAGTTAAACCACGCGGTTTGTCAAGTCTCATCTTTCGTGGCGAGTACCAAGGTTCTTACTTGCTCGGTGCCGATCCGCAGCTGGTTGTCGGCCGAGCCGATCTGTTGCTGCAGAAGCTCCACCTGTCGTTCCTGTTCGCGACCCTTGTTCTCCCAATACCCGATCTCAGCATCGTACTGAAATTGTAATAATTAATTTATGAATGTTAATGTACAGTCGGCCACACGCTAGGATACCCCTTTTTGTTCGATTGCCGCCCTTATACCGCGCGCGGTAAGAGCTGCCATGGCGTATCTGTGACTGTGGCCGACCGTACGAAGCGGTGGTGGCCTAGTGGTAAGAACGATGGACTCGGAAGCGAGAGACCCAGGTTCGATTCCCGGTGCGGGTATGTACCTGACTTTAATTTATTTCAAAGTTACGTACATTTGTGAATTTGTAGTAGTAATACCACTCGCTAACTGTGAAGGAAAACATTGTGAGGACACCCGTGGCTTAGTTGGCTCCACACGTATTGACTTGTCTTTCCTGTGGGCTATGCCAACTAAGCTGTCAGGATGGTATAGGTGCTGGGCAAGCCTAGTCTATCAAAAACAACGTCCCAGGCACTGCAGCGCCGAGTGGTCTCTTCACCCATCTAGTGTGAGTGAAGGTGCCACTGGACGCTGTATAAATCATCTCATTACGTAGATGCAAAGGCATAAGTATAATGTAGCGTCGTAATAAGAAGCCGCACAAAAGTGGCAGACGTCGGAAAACGCATAACGTCTTTGAAGTGGAAGTGGGCGGGACACCTGGCTAGGCGCACTGATGGCAGATGGACGAAGTCCATTGTGGAATGGCGACCTCGATAGGGGAAGAGATCGGTTGGGTGACCACCAGCCAGATGGTCCGATGATAGCCCAAGTAGTCGGAAAGCGGTGGTTGCGTCTGTCACAGGATCATGAGCGGTGGCGTGAGCATGAAGAGGCCTTTACTCAGCAGTGGTTGTCCACAGGCTAATGAGGATGATGAATGTAGCGAGCGTCAATGTTCAATGCTCGTAGATGACTTATAGCCTAGAAAAACTAATTATCACGTGTAAGGTGGAAGCAGGCAAGAGAGCTCGAGGCAGACCACCCACTAGCTATATGGACAGATATTATGACAAAAGATACGGAAAAACACCTGCATGAGCTAATTGCATCGCGAGTGATAGAACGCAATGGAAAATTCTGCTCCCCGCCACCTTCGAGTGATGGTCACGATCCTCAGCATGGAGGGAACATGGAATGTAGCTAAAGAGGTACGGCAAGATGGATGCAAGTGGCAGACTATCGTCTCTGCCGACCCTGCGGAATGCAAGGGTATTTAAAACAGATGTTTAATCGAATGTCGATATTGTGAGCAGAAAAACAAATTTTATTTGGTTGACATATTTATTCCTTTCGAAATAAATGTCGTTCATTCAATGGGCCATTATTTAGCAGGTGGGTACTGTGTTATCCGTTCTCTGGCAGGCACACACTAATTTGAAAAACGTCAGTAAAATCGAAATGCGATGCGGTAAGGTTGCGGTGAGACATGTCTATTTAATGAATCAATTAGAAATCGCATACCGCACTAGAAACCGTAGGTAGTGAAAGCTCCACTTGTGAACCTTACATTTACATGCAAAGCTTATTGTTGATGAACTGATAATCAAACGGTGCATTTAGACCAAGCAAGTATTCGTTCTTCAAGATTTCCACCAAAACACAAAACTACTGTACCGACCGAACTCATCCACCATAAGTAAAAGCGTAAAATAAAATGGAAAACCCATTTTTACGTCCAACATGCATGACAGACTTTGGATCGCGCGCTAGCTAGATTTTGATGCGATTATTCTTTGATGCTAGACATGCTAGAGTGGTAGCTACCGTCAACCACTCTGATTAGAATCGCTTGTAGTTTTTTCGCTTTCCCCGAATTTAATTGAACGAGCGAGCGAAGTTCTCCGAGTCTACTGGAACAATCCGGCGTTTGTATGTATGTATGTATGAATGTTCGTTCGACGATAACTTGAGTAAAAGTCGGATCGTCATGAAATTTGGTAGGCAGGTAAATAAGGCAAAGACAAATTTTAAGTTCGAACATGAACCAAATCGGTCGAGGGGTTGCTGAGATATGGGGTCGCGAGTTCATAGCTCGGGGCGAACCACTAGTAATAATAAGTAAATCGACTATTATATCCATTTGGAGTTGCTGCACCAGCATGAAAGTTATGGATTAGCTCGCTAGGTCTAAACAACCAAGAACGGTAACCTGCGAAGAGGCAGACTGCAAAACCTTCACGCCCGTATTCACACGCGCCAATTTCCCACCCGACTGGCAACCGGTCCATTATTATGATAATTACCGCCTTTACGTTAATTACACCCAAAACAGACACCAGAAATAGATGATAATATTGCGGAATGTGTGCCTGTGGCGGGCGAAACATTATTGAGCAATGTATTTTCGCAATACAATACCAAGTATTTTTGGTAATGTTAAAACTGATGAAACAATCTCATACGTGTATTTCATATAGGTACCTAGATATAATTGGCAATGAGATAACAAATTAAATAATGGTGTCATCTGGTCATACGACACACGTAACAGTTTGAAAACTGATTGTTAAATGTCGTAAGCTAAAAAGGACGAAATTAAATGACACATTGACTCTGCTTGCCCATTTTTAACCTACTTCAAAATAGAGGTAATGAAAACGAACCGTTTTTTTTTTTAAGTAATTTTGTTACTGTAAACAGAAAAAATATATTATCCTCCAAAATAACAGTTACCTCAGAACTTATTTCAAGGTCTTTGATGGATTGGATTTTGATGATTCCTTTTTTTGTTTGAAAGGGTATACTTCCCATGTGGTCCCATAAAAAAAATGTGTAGATCTGATGAAGAACTTCGGAGATGGGGAACGGAACTCCTCAACAGACAGTAACAGATCACTCGGAGTCAGTGAAGTAGCTTAATAACAATGTACCTTTTCACCAGTGAAGAGGATTTTTTTATTAATTAGTAAATGTTTAAAAAATATTGTTCATTTGAAGGAGCAATTTTCTCTGCAAATAAACTGGTTTTAACGGTTGATGCTAGTGTTTTTTAGAGAATAGACGCGCTGGGCTATGTGAAGCGATTTAGAAAGGATTCTGTCGATCATCTCTTTCATGTTACATTTTCACGGGATCAAAGTAGGGAGAAGGCTAGTAACTAACAAGATGAGGAATCGCGAAAATAACCTCGACTCGCCACCTCATTAAAAGGTTTCACATTGAAGACTCACAAGTCAATATTCACAATACAAGTTCCCATACCTGAATAAGGTCACGTGTCATTAAAAAAAACATTTAGGATGAACTTCACAACACTCGCCCTCTCGCTCTTATTAATACAATCGAAGCGAGACAACGCTAGTTTTAAAGTGCATCCTTTGTTCTTTAAAGTTTGACACGGGTTATAAAGGATTCTGCAAGTCATCTCCTGAGAAAATGTCCACGGAAACAAAATGGCGTAAAAAAACTCGACCCAACACAAACTCACATTGAAGCCTCACAAGTTAATATTTACGATATTAACCCGTATCAATAGAGAAAACATTTAGGATGAACATCAAAACCAGCGTTGTCTCGCTTTGATTGTACATGATTAGAGCTAGAGGTCGCGTGTTTTGCTAAATGTTTTCTCTATTGGCAAGGGTTCTTATACCTTGATTAGGTCAGCCTGTTGACTCGAGAGCGTGTCTCTCTGAGAGTTGACCAGTAAAACTAGGTCCTTGTACTGGTTGTTGTACGTGACGGCCTCAGGGTTCCGGTCTGACTGGTCGTCCATGTTCTGTGGTGACATGTGGATGGAGCGGGCATTGCTTCGCGCAGGGTTTGGAGACTTGCGGAGGGCTTGGGACGGCGGCGGCGGCGATCGGTATGGTGGCGGGGGCTCTCTGTAAAGTTTATAAGTTTTATTATTATAGAGGCATAACATTGACGATTCTAAAACTAGTACCTATAATCCGCGCGGGATGAGAATGCGATGCGACCTTTTGGAACTGAGACGCGCAAACTCGCGTCGAAGCAACCAAGTCAAAGTAAAATAAAGTATATTCTCGATTGACTTCGACAAGGTTCCATCCCATTCTCATCGCGCGCGGATTATACAAAACTGCATTGACGGTAGAGAAAAAAATTACAAAAATTGAAGTGGTGGACAAGGTGCAGTACTAAGTATAGTGAGCGAATAGCATCCTTAGGCCTACAGCCCGTGTAGGATGCTTTCGCTTGTCCCTGTTAGGTAATTAAAGGAAAATTAAAATTAAATTCATACAAAAAAAGAAAGTACCTAGGCTAAACAAAGTGTAGCTCTATACATTGTGAAATCACTAACAGCCTAGTTGGACTTGGACTAGCCATTCTTAATAGATTGGCAAACTTAAGCAACATCGGGCGCGGTCAGTCCATGGATGGGTGACCACTAGTGGCAATATTATCTGAGCGCTTCCGTGCTTCGGAAGTCACGTTAAATTGTTAGTACCGGTTGTTGTTGATCGTTAAGCCATGTCAGAGGCCCTGTGGGCGGCCTACAAACTCTGACACCAGGGCTGGCCACTACTTCATACGATTGGTTTTTTTTAATTGTAAAATAGTAGGATTTGTAGAGATAATGAAGAATGAGGCCGTATGGTAAAGGGCTGTTTAGTGTCTAGTTTACTTGCGCCCGTCACCCAGTGCAATCGAAATGACGCAATTTCAGCATGATAACAAAACGTGTCTAAATCAATGTACACACGACAGCACGTCGACCTTTACACGCTAGCACTCTACTCGGTCGCGTTACGGGCGACTTTGCAACAAAAATGTAGTCTGACGTGCTGTCGTGTGTACAAGCAAATATGGGAATGATTAATGTATTGACCTATTGCTAGATAAAGGAAGCTAATGGAAATTATAGGTAGGTATGTAAAATATGCAGAAAGTGGTTTAAGCAACTGGCAAAATTATCAAACAGCTATCTATGTTAATGAACATGTTTACAACAGGTCTTCAACAGCAAAGCCTAAACAATAAACATAATGAGGTTTCTTACTGTGTCAATAACATAATAATATGGAATTATCAATTAGACAGGTACTGTCTCTGCCAACTCCTTCAGGGAGCAGAAGTTTTTTTTGTCTTATATATGAATAAGACTTCTGAATGAAGACTGAAACTAGATGACTATCCCGATTGATAAAAAAATGTGCAGTGATGGGAACACTTAATTCAAAATAATAAGCAGGCTACCGGTAAAAAAAAATTTTTTGGAAATGGCGTATAGTCCCTTTTGAACAGACACTCCTCAAATAGATACAGTCAGCAACACGCTAGGATACTCTTTTTTATTCGATTGGCGCCCTGATGCCGCGCGTAGTAAGATCTACCATGGGGTATCTTAGTCTGTGGCCGACCGTACCTATAAATAAGTTGAAAATACTCTGTTCCTTAGGCATTTTTTTTTATGTTTTCTTTTCTAAAAATATAATGTAACACTGGTAAAACACAGAAATTTTACCTGTATTTCACACAACAAAACATAACATACCTATAAGGCGGTACATCTTTCAGCGCAGGACTGTCAGACTCTGTCTTGGGCTGCGGAACTCCCTTGACTACCCCCACCGGGTTACCAGGTGAGTTATTGTTACTATTTCCGCTGTTGTACGGAGGGTGCGGTGAACTATGGCTTTCTAGTGCATTGGGGTTTGACATGTTATTGGACCTGTTTTGAAGGAAAAAGCTGAGATTAAATAAAGGAAACCTATGTACTTGGTGCATGCGGGCCTATGGAATGTAAGTTCGCACGAAGGATCAGTTATTGAGAGTTTCAGTAGTTTAGTGCAAAACCCAACATCCAATCCCGTTGGATCAATGTCTTTGTGATACAAACACTCTATCTCTTTGTCAGAATTAATCATGGGGTATTAATATTGTAAGATGAATACCCAATTACTCAGGAAAGGGGAAAGATAGCTTACCCATTCCCAATAGGAGATCTAGAGTGGTTAGTTTGATTCTGCAGGGCCTTCTGATTGTTACCAGGGTCAGATCTTCTCAGTATGAACTGTATATCATTGGAGTATTCACCCCATTTCATTAGAATCTGCAAGAAATCACAAGAAGTTAGTTTTTGGAGTCCCTGATAAATTGTGGTGCATTCTATAGGAGTTGTCACCTTCAGTGGGTATTCCTGTGGTGCCAGTAGTCGCTCATTGTTCCTCCAACGCTCTATCAAGGTAAATCTGCCGACTTTGCCTGTGGCGTGAGCCAGCGCAAACACTACATCCTGAAAGATGAATCACTTGTATGAAAACTGCATTCAGGCAATCTCAAAATAGAAACTATTCTGGTTTAGGTAGAAAAGTGAAACTTCGTCCCGCTTTTAGGCACATTAGGCTTCAAATAATTAATTACGAGGATTTCTCCACTGACCTGACAAGTGGTGGTATCTGTGACCCCACAAACGATCCTTTGTATTCCTTCGACCCAGACTTTCAGCTCCATTAATTTGACAGATATTATCCACACACAAGGCACGGAGTCATCTACGACATCATCACAAGAGTTCTTTATCTCGTCTGAGAATATTTTCTCACACAAAATGCAATACGACCCAACACAAACAGAAAATTAACCCATTAACCATTGAAAAAAAATACAAGTAGGCTAAGCTGTGCTGCTGCCATACACTGATCATTCATTCATAACGTCAATATTTCATTCAATTCATTCATTCATTTGAGCAAGAGTGATGCAGCAGCATAATAAGCGTTCGGAAACTTCGAAAGGTTTTGGTGCGCTACGTGTTCGGAAATGCGTTTGCTTCTCAGAAGAGATTATATCTTCTGAGAAGTTTGCTTTCTTTTTACAAAAATATACAAAAAATCTACAGAAATACTACCGCGCGCTATCGACTTCGATATTTCACTTCAGGCTAAACGTACATCATGAATGAACCGTCACCACTTTTCAGTAGCGAGTCTATCATGAGGACACCCTATGTCGAGCGTGCTCGATACGATGCTTTATCTCACTCAGTTGATTGATCTACCTAGATTGGGATACGGATAGATAAAATAGATACCCACTTATCGTACTGTTGCGATTCTGATCGATCAAGATAAGGAGCCATGGCGAAACTCGTTGAATCTTTTTATTGATTTAACAAAACATTTTTTCTATTTCTTCTCACATCCATGCGTAAAACCTGCATGCTCCATGATACTTTTTATTCGAATTTGGAGGAAGTTTGATTTATTTACTTCGAAGACACAACTCACAAGTCAACAAAGTCAAGTCGAAACCGTTGAAACGAAGTGAAAGTATTTTTTATTAGTTGTTGGTTTTTTTTTTAATTTATAGCTACTTTATTAATAAGGTACTTCAATGGCACAGCCAGCACCACCAGCGCCAGAGGATGATGAAGAGGTAGGCCATGTATTTAGCCTCGATCAAAGCTAACCGTTACCTACTGCTAATTTTCAAATATTTTTTTAGGACTAGGGGAACATGTGTCTAATTTTTTTTATAGGTAGCCAAACTGTTGCATTTTATTGATCATAAACCATTGTATTAGAAATGAACTCGCTAATCATGGCACTATAATCTTCCTTTGCCTTGCATCTGCTCCAGCTAGGCTCTACGGCGTAGCGCGCAGACCGTAGAAGGCTACGGCGTAGCGCGTAGACCGTAGAAGGCTACGCGGCGTAGCGCGTAGACCGTAGAAGGATACGGCGTAGATAATGTAGAACTCCCTTTACTCCCTCTACGCCGTAGTTTTACTTTCACTGGTCATCATCAATATTCAATTAAATAAGTTAAGTAAGACGATAGAGTTGGAGTATGGGGGAGAAAAAAAAATTAAATAGCGTAAAAAAGTTTCCCCCCGAATGTTCAACGTGTTCAACGTTCAGCGACCTCCCTCAACCTCAAGACTTAGTATGACAGGACCTGTAACATCCTGTATGTACAACGACGGCACACCTTAAGAATAGTTTTTGGTCTTGGCTAATAAACTAGCACCTTTGGATGTCCCCAGGATGTCGCGTTCAACGTAGAAGACGTGCAGAAGATAGTGCGCGACAACATCGAGCTCTGTCTGGGCGGTAACGCGTACAGCCACTCGCGGACGCCGCAGTGGATACAGATCATCACCGACAAGACCCTCGCGAGGCTGTCCAAGATGAATAAGCCTTTTAAGTATATTCGTGAGTGTTTCAGTCTATTTAAGTATGTATCTACCTGGTATTCTACCTAGTTACTGTACCGGATAGACTTGTACGTACAACTTAGTTAGGACTAACAGTTAATACTAAGTACCTACCTACTGATACAACACACCGACTATCCCAGACTGTTGAAATAAGTACTATTCGTATGGAGTCCAAGGCGTGATGTTGTGGTACCTGCACTGCTCCAACTCTAGACATAATTATTAGGCTGTCAATCCAAAAGATTTTTCGTACTTTTCTTACCTTCTTGGGCGAGGAAGATTGTTATCAATGATAACGATGTTACGTGCCAGAACTTATAACGAAAAGGCATCAGCGACACTCGTTTATTACTTACCGTCATGGCATGCGGCTCGAAACACCATCATAATCAAGGGGTTAAGTAGGTAATTGCTGGCAGTAAAGATAAGCTTAATGCGCTAGGACCGGTAGCAGAATCGATTATGGTAACGATGTTTGGGCAAATAAGATATTTTTTTTATAAGATCTATTTCTAAAACTTGCCCGAACTGAGGCAAGTTAGGTTCCTAGGAAATCGGCAAACTAGCTACTTTAAAAAAATATCACAAAGTTGGAAAATATAGAGCTCCCGCCAAGAAATAATTGTTACAAGCTAGGTATAGATTTTTGATTCTTAGTGCATTTTAAGGACTTCAGTGATAGTGCGAGCTCTAGGTAGGTACTATTTCGGCAACCCTAGCGATATTTCTCAATAAATCAGGTCCAATAAAATCCGTGTAACATTGTAGTTACAACCTCTTAAGTATTATCTACAGAGTTCGCTCGAGACAGGTCTTGAACCCGCAGCCTCTTGCATACTTTATTATTATACTTTATTGCACACGAAACACATTACAGGACACATTAGACAAGAAAAGACACGTACAAAGGCGAGCTTATCTCTGTAAAAGATTTCTTCCAGCAAACCTTGAGGGATAGGAATTTAGATACCGTGCAGGCGCTCTACCAATTGAGCTACCGAGCCAAGTAACTGTCGATGCGAAGTGGTCCAACCCAACCCGTATCTGGTCTTATGGACGGACGGCGCGACCTGGTGTGAGAAGTTAGAACTATGTGTCATGAACTCTTGAGAAACCTGATTCTACTACAACTTGTAATTTCAAGATTCAAGATTCAAGATTCAAATGTTTTATTCAATATGCCATAAATAAATTATTTACATTGAACGTCAAAATATTATCTAAAGTAAAAAAATTATATAAATCAGATACTTATTACTATCTAATACTAAGTATCTAGCTACTTTTTTTTCTCCAGCTTCACTAGCTCTGATCGTTCTTCTTCTTTCCAGTCCGAATAACTATAACGCAGAAGAACGGCTCGGGGCTCCACACGGCAGCCGCGTACTACTGGGACACTCAGCTGGACGGAACGTGCACTGTACGCTGGGAGAACAAGTTTATGTACTGCATCGTCAACGTGTGGGCGCTCTCGCTGCAGTTATAGAATAAACGCTAGTTTTACTGTGAGTGGCTTGTCTTATTTGTTGAACATAGTCTTCGTGGCGTCCCAGTACAATCTGACGCGACAGATTCATCATGGTTCTCTTGCAGTACATACAAAGTTTTCGCTAAGTCTCCTATCTTGGTCTACGGCGTAGAGGGAGTAAAAGGGTATACGGCGTAGAATTAGTAAAAGGGTCTACGGCGTAGAAGTAGTAAAAGGGTCAACGGCGTAGAAGTAGTAAAAGGGTCTACGGCGTAGAAGTAGTAAAAGGGTCTACGGCGTAGGAGTGTAAAAGGGTCTACGGCGTAGAAGTAGTAAAAGGGTCTATGGCTTAGAAGTAGTAAAAGGGTCTACGGCGTAGAAGTAGTAAAAGGGTCTACGGCGTAGAAGTGTAAAAAAGTCTACGGCGTAGAAGTAGTAAAAGGGTCTACGGCCTAGAAGTAGTAAAAGGGTCTACGGCGTAGAAGTGTAAAAGGGTCTACGGCGTAGAAGTAGTAAAAGGGTCTACGGCGTAGAAGTAGTAAAAGGGTCTACGGCTTAGAAGTAGTAAAAGGGTCTACGGCGTAGAAGTGTAAAAGGGTTTACGGCGTAGAAGTAGTAAAAGGGTCTACGGCGTAGAAGTAGTAAAAGGGTCTACGGCGTAGAAGTAGTAAAAGGGTCTACGGCGTAGAAGTAGTAAAAGGGTCTACGAAGTAGAAGAGTAAAAGGGTCTACGGCGTAGAAGTAGTAAAAGGGTCTACGACGTAGAAGTAGTAAAAGGGTCTACGGCGTAGAAGTAGTAAAAGGGTCTACGGCGTAGAAGTAGTAAAAGGGTCTACGGCGTAGAAGTGTAAAAGGGTCTACGGCGTAGAAGTAGTAAAAGGGTCTACGGCGTAGAAGTAGTAAAAGGGTCCACGGCGTAGAAGTAGTAAAAGGGTCTACGGCGTAGAAGTAGTAAAAGGGTCTACGGCGTAGAAGTGTAAAAGGGTCTACGGCGTAGAAGTAGTAAAAGGGTCTACGGCGTAGAAGTAGTAAAAGGGTCCACGGCGTAGAAGTAGTAAAAGGGTCTACGGCGTAGAGGTATTAAAGGGTCTGCGGCGTAGAGGGAGTAAAAGGGTCTACAGCGTAGAGATAGTAAAACGGCGTAGACGTAGTATCAAACAATATGACGCGGCAGAGAGGTGCTTCTACGTTTTTTAAAACTATCTGTGTTTTTTCGGTTCGCTGATGGCGACATTTAGCTATACTTGACTTTGTAGAGACGTATGGGTCTTCTAGAAAACGATGATCTAGCTCTAGCAGCACTTACGCAAAGTTTTCACTACATCTCCTACCTTATATGAATGCAGTATTTGTTGTTCAGAATGAAAAGGAGGTTCTTATAAAAGAAAACAACAAATAAAGCATATTTTAGTATTTTTATTTTTGGTAAAATTTACCACAATACAAAATAATCATAGAAATAAATAAAGTAATAAAAATGTATAGACAGGTCATAGAAACTATGCATTGTAAAAATTGGTGCTTTTAAAGCAATCAATATAATTTATAATAACATTAGGCAAAATGGCATTGTGTAGGTACTTTAGCCCCTTACTAATAAACAATTAGATTGATAAGTTGTTTTTCCCTTTCTCTCTTAACACATTAACTTAAGAGAGAAAGGGACAACAGCAGCGTTCAATACCAAGGGGCTAAAACTAAATAAAAGCAATACTTTTAACACAGAAAATAATATCAAGAACAGAGGTTCACACATAAAACTTAAGTAATTCATGGATCATCACTTGGTGACGTTTGGTCTTTTCTTCAAGAATTTCATACAAGACTAATAATTAAAATGCACGTGCGTTTAGAGCACGACATTAGGTCCAGCTACGTTTACACTGAACAATGCGATTTGGACAGTCAATTGCACAACTACTTGCGAGTGTAAACACAGCTTTACAATATATCACTATTCAAGTAATCACATAAAATCAATAAAAAATGTTGCCAAATTAGGAGCATGCCTTGTCAATTGATATAATAATAGAGGAGAAACAGGAATAGGAAAGGAAATTCGTGTTAATCTTACTTCAATATAAAACTAATCATTTAAAAATACATAATAGTGTATGTTAATAAAATTGTAACATAGTAATTAATTAAAATAATCTGTATGTATGTACTTTTTATCTATAGACCGGGGAAGCTACAGCATTGAGAAGATGTAATTGCTGGTGCGATTGAAACCACTCACAATCACTTTACAACAATCACTTTGTAGAAATTACATCATCTCAGAGTGCACTAGCCTCGGATCTGTCAATTATTATCATAACGTCGATGCAAGTTATAACTTGGACTAATTGTATCAAATGTACACAAAATAACAACCTTTCGATTAACTAAAGCAATGCTCGTGATCATTTGATTTGCTCGGCAAAACCACGTCTAAACTGGTTTTACACCGTGGAATTTTAGTGGTTTTAAAGCCGAAGGTATTTAGTTGCACTCGTAATTCTGAGCCAAATTCCAGCATTTTACTTCAAACCGAGCGAAAAAAAAAAAACACTTTCCAATACAAACGGCTATCGCCACTCGACACCATTTGTATGGAGAAGTGAATTTTTTTTGCGGACGTTTTGGAATGAAATTTTGTAATTTGGCTCAGAATCACCAGTGCAACAAAATACCTTCGGCTTTAAAACCACTAAAATTGCACGCAGTATACTTGCAATCTCAGTGACTTATTTCTCTGCTGATGATACTAAAAAAATTAGTTCTTTATGTCTCTATGATATTATATTTCGAAAATCTCAATGCAAATGATCGGCAGGACAGAGTTAGTTAAAAAAAAATTGTAATCCGATATCAGTTGTGAATCTTAAAATATTTTTAAAGTACCCATAGCAAAAGGCTCCTCTGGATTCAAAGCCACTTCAATTGCACCATATAAGTGACCGAGATGAATAGTTTTGTGAATCATATTATGTTTATTATGTCGCGTAAAAAGCATTTCAATACAGAATAGCAATAGAAATGTTCTCAAAAAATAGTCAATCAAACAAACCACGACAGCACTGTGTGTAAAATACTATTATCATTCTGCTCTACATATTATTATTATCGGTTTATCTATAAAATACTTGGGACACAATAACAATATACATATTTTATCAATTATTAATATTCTATTTTAATACTGCTACCATTAGATGCAGCAACAAAATTAATTTATTCAACTGTTTCATTATGGCATCCGATGAGTTAACTCTAAATTTCTTTCCCTATTGTTTCTGCATCTAGATTATAAACTTTAAAATTATCGGGAATTACAATTAATGAAACATCGGACTTAGTGACTCGATGGATACTTGTGATGTATGAGTTACGCTTGTGATGCCTACAACTTTCAGGTCAGTCTATAAATGCTTTGGAAAACGAAATATAATAAGTGTACAAATGATAATGATTGTAGTGTAAAACTAACAAATAGCTGTCTAACTTCGACGTGTCATAAAAACTCAAACTGTGCTCTTTATACTTAAAGCTGACAAATGTGCATTATGTTAAAACGCACCCTAATTATGTTACCTCAATAAACATTTACCTAAAAAGCTGCATGGGCTTGGCTTTAGTTATCACTGTGGTAACATAAATAGGATACAACTAGTGCATCATCCTATAACGTGATAGCGGGCCTAAAGCACTCGCCTCCCAGATAAAGAAGCTTTGTGCAGTTTCATTTTCAGTTCAGCCACCGACATCCTAAATTCCAACAGTAAAAAAACCGCTCGATCAATGCTCACAGGAATAACTTAGTATGTACACACCGTGATACTGTTCCAATACGGCCTAGCCTATGACTTAACATCATTATTATTATGCCAGATAATTCCTCTTATTTACAAATCGATTTCGCTATACAAATTACTCGTTAAAAGTTACTAGAATAAAATTAAAAAGTAACATTGTACTTGAAAAAATCCTACCGTTTGTTATGTACTATAAGTTTTACGATTATTCTACAGGTTCCCTTCATATGTACAAGAGCGCTCATGTCCGCTTTTCTAATAGACCAAACCGAAACAGCGAATAGGGAATAATGATTATAAAACAAGGAACAAATGTACATTAGCTACACAACAACCATACCCCAACCGGGGCAGACTTTATCACATCAAAACTAAGTGCTGGACCTTAGGGTATACACTTAAGCCGTTCGCGAACCGATTACGTCGATTTACAAAACATTTATGTATGTACAAAAAAACGCGTATAAACCTATCACAAAATAAGAAAATAATAATTCTTAAGTAATAAAACCTATTGTACAAAATCCAACAGCTCATGTTAAACACTGGGCAGATTCATGAAAGAGATCATAACAAGATTCAAGAATAACTTTCAACCAAAACTCAAGCACTGTGTAGGGACACTACACGTGGTGGGAACAACGCGATATGTGGAATTGACTCATTCGTCTTATCATACAACATAGAAATTGTGCTTACCCAGTATTTGTAGACGCACACAACATCCCCAAACCAACCCTCGAATTACAAAACGCCACTTATAAGTTAATTAAACTCTTGTGGTATTTGTGGAGGACATCATTCTAACTCACACTTAGAATTTTATAGGAGATCCATCGATAAATCCAATCCGTTTTGGTTCATGTCCTTTTAAAAAGTTGATTATTATATTTTAGTTTAGTTTTATAATTTTCTAAAATAACAACGTCTAATTCGTGTCGCTTATGTACTTACATTTCCATAATCAATTATTATAATATTATGCTAGGCGAACTGCCTTTATTATTCCAATATGAATGCTCATAACATCGAGCTTGGGGCTCGCGCACACTACGTATGCGTTGCGTAAGGCATGCGTCAGAGGTCATTATACAAGGTGTTACAAAAGATGCTAACTCTTTTTACAGGGTTAGAGCACCCGGTGATAGGAATCATAACCTAAATATTTTTTTTTGTTCTATGACGTACCATTGATTTTTAAATTAATATTTTTTTTTTTAAATTGTTTTCCTTGACTTTTACAATGTTTTAACAACTCAAACCTATGCAAATGCACCTACACCCACAAACATATTTTAAAATTTGAGCTAATATCAAGAACAAAAACGTTATGTTTTTTTTTTTATTTTGAGGTTATAAAATAAAAATTGTTTTTGTCAACTTTTTTTTTACAGAATTGACATCCTGTTGACCAATAGGTTACACCCTGTAAAAAGAGTTAGGATGTTTTGTAACACGTTGTATTTTGCATGATATGCCAACGTGTTAAACACGAGGCATTGTGGTCTTGGTACACTGGTGTGTCTAAAGAAACTTCCGTTTGGACACTCATCAAAATTAGCGTTCTGCTAATTTTGATGAGTGTCCAAACGTTGTTCAGTAATAACAGTAGAATCAAGCCTTCCAGCTCTAAAGAAACATCTTGCTAAACACAGATGCGTCCTACCAACGCGTCGCATGCGCGAACCCTTACGAAGGCACGTTCAGTGCGGCCTTTCAATAATTGACCAATGCGAAACCGCACTTGCTAGCAAGCAATAAAGTTGGCAATTCAGTTGAGGTACTTGCGGCACTTCTTGGCGCCGCAGGTGCAGGGTATCTTGACCTCCTCGAATGGGAACTTGTAGTCATAGGTCAGCTCTTCACCGATGGTGATGCGGCGAAGAGCGAAGATGAGGATGTGCTTATGGCCGTGGATGTCGACTACGCGGGAGTAGCAGTTCGGCTGGAAGGAAAATGGGTCTCGTTATAGAGGAGTTAAGGGTAGACGATAGCAACGTGGCGGGAAATTCAAAATGTTTACAGTTTTTTACATTTTGTAGCTAAACTAAGCTATTTTTGTTCAGCGATTTTTCGTTCGCGGCAATAACATAGTATTCTTTTCATTATTGTAAACAAAAGAACAACAATAATTCAGCCGATTATGTGTTCTGGTCTACGAAGCAGTGGCACTGCCCAAAAAACTTGTCGTAGACCAGAACACATAATCGGCTGAATTATTGTTGTTCTTTTGTTTACAATAATGAAAAGAATACTATGTTATTGCCGCGAACGAAAAATTGCTGAACAAAAATAGCTCATTTTAGCTACAAAATGTAAAAAACTGTAAAAATTTTGAATTTCCCGCCACGTAGCTATCGTCTACCCTTAAGGTGGTTGTAGAGTGCGCGCACGTTAATTTGCACATAGGTATGGCGCTGAAAAAATATTGCCATCCAATCACGGAAAGACGCTAACCACTAGAACCAATAGTAGAGCTTGTCATTTTAGTTCCTCTATTCGCCGCGCGCAGACTTATCGTGCGTGCACTCTAGAATGTACGGGCTGAAAACGTCGACTCGAAGGATGTACCTTGTCAACGAAGCTGTTAAAAACTACTGCAACTTCTGTTCATCCTTATAACTTGAGTAATCTAACAAAGCCACAGCCAGAGTTGCACGGATATCAGAGGTCTACAGACGGCGTTTGCCGTCCTGAAATATTTCATGCGTTGACGAAGGACAAGCTCGACGCGAAAAAAACAAGCCTACTAACAAGGGAATACTAATGATAATGGTTTATCCTAGATGCTTGGAATTTCCATCCTACACTTATTTCCTACCTACAATCCTATACTGCATTACAAAGCGGTCAGCATCGGATGTACCACTTTTAATTTGATAGGTCTGGCCTGGGTCTGGCATGATCTACTCCGGTGACATCACTCTGACATCAACAGTGTTTTCAAAATTCATAGACTTTTTTTTTTTGTTCTGATTTTATCTGCTATCAGTCCTTAGACTATGATCAGATGTTTTGATGTTCAATGTTTTACAAAGTGTGCCCTCCATTAAGAGCATCTCCTCATATTGCACTTGATGCTAGCATCTATTTTTCAGGTCCTGTATGCTATGTCTTTTTAGCAGTTTTTGATAATCCATTGAGATCAGCTGTTGGGCGAGCGTATTTGGATGGCGCATCAAGCGATCCCTATATTTTGCAGCAGAGTTTCGGATCTCCTCTTGTACAGTGCTCATGGCAAGGTGTTCGTGGATTTCCTTGTTGGTTATGTACCATGGTACATTAGCTATTGATCGTAAGATTTTGTTCTGTAGGCGTTGGATTATTTTTATGTTGGAGTTGCTTGCACTGCCCCACAGTTCAATGCCGTACATCCAGATCGGTTTCAGTACGACTTTGTAGAGGAGGAGTTTGTTGTCGAGTGAGAGTCGTGAATTTCGACCAAGCATCCAGTATAGTCTCTTGTATTTAATGTTTATCTCATCTCTCTTCTCTTGGCATAGACGTTTTGGGTCAAACTAATACTCACATCGCAGGAGTGGTTGATGAACCTCGCCGCGTTCCCCTTGAGGGTCGCGTCGACCACCAGATGGTCGTCGATGCGGAACATGTAGCAGCCGGCCACGCCGCGGCGCCCGCGCATCGCCTCGTAGCGCTTCTCGCGCTGGTCCGCGAGCACCGCGCGGATCACTTCGCCGGCGTATTCCATTACCATGTCGCCTGGAAGAAAGAAGGCAATTTGTTAAACGGTGGCTTATCGCAGAGCGAGAAATCCGGAGACAAGATCCAGCCCCGGTTCTAGGATTTATCCGAAGGGGGGCAAAATCTTGACATTCGCGCCCCTCCTCAGAATTTGAGACTCAGTATCAATCAAAAAAGTTAAAACCTTGACTATTGACCATTACTATTTCACTGTCTGAAAGTTAATTTGAAACATGCTTATTTATAGTGGTCCGCCCGAAAAATTACAGATTCACCCTAGATAATGGCTTGAATTTTCCCCCCCTAGATCCGGGGCTAATTTTGGCGCCCCCTGAAACTGCCCTGAGGCCCTTCCGAACAGTCTGGACACTATCATACAGGCTAAATAAAAAAATATATCAATATATCGCCGAGAATATGGCGAGACGATTTCGACAAATATTTGCCGGAGAAGTCGGAGGTGGCTCGGGACCGAAAAATCTGGGCTGAGAGAGGGGAAGCCTGTACGGGCAGCATGGTAAGCCCGAGATAGGCCCTTCTCTATGCAAAACTGTCAACTTGTCGTTCGGGCTCGAGTTGGCTCTACGCCAACATGGCGATGGAGACAAAAATACAACATTTTTATTAAAATGGAAATGACTACTTTTTGCTCGACATAACCCTAATCATTACCATGTCGAATCCCGCCTGCCATTCTCGCACAATAGACATGACAAGTATGTCACTCGAGTTCGAGAGAGTCTCAAAACAACCATGCTAAGCATACTGGACATAAAACAAGCAACATTTGGAAGTGGATTCGATTAAAGTTTGATGAAAATTGAAAAGTTGTTAAAGAAGATAACCCCTCAAACTCACCTTCTTCAATGTCCTTCTTGCAGAACAGTCCGCGCCCGTGAATATGCGAGCGGTAGACACCCACCGAGACCTTCGATGTCTCCTTCAAGTGGCGGAACCTCATCGCTAGGGGCAGAGTCGCTAGTCGCCTGTGGACACAAAGAGACACGGAGCTACAATCTTACAGTTTAAAGTCAATGCTCACCAGCGTATCGGATCGCAGGCGAAATGCACCTGAGTGGTTGACTGGCGACAGGAGATAATAAAAGTCGTGATTTTGTCATTTTCCATAGAGGAAGGAAGCCAAGATGAATTTCAACCTCCGATAGGAGACGGCACTAATACAAAAAGAAGCCTGAATGCAAAGATAACTACTCTGCGGTGTCACTGACTAAAAATATGTTTTAATTATACCGTTTTACTTTTATTGGTGTCTGAATAGCCAGCGAGTTCTGATCTCCTGTCGATCTCACTTTATTCATTGAGGAGAGTCGGGTATCGCTCAAAACAAAGTAGGCAGTCCTTACGAAAGTTGTACTTAAAAAAATATGTGGACTTACCTCGAGATCAAATTCTCGCTCTCAACCCCACTGAAAGGCGGGGGTTCCTCCCTGAAAGGCGAGGCCATCCAGCTAAACATGTCGTGGTTGGGCTTGCGGGTGACGGGGCCTATGCGTGCGCTGCCCCACGGGCTCTCCTTGAAGCCTTCGCTGAGATCCAGGTCGTTGTCCCAGCTGTTCAGTTGGCGGCCCTGGCGGATCTTGTACTTTGTGCAGCGGCTCACCTGAAAGTGGTGGAAGAGATTAGATTTAGTCTATGGTACGGCACGAATTACTTTACAGAGACAAGAGAAACGTGGAAAAGGGAGTAATTCCTACCTTTCCGACTGCACCACCAAACAACACAGGAGTGGGGAATATTTTTTCCCTGTACTGTACGCCAGCTTAGCACAGGAATAGCGTAAGCTAACATCTATCCCACTCCATGTAGATCAAGAGTGAGATAGATAAATTATAGTTAAGGGTCCGTATAAGGCTAACTAGCGCCACCAATGTTGAAAAAATCATATCTCGCTTCAGAAGAAGTTTCTGACAAAATCCTAAGATGAGCTCATGCGCCATGCTTTTCTAGATTTTTAAGTGTGGGTACCCAACTCAATTTCTAGTCTTAAGCTAAAAAATTTTCGATAACCGCCAAAAACGTTTTTGGCGGTTATCGAAAATTTTTTAGCTTAAAAGTAAATTTCGAAGAGGGTATCTACACTTAAAAATCTAGAAAAGCATGGCGCATAGGCTCATCTTAGGATTTTTCCAGAAACTTCTTCTAAAGGAAGATATGATTTTTTCAACATTGGTGGCGCTAGTTAGCCTTATACGGACCCTTAAGGTGGAAAGATAGCGACGTGGCGGGAAATTCAAAATGTTCACTGTTTTTTACATTTTGTAGCTAAACTGAGCTATTTTTGTTCAGCGATATTTCGTTCGCGGCAATAACATAGTATTCTTTTCATTATTGTAAAAAAAAGAACAACAATAATTCAGCCGATTATGTGTTCTAAAGAATACTATGTTATTGCCGCGAACGAAAAATCGCTGAACAAAAATAGCTCAGTTTAGCTACAAAATGTAAAAAACTGTAAAAATTTTGAATTTCCCGCCACGTTGCTATCGTATAAACGTGTTTTAAACCCATGTAAATTGACTATCCCTTTGCTAAGCGAGCACTAAACAGTGGCGTCAAAGTTAAAAAGGGCTTACTATCAGAGAAGAGCTAAACTTACCCCTGGCAGTTGTTCCACAAGATATCTCAGTCCATTATTGTTTAGTCCGAGCAGATGAGCGCCGGACAGCGTCGACGGCAGATTGTACGGTATAGGCGGCAGGCCAGACACCTTTCTCGCATTCTGCACTGCTTCCACAACCTTTCCCCATAGATCTGTTAGAGACGTCGAAGAGTAGCTGAAGCCATCTTCGGATTGCACTTCGTAAATCAGCTTAGGGCCATCGTCCTTTGGCGGGTCGGGGTTTTGTTTAGCCTGCGAGGACCCCTTGATCACATTCTCTTGCCCCTTAAATATTTTGCTCTGCTTCTTAGTCACTACAGTTTCATTATCCGTCTTTCTATCACCTAGCGGTCGCTTCATGACTTTTGTCGTCGCCGCTGGGAGTCTAGTCAACGCCGGTGGTTTGTTAGTGTCTTTCTCTGTTAGAATTTTCGGTGGCTCGACCTCTACCATTTCTGCGTCAAGCGAAGGTAGGGACGGCATTTTGGCGGTTGTAGCGACTGGAATCAACGGTTCCGGTGTACTTTCTGAGACTGTAGCCGTGCTAGTATTGGCTTGAGTTGTTGTTTGTGAAGCCCTAGCTTTGTCTCTTTCTTCCTTTTCTCGCTTCACCCTCTCAAGTTCCATCATTCGCTTGGACTCTTCGATCGCCTTTTCCAGGTCACTGTCTAAAGTTTCATCCTTCATGTTCAAGTCTGGCATATCGTGACTCACAGGTCTTTGCTTCGGCACTGCGGGTGTTTTAGGAGCTCCTGAAGTCTTCGTCGCGGACTTACTCTGGCCATCTCTATGTAACGGTAAAACTCTGTTCATTGGTCTCATTGACATAGGGTTGACGACGTTGGTCGGTATGCCAGACTGCTGAGTCGGTGGTGCTTTGGGCAGTGTTATACTCGAGCTGGAATTCTGTGTTTGCAAGTTGATTGTGCTATTCTGTACTGGTATGCAAATCATGTTGCTACTAGCTGTCTGGTTCGGAATGATGTTCGTGCTCGCTTGAAGAGGGAAGTTTATGTCCGTCGATGCCTTGGAGGCGATCTTTGGGTCGACGAGGTTGTTCTGAACCGTGATATTGACAGTGTTGTTGCTTGAGTTCACATTGATGTTCATTGGCGCACTATTAGGTATGGCTTGGAATGGAACATTGATCATTGTGCTGCTGTTTTCGTTCTTCTGTTGGAAAGTCAAAGGATCGTTCCCTATGCCACTTACGTTATTGCTATTATTTGTTACAACTCGAATGTTATGTTGCTGAGGCATGTGTTGTGGCATATTGTTTTCAATATTCGCGTTGTTCATCCTGCCCCTCTCTGGTAGGTTGATGACTCTGTTGTTCTGAGCATTCATTGGCATGAAGTTCATTTGATTGTTGACAGAAATCGTATGACTTTGCTTGTCGCTGACGATGTTAACTTTAGCACAATCGTTGTTCGGAATGTTTTGGATAGGTCCCATGTTTTTGCCACGACAAGGCTCTGGAACGAATTTGGTTTGGTCGATATTCGGCCTATTGATTTGACTTTCCATATTTGTTAACTGAGTTTGCGAGGTGTTAGCGTTCATGCTACAACTGTTTATTTGCGCATTGGATTGCGATCCCAGCATTTGATTTTGATTGTTGTTGTTAGCGTGCGATTGAGAGTTATTGATCATCATGTGATTAGAGCTTCCCGGCATATGGTTACTGACACTGTGCTCAGAAGAGTTGTTGCAGGACATTAACATGTCGTGACTTGTCATATTCGTTTGACTTGAACCTCCGTAAATGCCGGTGTTATTGACATTGCTCATCATCATGTTGTTGGACATATTTGAGTTGTTCACGTTCATTCCGTGCATCAAGTTTCCAGAGGACATGTTTAAGTTGGTGTTCCCACTGGTGCACATTTCGAATGACGATTGGTTGTTGGTGAACTGTGTGCTGTTATTGGAGCAAGTACCACTGCAAGAGGGCTGCATCTCGTTCTTTATATCTGGGATATTCGGTCCATGCATCATTGGTTGGTTGTTGCTAATCTGCATCGTATTGTGAATGTTCATATTGTTCATAGAGCCAATGTTATTCATCGGGTGTTGTATGTGCGGCGGATGCTCCATAGAGTTTCGGTTGCCCTGCATTTGATTCATCGAGTTCATGTTTTGTATCGCCATCGAACTGTTTTCGTGTCTGCCGTGAATGTTTTGCATGATCGGCGTCATTGTTCCAGGATTCTCCATCTGGTTGGCTAGGCCCATATTCTGTGAGGTTCCCGGCATGTGATGCAAATGCATGTTGTTGTCCATTTGCCTGTTATGCATCTGATTAGGCATGTGTTGGTGGATTCCCATCATGTTGTTGTCTATATGCTGCCTGTTTTGTATTTGCATAACGTTGGGCATTTGATGTTGGTGGTGGTGGCCAACATTGTCCATTGGCCGCTGTGGCATCGGCATCTGCTGATTTACGTGTATGTTGTTATCAATCTGTCTGTTTGAATTATTCATGTGATGATTCATCTGCGAGACGCCGTGCTGGACTAATTGATTATGCATGTTGTCCATCGATCGATTTGCATGCATCTGGTGGTTCATGTTGTTTATTGAGTGCCCTTGCATATTCTCCATCATCATTCTGTTATTTTGCATATTCGACATTGATTGCTGAATATGCATGTGATTTATATCACTTTGGGATCGATTAAGATTGTGGTTGTTATTAACATTGTGTATATTCATGTTCTGGTTCATTAGGTTTGTATTATCTGGTGTCGCTCTATTAGAGGGCATGTTCACTTGATTATGACTCTGCGCGCTAATATTCTCGTGGAACGATCTATTGGCTTGTCCCTGATTGAGCAGATTGTTTTGCTGCAGTTGCGAGTTGTCGGGCCGGTTGTGCTGGATTTGCCCGCTCATAATATGGATCTGATTAGTCGAGTGATGATTGTTCTCATGTGACATCATTTGCGCGTTTCCGTGTCCAACATTGGTTGTATTCATTGCTGTATTTGACACTTCATGCTGTTGGTTAGAGCACGACGAAGACTGTTGGCTATTGTCGGTGGAAACGGTGATATTCAATCTGTTATTGGATGCTTCTTGGCAGGAAATATTGCCGCTGTTACCAGAGTTTTGCATTTGTATTCCATGTGTCGAACTGTTTTGTGTCGAGATAGAACACATTTGGTTTTGATTGTTTGGAGTGTTCTGGTTATTTTGAGATGGCGGCCTCATGATGTTGTGGGGAACAATATTTATTGACGGACTATTGTTGCTAGTCATTTGACAACTGTTCAGCTTGTGGATGTTCATTTGGTTGTTCATGTTGTCCATGTGCTTGTTATTATCATTGTTGCCGATATTCTGGAAGGTCTTCTCATTCTGGGCGTGCTGTTGAGAATGCGACGCCATGATTTCTTGGGAGAAGTTCAAATGTCCGCCTTCTGCTTTCGATAGTGCGTTTATTTTGCTAAGTTTGATCGCAGTTTCAGCGTCGAAACTGGTGCTCATCACGGACGACGATGGCGGGTAGATATTGCCGGCTGTTATTTGTATCACATTGTTACTGGTTGTATGTGTCGAAGAATGATGGCTCACATTTAAACTTGACTCATACTGATGTAGATTGGCCCCCGAGATTGATGCGTTACTGCTATTTATAGAGATGGGAACCATGCAGTTTTGATTCATTTTCTCCGATTCGTTATGGTGCTGTCTCATGTTGTTTTGGTTCATCTGGTTGTTCATCGCACAACTAGTCTTTATCTCCATAGTTTTGTTATGGTCTAGGTTGGCAACACCTGGCGTGCTTACTCTCCAAGGCGTGGGTGACTTCAGGCTCTGTGTCACATTGATCGAAGGCATGCTATTCGAGTTGGCACTGTCTTGGAGATTACCACCGACCTCGATAACGTGTGAGTTCTCGATCTTCGTAGTGATGTTCTTGTTCATAGATGGCGCGACCGAGCTGGAGACGATGGGCTGGGACAACGGTATTGACTGCATCGAGAATGCAGACACTGGTACGGATTGTGACATAGCCATCACTGGCTGACCAGCCGAAGATATTAGAGTCACGTGAGGCGACATGGAGACCGTGTTTGCTTTTGAGATGTGATTCCTTTGGAAGTTCTGAGCATTCGATAGACTCATGCTATGTATTTGAGACGTAATTGGGTTGATATTCGAACGCCCTGTTATTATAGTTCCAGCTTGCGATCCTAAAACTCCAGCCAAGGATGAGGGACTCATTTGGATGACTTTGGGCGTCTGCCTGTTCGCGTTGTGAGACTTGTCAGGCAGTGGTTGAAGAGTCAGATTCGGTACTTGCGCCTTGACGTTCTTGATAGTCTGAGGTGATGTTTGGATCGTCTGGGCTGTTACAACGTTCGGTGCTGAGGATACCACTTGAGTTGCCTCGCCAACGTTGTTCACTACTACGTATCCTGTAGGAACTTCGACTATAGGCTCAATCTTACTCGCTTGGAAAACCTGAGTCGTTGTCGCGGAGAAGCTGCTATTCTGCGCGAGCACTCCTTGCATTGCCGTCGACACGAACTGTTGCGATGACATCACTGTATTCTGCACTATTGTTTCCAGGCCATAGTAGACAGGTTGCGTGGTCAAATACATGCAGCCGGAAGGGTCTGTGACCATTTCTAGAGTAGGCGTCGAGCCTAGGAGTACTTGGTCGTTGCAGAACTGCGGTAGTATAGTTCCTTGCGGTAGTATCGTGGCTCCATGGCCGGATGATATTAGAGTGTTGCCTTGGTTCGGCAGAAGAGTGGTTTGTCCGCCGTTTTGCGTAGTCTGTAGCGTATTGTTTGGTAGAAGCGTCGCTTGAGAGGTTAGGTTTCCATTCAGGCCTTGTAAGGTTCCTTGCGGTATTATGGTTGCACCATTTTGGGTGTGTATCGCTTGTGGTAGGATCGTGTGACCGTTGGGGCCTTGCGAGATGATGCCTTGGGTTTGAAGTGCACCCTGAGGTAGAATAGTGCCTTGTTGCAAAGCTTGAGGCAGTATTCCAACGTTCCCTTGTGGGAGAAGTACAGGAATTCCTCCACTAGGCACAGCCACTAAGCCGCCATTTTCTGTCTGCTGGATTTGGAATGTCTGAGGCATAAGACCGCTCTGTGAAATAAACTGCGTAGGTCCCTTGTAGTCATTTTGGGGCGCGATGGTAGCAATATACTGCATGTTCTGATTTTGCTGCTGGGATAACGCTTCGACATACGCGGACATAATATTCTGGTTGTTCACTGGCTGCACTATGATCGAAGGTTGCCCTGTTTGGTTGTTTGTTTGTAGCTGTATGACGGTATTGCCAGCTCCTAGAGGCTGGTTGATTGTTGTGTAAGTCTTTTCTAACTTCGTATGCCTTTTGATGGTTTGAGGTTTGGGCATAGGTCTTCCTCTGCCTCGGTTTGTCGCTTGGAAAATAGGTTTCGGATGCACTGGGGCTGGCTGTTTCTTAGGCGACTTTTGAGGCGTTCCAGGTAGAATAATTTGCTGCTTATGTTGCGTGTTTGGCGAATTCAATCTCTGAGTAGTCATAGCTGGAACGACTATGGTATTCCCTTGCAAGTTTGGTCGAATCATCGGTTGAATGTTCTGGATTATCGAGGTGTTGGGCATACCTTGAATCGAGTTAACAGGTAGCGAAATGGACGAAGCACTAGCCATGTTTGGGAATTGGTTTTTGCTTTGAATCATGTGTCCAAGATTCCCTTGTTGGTTCGATGGTATTGTCAATACTTGGTTGGAGTTTGACGATATGACTTGGATGCCGCCTGGGCCTGATAGCAAGTGCGTCATGTCTCCGCCTTGGATATGCTGCAAGTTTCCGTTGCCATTGCCTGGCTTCACACAGATGTTGTACGGAAGCATTCCTTGTTGCGTTATTATCTGAGGCGCCATCATCTTTTGTCCACCGGCTGACGACGTCTTGGGCGGTAGCAGCATCTGTGGTGTGACCACAATCTGGGGGGACGATAAAACTTGTTGGTTCGCGGACACTTGAACATTCTTGCCCTGGTCGAAGATCACTGTGCCAGACTTCATTTGTTCGGTTATTGTCATCGTCATTTCGTTGGACGGTCCCGGCGAGGGGGTTTCCACAATGGTCCCATTTATGGTGATCTGTCGTGTGTTTATCGATGTTCTTCTAGCCGATATGCCTTCAGCTTTCATTGTATTTTCTGGGCCACTGACGACGCCGGAGTGTATGATCATTGGTTGTGCGAACGCGCCTTGGAAGGCGTTCTGCAAGGTCGTCAAAGTTCTGTTTTCGGGAGACTTGGGGTTCTCGCTCTCACTTTCACTTGTCGACATCATGTCGCAAGACGGGACGTGTCTATCGTATGACTCTTTGTTCCTGTACGTGCATTGACACCGGTCGCACCTAACTGGATGTTCCATCTGACTGCTTCCGGAGCCATCATCCAGCGGCCTCATAACCAGCTCTGGTTGTCCACTTATTGAGTTTCCAGCGATGGTCACCGTGTAAGTACTTTCGCTCCCTATGGCTCGGTACAAGAATTGGTTGTTTTGGTTCCTTGAAGCGTCGTTGTTGGTATGGTTGTCTTCAGCGCCATCTAGTTGTTGTATGGGAGTGAAGTCTTCGTTTTCTCTTGGGCTACTTGGTCTGGAGCTACAAGTACTTTCTGAGCCCGACCAGTCGGCAGTCCCATCCAGTTGGGATATCGGACTGCATTGGATTTTCGTATAAAAGTCTATGACGTCGGTGTAGTAACCTTCGGTTTTGTCTGACTTCTCGGCGTTTGCATCCGGCTCTTTTTGCTTCGGCGATGTTGTCCGGTAGTTCAAGCCTGATGTGTGGGGCGCTTCTTCGCAGATAGTCGCGGTACTTGTGCTTGTTTCCACCTTTGGTTTTTTATCACAGCTGGTAGCCTCAGTTTCTTTGATGGGGTCCAAAGGATTCTCTAGAGGAGTCCTTTGTACAGGACTCAGTTTGCCAGTAATGGTTGCCGGTCGGCCAATTTTGCATCTCTTGATGGTAGAGGACAGTAGGCTTGTATCGAATTTGTTATTCCATGTTAGGCTACTTGACCTTTGCTGTCCGCGACCGGTAGTCAGGGATTTCAGGTTGTGATTCTGTAAGAGCATTTCCGATTTGCTCCTCTTCAACTCTTTGCTTCCTGACTCCAGCCTTGCATTTAGTAACTCGTCAATAAAATCAGTTGATCGCGAATCTGACTTGTCACTTGTCTTGTCGTCCGACTGAGACATAGCGCCGTAGAATTCGCTTTTCAGGTCAATGGCTACAAGGTCTTCATAAGACATTAGCTTGGGGAATATGTCTTGCATCGATATGCCGTCTAGAAGGTCGTGGTTTAGGTCTTCGAAGATGGCGTCTTTTAACTCTGGCGGCAGAAGGTCCGCCGTGTTCTGAGGTTCTTCCTCGTCTTGTTCTTGTTTGCAGACGTTATCCAGCAAGTAGTCTACCACTTGTTTTACAGCCAAGTCTTCCAAAGTGAGTGATGTTCCGAATTTCTTCGGTGACTTGTCGTTTTTCAGCATCAAAGTGGCGGGAACAGCTCCTCTTTCTATACTCTCATGCCACGCTCCGATTTCCGCCATTACTCGTTCCACAACTGGTGCGACCATCGAGTGGTCCACTGTTATGTTCACTCCAAAGTCAAAACCGGGTAGAGGCTCAGCCAATATAAGCTTGGTTCTTATCGTATAGCGCACTACTTTTGTCGGTTTTTTGCACGACCAAAATAGCCTGGTGCATGAGAAATCCACGGGCATCAAGAACTCTTCGTAATCGGACACTGAAGGCACAATTTTGCCCAAACTTTGCACTGTTAACGAGCCTAGAAGGAACTGCACTTTGCTGATTTCACTGTATCTCTTCTTCTTCTTATCCAACTCCACATACACTGGCCTTGCGAGTTCGAAATCGGCGTCTTTCTGTAGACTTTTCTTCGGGATGTCTTTGCCGTGCGGAGGACAAAATACTCTCTTATCATCCATGAAGGCGCACTCTCCTTTCCTTGCGCAAATGTAGTGATACTGCAAAGAGCAGTTTTTCGCGCAACAACCGACACTGGCGCCCTTCAATTCGCAAACGGCGCATTTGATCATCTTCCCACGTGATATCGCCGAGTGGACGTTTTGCAAAGACCCGTCGATTTCTTCGAACACTTCGGCCGACCATAGAGCGCAGTTGGCGTGGATCCAGTCGTTCTGACCGCAGTACAACAGTCTACCTTCCATAGCTGGCGTCGCGTCGCCGACAGATTTACAAAGCACGCAAGTTCTTGAGTCAGCTAGCGGATAGAATTCCAATAATTCCTCTTCGAGTTTCTTATCAGTCTCAAGTTTGGGAACGATTTGATCCATTGGCGTTTCTTGTTTAGCCTCAGCTGTAGTTGCGGTTTTGTTTTCGGTCATCTCTTGGTCTTTTAGTGACTCTGTGTCGTCATGCTCTCCTTCAACTTCCAAGTTTGGTTGTAGACAGTTGTTTTCGCAGTCGAACCAGGGGAACGTCTCTAGGAAGAGATCTTTGTAAATCGATTTGAGGTCGACGTTGGATGTCCTTTCGACGACTTCTTTCATGTCGTGATTGAAGTCTTTTAGCGAGACATATTCGTCACTATTTACTCTCTTTTTAATGTCCAGTAGTGAAGGCGATAGTATTCTGTTTGGGTCATCCGATTCTAGCCCTGGAGTAATAGGATGCCTCACTATGGCTGGACTTTGGTCTTGTTCGCTTCTGACCGGGGAATCTATCTTCATTGGCTCGTCGTCATCAGATATGGCTTCGTACTTGTCATCATGAATGGTTGTGGGCATCATTGTTGACGCCTCGGTTTTCTCCGGGGGGTTATTCTCGTGTACCTCGACACAGGGAGCATCAAACTCAGTCTTAACTCCGTACAGACCAGTTGAGAAGCAAATCTCTTTGTTTTGCATTATTTGCTCTTGTAGATTGACCACTTTGTGCGACGTGTGCGGTATATCCTCCTCTTTGATTTGTTCGGTGCTTAGTAGGGAGTTGCACGACCAGATATTTGTGTCATCTGGTTTCGGGCCAAGCATTCGCCTGCCTCTTGAAGTGTTTCTATAGACTTTAGTCTCAGTGGTGTTTTTCATGGACTCGTCGCAGTCATCGAAGTGCAGTTTCCTTATCGCTTGAGGCGACATAAGGCGGTAGGATTTGTTTGGGACGGGTGTGTTTTTGTGCGGAGTAAGTTTCAGCAAGGCGCACGCTTTCTTGTTCTTTGCTAGTAACTTTAGGAGGTGGAGTAGTCTTCCTTTCAGGTGTTCGGTGAGCATTTTCCTCCAGGGCGGGTCGTGAGGCATGCACTGTCGACAGATGTACTCTATGGACGGTGGTAGGGCCGAGAGGAGTTGGTATCCTTCGCCTGAGAGCCCTTCGCAGCTCGCGTGGACCCATCGGGCGCACCAGCCGCACTCCATCATCTGGAAGAGACAGACATTGTTTACAAATTGTTTTTCAGTCTCGGCATGCATGTTCGAAAAATACTGTATTCGACGCTAAAATGCACCCAAGTTACTCAAAAACCCTCGTAATGTGGTCATTGCTTTGACAACCTTCTTTGAGCAAAGTCGGACTTGCCGGCTACTTTGATTAGGCGCCAGAAAAAATATATGGAATTTCATTACTGTCGTAATTTGCGACCAGGAAATTCCTATGAAAATGCATTACTGTCGAGTTTTGTTTAAAAAAATAGTCAGGCGTAAAAAGTACGCGTCTTGCGTCTTTTGTCTTTATCAATAACTACTTGCATTATTTGAGTAAAGCACTATTACTGCCTTGGTCGGCAATGAGTGCGTTGCCGGCCACGCTATAATGGCCACGAGCTTAGCTTAGCTACGCTCTCGGCCTTCAAGCTGTCCGCGCTATAAAGACCTCGACGTTCGGTCTCTGCCTTCATTCCAGCTTGTCCATCCAGGGCTAAAATGCTGACCGCGCTCTTCCAAGAAACCACGAGCTCCTTGTTTCGTTTGGCAGCTGCCAAGGGCGAAATAGCCCAACTGATTGCCAACCTCCGATAGGTGATGTCACTATAAGAAGAAGAGGACTAATAAAATTACCTTGCTGTCAAAGTCGTTGTCCCGGTAGCAGGCCTGGCACAGCGGACAGTAGTTGCCCTTTTGCCGCAGCTTGAAGCAGCCCGCGCAGAAAGGCAGGCTCCCCACGAACTTGCTCACGCGGCCGCTGTCGCAGCTCTTGCATTTGAGACACGCGCTGCAGATCTATAAGAGAGAGAAGAAGGCTATAGTTTTATCTATTCTATCGCTGAAGGAAGTTTTAGGAAAACATCAAGGGAACACTGAGGGAGTGCGATCTGCGTTAGAAATCTTGACGTGCGGATGTCAGGATTGTAATGTGTAGATACTCAAGACTCATCATTACAAGAATTCAGGAGATTAGCCGAAGTCAAGACTTGCTTAAGAAGGCTGCCGTAGGCTCTGCCTTTCTTTACCTTTGTTCTAGAGATATGTATTCTTCTTATTCGTGTGAGAGTGTCGAAATTATATAAGACATGCAGCCAGTGCTTCACGAATTAAAGTGTAGACAGAAGCCGAAACCTCACAAAGTCGTAGATATTAAATTCAAACGCTTACAAAATAATTAACATAAAACGAATTAGCCTAGCTAGCTGAACGGACGACAATTCCAATCTATCCTGTGGCCAGTGGCTCCTATGGTCGGCGGGCGGCGGCGGCAGGCAAGCCGCGTGGTAGTGCGCGGCGCAAGCTCGGCAGCGGGCACCAGGCGCTGTTACTAAGTGACCAAACAATCTCACCTGTGGCCAGTCGCTCCTATGGTCGGCCGGCGGCGGCGGCAGGCAAGCCGCGTGGTAGTGCGCGGCGCAAGCTCGGCAGCGGGCACCAGGCGCTGTTACTAAGTGACCAAACAATCTCACCTGTGGCCAGTCGCTCCTATGGTCGGCGGGCGGCGGCGGCAGGCAAGCCGCGTGGTAGTGCGCGGCGCAAGCTCGGCAGCGGGCACCAGGCGCTGTTACTAAGTGACCAAACAATCTCACCTGTGGCCAGTCGCTCCTATGGTCGGCCGGCGGCGGCGGCAGGCAAGCCGCGTGGTAGTGCGCGGCGCAAGCTCGGCAGCGGGCACCAGGCGCTGTTACTAAGTGACCAAACAATCTCACCTGTGGCCAGTCGCTCCTATGGTCGGCGGGCGGCGGCGGCAGGCAAGCCGCGTGGTAGTGCGCGGCGCAAGCTCGGCAGCGGGCACCAGGCGCTGTTACTAAGTGACCAAACAATCTCACCTGTGGCCAGTCGCTCCTATGGTCGGCGGGCGGCGGCGGCAGGCAAGCCGCGTGGTAGTGCGCGGCGCAAGCTCGGCAGCGGGCACCAGGCGCTGTTACTAAGTGACCAAACAATCTCACCTGTGGCCAGTCGCTCCTATGGTCGGCGGGCGGCGGCGGCAGGCAAGCCGCGTGGTAGTGCGCGGCGCAAGCTCGGCAGCGGGCACCAGGCGCTGTTACTAAGTGACCAAACAATCTCACCTGTGGCCAGTCGCTCCTATGGTCGGCGGGCGGCGGCGGCAGGCAAGCCGCGTGGTAGTGCGCGGCGCAAGCTCGGCAGCGGGCACCAGGCGCTGTTACTAAGTGACCAAACAATCTCACCTGTGGCCAGTCGCTCCTATGGTCGGCGGGCGGCGGCGGCAGGCAAGCCGCGTGGTAGTGCGCGGCGCAAGCTCGGCAGCGGGCACCAGGCGCTGTTACTAAGTGACCAAACAATCTCACCTGTGGCCAGTCGCTCCTATGGTCGGCGGGCGGCGGCGGCAGGCAAGCCGCGTGGTAGTGCGCGGCGCAAGCTCGGCAGCGGGCACCAGGCGCTGTTACTAAGTGACCAAACAATCTCACCTGTGGCCAGTCGCTCCTATGGTCGGCCGGCGGCGGCGGCAGGCAAGCCGCGTGGTAGTGCGCGGCGCAAGCTCGGCAGCGGGCACCAGGCGCTGTTACTAAGTGACCAAACAATCTCACCTGTGGCCAGTCGCTCCTATGGTCGGCCGGCGGCGGCGGCAGGCAAGCCGCGTGGTAGTGCGCGGCGCAAGCTCGGCAGCGGGCACCAGGCGCTGTTACTAAGTGACCAAACAATCTCACCTGTGGCCAGTCGCTCCTATGGTCGGCCGGCGGCGGCGGCAGGCAAGCCGCGTGGTAGTGCGCGGCGCAAGCTCGGCAGCGGGCACCAGGCGCTGTTACTAAGTGACCAAACAATCTCACCTGTGGCCAGTCGCTCCTATGGTCGGCGGGCGGCGGCGGCAGGCAAGCCGCGTGGTAGTGCGCGGCGCAAGCTCGGCAGCGGGCACCAGGCGCTGTTACTAAGTGACCAAACAATCTCACCTGTGGCCAGTCGCTCCTATGGTCGGCCGGCGGCGGCGGCAGGCAAGCCGCGTGGTAGTGCGCGGCGCAAGCTCGGCAGCGGGCACCAGGCGCTGTTACTAAGTGACCAAACAATCTCACCTGTGGCCAGTCGCTCCTATGGTCGGCGGGCGGCGGCGGCAGGCAAGCCGCGTGGTAGTGCGCGGCGCAAGCTCGGCAGCGGGCACCAGGCGCTGTTACTAAGTGACCAAACAATCTCACCTGTGGCCAGTCGCTCCTATGGTCGGCGGGCGGCGGCGGCAGGCAAGCCGCGTGGTAGTGCGCGGCGCAAGCTCGGCAGCGGGCACCAGGCGCTGTTACTAAGTGACCAAACAATCTCACCTGTGGCCAGTCGCTCCTATGGTCGGCCGGCGGCGGCGGCAGGCAAGCCGCGTGGTAGTGCGCGGCGCAAGCTCGGCAGCGGGCACCAGGCGCTGTTACTAAGTGACCAAACAATCTCACCTGTGGCCAGTCGCTCCTATGGTCGGCGGGCGGCGGCGGCAGGCAAGCCGCGTGGTAGTGCGCGGCGCAAGCTCGGCAGCGGGCACCAGGCGCTGTTACTAAGGGACCAAACAATCTCACCTGTGGCCAGTCGCTCCTATGGTCGGCGGGCGGCGGCGGCAGGCAAGCCGCGTGGTAGTGCGCCGCGCAAGCTCGGCAGCGGGCACCAGGCGCTGTTACTAAGGGACCAAACAATCTCACCTGTGGCCAGTCGCTCCTATGGTCGGCGGGCGGCGGCGGCAGGCAAGCCGCGTGGTAGTGCGCGGCGCAAGCTCGGCAGCGGGCACCAGGCGCTGTTACTAAGGGACCAAACAATCTCACCTGTGGCCAGTCGCTCCTATGGTCGGCGGGCGGCGGCGGCAGGCAAGCCGCGTGGTAGTGCGCGGCGCAAGCTCGGCAGCGGGCACCAGGCGCTGTTACTAAGGGACCAAACAATCTCACCTGTGGCCAGTCGCTCCTATGGTCGGCGGGCGGCGGCGGCAGGCAAGCCGCGTGGTAGTGCGCCGCGCAAGCTCGGCAGCGGGCGCGCGCGGCGCCGCGGCCGCACCAGGCGCAGGCGGCGCAGCGGCCGCAAGCCCAGTTGGGCCCGACCTCGCCCGGCTCTTCCGCGCACCACGGGTGGTACCACTCGCAGCACGAGGAGCAAGCTAGCATCTGTGGGGGAAGGAGTTGTTGAGATTTCACAGGAATCTTCTGGCTCAATGCTTTAGAGAAAAGGAGTCGAGAAGAAATGTGCTGCCATACGTTTGACACGTCGAAATGAGTCGAGTGGGTTGGAGACTGGCTCATCGTTTCAATTGTATGAGAATACCATAAAACCTCTCATCTCGACTCAACATTATGTTCTCGTCTCGGCTAACTAAAGGCCGGCCAACACTAGCTTAGCAAAAAATTTAAAAAACGATGTCATTATTATGGCAATAATGATGGCAGTAAGTATGGTTAAAAAAAAGTTTATACGGCAATTTTGGTTTAAAGATAAACCTAGTCCTAGGCTTGAGCATATCTGCTTGTTACTGTGTTTCTGCTTTCAGTTCTGTTCTGTTCTTCAGTTCTCTCAGACAACATAATGGATAGAGCAGCGAGGCGGTAAAGCCCACTGTTTCAATTTATTTGTATTTTGAGTTTTTGTTTAGCGACTTTTGTTTCACGCCATTAAAATAGTATTCTTTTCATTATTGTAAATAACAAACAGAACAACAATAATTGATGATTAATCGAACTTACCTGTAAGTGAAGTTCTATCATAATTATACGAAGGCTTCGTCCGAAGAGATTAGCATAAGACACATGTAGTTACGCATTATGGTGTCGCCATTCCAACACTATTTTGAGAAACACTGTTTAGTTAGTTTTTTTATTGTAGGGTAGGTATTTCGTTCCTACTGACAGTTGCTACCGCGTCAAACTTCATTTAGTTGAGAGGAATCTGCCAATATTTTACGACAATTCCTTTGGGTGATGCTGTCAAGCTAGGGAGGGAGGGATGCTAATCTCTTCGGACGAAGCCTTCGTATAATTATGATAGAACTTCACTTACAGGTAAGTTCGATTAATCATCAATTATACTTCATGCTTCGTCCTCGAGATTAGCATAAGACACATGTAGACTTTTAGAGATATAATTGCGTAAAATATCCCCATTTGAGTGTTTGTTATCAAAACACAATCATGATGTTTTAATCTTTACATGGATTTGAATAAAAATAGTTAAGTAAATTAAAATATTGCAAAAATGAATATGGCTTGTGTACCTTATTAATAAGATAATATTAATCATAGTTGATTTTTAAATTGATAGGTATCATCATAACTTTGAATTATGAATTTAATTGCAGCAGTTGCTAAATAATGTATTAATTAGTGGCATCAGTTAGAGTATTTGAAGAACCGCTCCAGCCTGCGGTTTGCCTAATTTGGTCTAACAAACGCGGCAGCACGCCGCGAGCTGTGAGCGAAAAAGTGTGATACATTGATGCCAGAAACATAATAGGTAATGTACCTAGATACTTTTAGTCCACCTAATCAATGTTTGGGTACTAAAAGACCTTTCGATGTTAGAAATTGTAGGTAAGTACCTAAGTGAATATTTTGTCCAAAGATTTGGTTATTTGTTAAGTAATAAGGGCTTGTAAAGCTCGAGCAGGGCAAATTTAAGGCTTCTCGTTGAAAAACGGAATGCAAAGAACAGGTTGACAAAAACCTGGACCTCAGTCAGATATAATCAGGAATAGTTAAAGTATTTTTGTTGTGAATATTTGTATATTAATTTATGCTCTGTGTGATGGATGTAGGTAACAAGAGCTAATGAAGTTACAAGCAATGTTTTAACTATTAGGTAGTTTGAATACCACAGAGCAAGACTGTTCGAAACTATGGAGTTATTTCAAGTGGCATTATATTTAGGTCGAGAAGGACGAAGGCGGAATACGCCTTTCAACAATAATTGTTGTTAGTAAATTAAACAATAATAATTGTTTAATTGTTTCGTTATTGCTAGGATCGTGCTAGGATCACCTAATAGTACACTAAGCGTGAGTTTGAATGTGGCGTATTGTCACTTTGGTTATACGAGTACAACTTTACTCAACCATAAAATAAGTAAATAATACCGTTTTTTTTTTTTTGTGGTTAACTATTTGATAGCTATGAAAACACAACGTGAAGAGCGGATGCAAGTAATTGTTCGTAATGTTCGTTGTTAGAAGACTATTACCACTAGGGTAGTGCATGTTTTGAGTTTCTGACGGCTGAAATACTTAATGAGATAGAATAAAGTAAAAAAAAAAATGCTTCTATGCTTTGTTATGGTTCTGTGACCAAAGAGCTCTAAGTAATATAAAGGAAACCATGGTTGTGAGGTTTACAAAGGTAGGTACTATAAGTATACTTTTGGCTCTGTCGGTGATACTATTTTATGCATCACGGTAAACGGCTGAAACCCGTGAAAATATAAAATCAAATAAGATAATATGTGAATGCGTTTACGGGGCAGGCATCAGGGGCTGCCACGTTTTTTATTTATTCTACTTGCAAATAAGTCAATGTCAGGAGATTCAATCTGGTTAACCGTCTCACCGAAGGTATATCTACTGAGCAAGCTCCCATTCGATGTCTGGGTGACCGCGTCTGGAATCGGCATCGGCGATGACATGATGAGCGTAGGTATAAGATACGAGAACAAAATTAAATAGTTTACGCTGTTCACACCAATGGGGAAAATGGCTACCGCTCATGTTTTTTTTATATTATTAAATTCGAGATTGCGGTCGTATTATCGATTCTCAAGACAATCTGAGTATTATTGGCCAAGAAAAGCCGCTGGAATTTCAAGGTAATGTAGGTATGTGGTAAGAACATTCCGAATCGGACCACGGTAGTCTACTGGCGGTGTTACAGTTGTCTCCGCAAGAAACTCCCCAGTTGTTGAGAGTCATCCGAAAAAAACTTCAGTTGATAATAATGTAGTAATAATCATCACTTTTGACTTTACAAACAAAGCTTAAAATCGCTTGTTTCTACCACAGTAAATCAGGTACAATCAAAGATCTTCATAAATCGTCATCAATCGATAAATGTTTTTCTACATCCAACTGTATTCGACTGTTGGACAAGCTGAAACTAATACTTATAAAGCTTAAACTAATCTTGTAGTTTGATTTGTAAAAATGTTACTTTTGAGCGATAATTTTTTATACGGAAAGTCCAAATTGGAGCTTTAGAGATTTTGAGAATATTTTTTTTTTTTTTTTTAAATAATATAATTTAACGCAGTAAAAAGTATTTGAATAACATCCAGCTTGCGAAGATTGTCATCATAGTTTTATCCTATGGGGTGAAAAAATAGGACCAAGTATGAAAATCACCGAGATACTAAGTACTCGTAGGTAGATAACATTAAATATCGTACAGAACGTAAGTAATAGTCTTACGACAGGTTTTCTTAACTTTGTGAAAACGCATGGAGCTGTATTGAGTCCAACCAAACGGTAGGACGTTCATTTCATAAATATAAAAATGTTTTCCTATTTAAATTGAAGGTAATTTTATGATCAGGATCAATACTAAGAAGAAAAAAGGCATTTTTTAAGTCAATACAAATTTAGGTAATTTTTTGACTCAATCAAACATTTTTTGATCGTTTGAGGGTAGGTTCGATTCTAAAATGTTTAGTAGGTATCGATGAAATCTCATATACCGTTTGGCTTCGAGATTAAAAATACCGGAGACACGAATTCATCGTCCAACGGTTTGCACTCAGAAGTAGCCTATAGTTAAAAGGCTGCTTATCGATTCTAGAAAATGAACCATATCATATCAATATCGAAATAAAATATTCTTACGGGGAGACTCATTTATATTACAAGGCATGAAAATGGCGTTTTATAATAACAACCCACAATGTATGATTTGGATCGTCAGTAATGAATGCCTACTGCGAAGAGTGAACAGCCGGCCAGTGGCGGTAGTTCGCTGGCCGATGAACTTCTTGTAGTAAAAGGCGCGCGGGCGCGCGGCGGGCGGCGGCGGCGGGCGGCAACGGCCGGTCCCGCCCGGCGGCCGTACAGCTGCCGGCCTGCGGCCCGGGAGCGGATTCTTCCAGTTTAAATTTTCAACAATTTTTATTATTATTATTTTTTTTTTACTTTATAGGATTTGATAGTATTTGCAAATTTTTACCAATGTAGGTATATCGTAAAAAATACTTACGGCCGGCATCCTTATTATCTGCAGAAAGAAGCAGTGATATCACTTCGCCAAGGCAGGCGATAGCGGCAGTATGCTTTTGCTTTACCACGCTTCACCACCAACTCTGAAGTGGCTCCTTCTAGCTGGGCGTTTAACACCGGTGGGTCGATAAGAGTGCAATTTGCAGGTATTCGACAGCCTTCAAAAGTCCGTCAACAGCTGCTTGTTCAAATTTGACAGCAACTTGTTCGTTTTGTCGATACTTGATTTCTGGGCTCTGGACTTGGGCTCTGGTGGTTGCGCAGAATCTGGCACTTTTGGCCTTAGCGTGGTATTGTATCGGTTTCGGCCGCGGCCGTTTGTACCGTATCGTATCGTATCAGATTTTCGATTAGTTGAGGCGGGCACGGCGGGCGTTTCTCACGCGGGCGGTTGATGTGCGGGTAAATGGAGCGATGACGGTTGTACTGTTTACTGTACCGCTGGTTGGTCCACGCGTGGTTGAGGTGCGGGCTGAGCGTTGGGCAGTTGAACCGCCCGCCCGTGTGTCGTGTTGAGCCATGACATGTCGGATGTGATTTCACGATCTCAAATGCGTATAGCATGCTAATGGAGCAGCAAAATAGAGGAGACAGGCCCTAGGGTTTGCCACGTACTGTCCGAGTTCTATTTGCTTTGTAGCTCACGTAGTCCATCATCCATCGTATTGAGCCATGACATGTCGGGTGTAATTTAACGATCTCAAATGCGTATAGCATGCTATTGGAGCAGCAAAATAGAGGAGACAGGCCCTAGGGTTTGCCACGTACTGTCCGAGTTCTATTTGCTTTGTAGCTCACGTAGCTCAATACAGGATGGAAAATCTGTTTGCTTACTAGAAAGAGACAGTCCCTTGGGTTTAGCATGTACTGTCGGAGTTCTATATGCTTTGTAGGTAGCTCAATAAAAGATGAAAAATCTGGTTGCTCACTAGAAAGAGACAGTCCCTTGGATTTGCCACGTACTGTCCGAGTTGTATTTGATTTGTAGCTCACGTCACGTAGCTCAATACAGGATGAAAATCTGTTTGCTCACTAGAAAGAGACAGTCCCTTGGATTTGCCACGTACTGTCCGAGTTGTATTTGCTTTGAAGCTCACGAAGCTCAATAAAGGATGAAAATCTGTTTGCTCACTAGAAAGAAACAGTACTTTGGGTTTGCCACGTACTGTCCGTGATTCTATGAGAATACTATGTAGGAAAATTACATTTTGAGTAGGTACTTTGAATAATCAGCACTGTTACTGACCTTGAACGTCCGAGTCGTCCGACCGAAAAGCCGGAGGTTTACGTGTTTTTTCAGTTTTTTTTTTTTTTAAACTCACTGATTAGTTCGTCGTCTAAATCGTCATCAGGAGTAATCAGGACACTTCCTTAAGGCATTTTGAGAAAACTAGTATTTTTAAATATATTTTTTGTGAGAAGCGTGTGGAACGGCGGAGCACTAAAAACGCGAATGAAGTTTGACGCGGTAGCAACTGTCAGTAGGAACGAAATACCTACCCTACAATAAAAAAACTAACTAAACAGTGTTTCTCAAAATAGTGTTGGAATGGCGACACCATAATGCGTAACTACATGTGTCTTATGCTAATCTCGAGGACGAAGCATGAAGTATAATTAAGCTGATTTTGTTTGGTGGTCGCAAAAGCAGTGGAGCTGCCCAAAAAACTAGTTTTATGACCAGAACTCATAATTGGCTGAATTATTGTTGTTCTGTTACAATCTTCGATCAAGGATAAAACTAGATACAACATAGAACTCTGAAATGTGTCTGGAAAAATAGATGCCCAAATAGTGGGAGCTTATTTGCTCGTAGTCCATGCAATTAAAGTAAAACTGTACACTTATGCAATAAGGTTAACATTCGAATATTAGACGTATGGTCGAAATGATGTTTCGTATTGTTCTATTGCTGATATCTTTTGTTTCTGTGGGGACAAGTTTTTATTGTGATTTTATACGTAATGCGGATTCTATGGGATTTAGTTCGGTGGTTACAATAATGAAAAGTATACAATTTTATTACCGTGAAACGAAAATTGCTGAACAAAAATAGCTCAGTTCAGCTTCAAAATTCAAGAAACTGTGAGAAAATGGGCTTTCCCGGCACGCTGCTAGTTTATGCTTGCAAACTCACCTTCTCATGTCCGGCGCTGCCGCAAAGGAAGCACAGTCTCGCCACGGTGAAGGGCGCAGTCCCGATGAGGCCGAAGCCCGAGCTACACACCTCGTCGGGGTCATAGCTCTCCCAGAAGTCGACGCAGATCACCTCGGGCCGGTTCTGGCCGCATTTCTGGGAGCGGCCGGCGCGCGTCTGAAAGAAGGGTTAGGAGTTAGACGACTGAAAGTGAACACCAAGGATTTCCAGTTACAGGCAGCGTCACGAGTTATGAGCGCTGACCTTGAATGCGCAGAACTCATTTTTTGGGTCTGTTTGGCGGGGTACGCGGGGGGCGACGGAGAGGCGCGATCGCCGGCGAGCGCGGGCGCGTGATTGGTAGATCAGTCGCTCTAGCCTCGGGGTACAGTCGCACACATCGTTTTTTTATTTCCTCGCAGAAAGAATGCCGAAACAAAATGTTTTAAAAAGGCAGTTCTTCAGATTCAAAAAAGTTATTGAGAACAATACATATTAGAATGAGATTATTTTTCATTGATTGTACACCCGTTTTATCGTAATGTCCGAATAATTGTATAGAAACCCATTTAAAATATAACGAGTGCAAAATCCGCAAATAATACTTTCAATCGTTAAGTTTAGTCAGTTTCTCCGATTTTTATAGTATCTCACTCAACTATAGTTCAGCTCAGCGTCAGTCTTAGATCCCGCGTGGATATTAGACATTTTGCGCGCGATTGTACACACTTGCGCAGAAATCCCCACCAGTTTCGTCGAGCGCTCATAACTCATAAATGTCGCTACCTGTAAGGCTGGAAGATAGCAGCGTGGCGGGAAATTCAAAATTTTCACAGTGTTTTACATTTTCTAGCTAAACTGAGCTATTTTTGTTCAGCGATTTTTCGTTCGCGGCAATAAAACAGTATTCTTTTCATTATTGTAAAGAACAGAACAACAATAATTCAGCCGATTATGTGTTCTGGTCTACGAAGCAGTTGCACTGCCCAAAAAACTTGATATGTGAAAATTTTGAATTTCCCGCTACGTTGCTATCGTCCACCCTTAAGGCCCAGTAGGACGCACAACGTGGCCACTTTTGACGAGAATCGATTGCATTCTTAAGTTCTAGGATCTGGAATCCAAACCTTAGGTCCTAAAAACAGTTAAGCCTCGCGTTGAGAAATCGCAGGAGTTTTTAGCAAAAAACGCATCCAAAAAGAAGATATGATTTTTTTTAATTAGCGGCGCTAGTTGTGCGTCCTATTGCGTCTTAAATACCGTATGGTGGCTCTCGACTGGAAACCCGCCGAAGGCTCACGGCGACCCAGAAGACCGTCTCAGACGTGGAAGAGATCCTTTCTCTCTGAGATGAAAGAGAAGCGAGCAACTTGGCCAGAGCTAGCCTCCCTAGCCATGAACAGAGATAAATGGAAGGCCCTTGTATCAGCCCCAGACTCCACGGAGGTGTAAAGGGATAAAAAAAGAAAAGAAATACCGTAACTTACTTGTCAAAACACTAAATTTAAATAACTTTTGTGTGAACTTTATGAAGCTTGTAAAAGTGTTTGTAATACTCACATTAGTTATATTGGTGAGAGGCTTCATCACAGCCTTTCTCGGAACCAGCTCCGTGACCGTCTCATCTTCACTGGTTTCACCCTTGACCAGCGGTTTCAAAACCACCGTGGGCTCCAGCTTCTTCTTCTTCGCCTCCAATAGTTCCGCTGTTTCTGCAATTAGCACTTCAGGGACTATCTGAGGCGCCTTATTCTCAGTGTCGGGTTCTGTATCACAGGTAGTTGTCAATTCAAGTGTAATTCCTTCTTTGTCACTCAACAGAGAAGTGTCTTCGTCATCCTTGTCTAGCCTTTCCTTCGAGTCTTGCGTGGGGAAGGTCGCAATAGGCTGACCAAGAACGATGGATGCGCTTCGGCACACGTGCTTGACCCTTGGACCTTTCAGTTCTACCTTCTGCCTCTTAGGATCTTCGGCTTGTTGCGCGGATTCCTCCGTCTCTTTCTTTCTAACCTTCACTCGCGTTAGCCGTCGCTTTCTGCTCAAATTGAAGTCCTCATTCGTCTCATCCGGAGTGTTCTCCTTTTTGGGTTTCTCCTGCAAATTTATAATACACAAATTACGAACGAACTCTACAATAAAAAAAAATCTTAAAGCAATTTGTAACTAACTCTGTTAGGCAAACAAATGAGTAAAGATGTAAGATGAAACATTTTGCTGGAAACAGACTTGAACTCGCAACATCTGGCTCATCCATCATGATGGAAGCACTTGGTAATTGTAATTGTAAAACGGGCTGTTTTCCGCAACTCGACGTCTCTACTTGCGCCTATTTTGCGTCAGGTGATAGAAGCACTTATTCAACTCTACAAAATGCATCCTTTTAGATCATAGGTTCCCAACCTTTTTTTGTCTACTGCCCACTTTAAGAATAAATTATCGAGTCGAGAGCTCAGTCGGTGTCTATGAGTCTTCCTAGCTAGGTAGATGAAATTATAAATCGACCCCAAAGCCCTACACAACGCTCCATTTTTTTTCTGGGTCTCTTACCGCCCCCCTTTAGGCCTGCAGCGCCCACAAGGGGGCGTTATCGCCCACTTTGGGAAAGACTGTTTTAGATTCTATAAAGACCAACACATACCTCAATCTTTTCAGCAGCTGTCTCCTCGGGCTTTTTACCGGCCTTCGCGGCCGTAAACGGCTTAGTTTCACTCTCATTAACACTGCTGAGCGCGCCGAACATGGGCTGTCCAGTGAGTGCGTTACTCGCGCCTATTCTCAGCGGGTTCACTTGAGTCAATGGACAGTTGGGCTTCGCGCCAGAGCGCATGTAGGTTGGTAGCATGGCGGTTAGTCCAGCGCGTATGGTAGGCGGTACTTGGAACGCTTTGAGACACATCCTGAGCCAACACGCAGGGCAGCGCGACTTGTTGGCGCACCGTTTGAACTTCCACTGCTGCGATCGGACGATTGGAGGCACGTGGCAGTTACCTGGAAATTCAAACACCATTAAAATATTGAAAATAAAAAACATTTTAAAAAGAAATATATTCTTTTATGGTGATGATGCCTACCTTTGGGTGATCGTGCTCTGGGTTCCCAGTCTTTTTGAAAAACGAAAAATATAGCTACATTTCCACGAAAACCAAAGGTGCCAATATAGGTAGCTGGCTTTACACGAGACGCCCTATGCGGCGTTAGTGACGATAGCAAATTTTACTTATGATGAGTCTGAATATTTCATCGGGTTTTAACTCTATTCGAAAGCAATAGCTAAACACTATGGCCCAGAGCCATATCAAGGAATTATTAATTATAAAACACACAAACTGTAGAGTTAGTGTAGCTCAACAAAAACGAGGGATACAATACAGAAGAATAATCAGACAGTGATATTCACAGGCGACAGCGTGTGTCGTATGAAGCCACCCACTACAAAAGTGTTAACTCAAAACAAATACGCACCTTCTCGCTTGACGCAATGCATGACGATAGGGCCGGTGCTCTGCGAGACCTTCTCTTTCTTTATCATCTTTGAGATGAACTTTCGGCATGACTCGCACGAGTAGATGCCGAACTTGCGGGCTTGTTTCACGAACTTGTAGAAGCGGACCGCGCCGCAGACACCGCACGTCACAGTGGTCGGAGGGTTTGGCGCTAGAAAAGAGGTCGAAGAAGAAGTTAGAAAGTTAACTTTTGTTTCGAATGAAAGAGACCAATCGATCTATCTATGTTAGTCGGATACGCTATATGAAATACAGTCAAAACTGTTGTGTGCCTATCATGGACCATGAAGTTTTCAACAGGATGGGCATCAACTCCATAGGGCATCAACAGGGCAAGTGGCAAATCTTCTACACTATAATAAACGGGTTTCAGAAATTGCTTATCAAGATAATATCAGAAAAAATTAAGCCCATCTCAGGATCAATAATTCTTTAGACCTGTATTTTTGGACCACTCTGTATAATATGGGTGCTCTGATTCTCCATTAGTGTATGAAATCTGGTATAGTGGGAACAAAGGATCTGTATAGCTTTAAAAGAAAGTAAAAGCATTAAATAAATACCTAAATAAAACATCTTTAGTTTAACTCACATGAACAAGTAGTAAATGTAGAAAACGGCCCGTCAGTGCCCACACTTTGCTGAGCCGGTGTGGTCAGCTGAAGCCTGGCTTCTCTGATGATGACCTTCCCACTCAACAGCTGTGACGCTGGCGCCTTCTCTCTCTCAGGGCTTGGAGATGCTTGTCTCTCTTCCTCATTGCCACTGCCGGACTGATCACTGTCCCACGTCTCCTCAGACTCTGATCCTGACTCACTACTTGTACTAGTACTACTAGCATCAGATATGTCCATCAGCTTCCTTAGTGCGTGCCCAGCCCTATCATCCTTGTGAGATTCCGAAGCCTTCAACTTTTCCAACCCTTCCAAATTCGAATTTTCGTCCTGTGAATACTCTGGCTCTTTTTCGAAGGTGAAGAGGTCACGCAATGGCTTGCGTGCTGTGAGACCTGAGAAGGAGTTTGTAGTTTTGTCTTTGAACAAATTTGATGCTGATATTAGTTGTTTGTCTTTTGGTTTCTCTGTGTCGTTTTTCTCCGTCTCTTCCTCTTCGGGGCTGTCGTTGTCTTGTGGGAGGTTGTTGAAGACTACCCTCTTTAGTTTGGGCTTCTTGAGAAGCTTCCCTGCACTGGTGCTGCTGGAGCCAGCATTTGTTTGTTCGTCGCTGTCCAAAAACTTCTTGTTGGGCTTGATAACCCTTGAAGAGTGTGCACTTCTCACAGGCAGAGTGAATTTAGTCCCAGATTCTTTATCAACAGGCGAGGAGTTGCGCGGTGGTGGTGACAAACAACGGCTTTCACTGAACTGAGAGAATTTGTTCACAGGCTTCGACAACGGATTGAGATGTTTCTTTAGATAGCCCTCGTGATGTTCCAACGATGATTTAGAGCTCAAATCAGTGAGTTTGGCTGGCTTTAGAATGCTGCTGAATGTTGAGTACTCTGATTGTTTGAGTGCAGACTTCTTTTTGATTATAGGCACAAGCGGTGCCTGGTGTTTAGACGGCAGCTTTTTGAGTGGCAAGAATGTGTCTTCACAGCTTTCGACTGTACCAAATGTGACTGTTTTCTTCACTGGCTTCGGTTTATCGCCTTTAGCTGGGTCCATTTTGTTGTGTGACCTTGTTCGCACTGGTGATTTAGAAGAGTCTTTGTCCTGGTTTTCAGGTGTGCCGCTCACTGGGGTGTCACTTACTGGGGTATCACTCACTGGGTTATCACCGCTGCTGCCGTTTGTCTCCTTTTCGTTGGTATTACTTTCTTTCTTTTCTTTTTCCTGAAACATTCAGAAAGGATCCATTTGCAGTTAAAACATAAATAACCTTAAAATTCTAAGATTAAATTGTTCGTTTAAATGTATGATGAACAAAATGAGAACCCAACCTTATTTAGCAGCTGGTACCTAGTCAACAATTTAATTCATTGGGCATACCTTTTGTTTTTTTTTAGTGAATTTTGAAAGTGACCTGTGGGAATAATCATTTCTCTAACTTACATGTAAACAAAACAAAAGACAAAGACACCCCATTTCAAGTCTAATCTGGAATTCTAGCTTCAAATATGACATTCAAACAAAAAATCAATAATTCAATTTCCTCAAGGACACATTGTGCTAATCTCATCTTGTGTCATGCTTGTCACTCACTTGGTGTATTATCATAGAGCACACATGCATATACAGGCTTTAAAACATTAAAATTCGGGTAAATCATCTTTATCGACATGAAAACAGGTTCTACAGCAAAATTTTATTGCAAAATAATGGAGATCTCTTTGTTGACATAGGTAGCAATACCAAAATGTCAAATGACGATGTAGAGTCACTATGCGCTATTTACTCGGACTCTACCTAGCGTCGTTTAGGCCCGCAGGCATTACGTAAACATAATATTTCCGCGTATACACTGTTATTTTTACGTAACGAGCCCGCTAAGGGCAGAAATAGTGCACAAACGAGGTTTACCTCTTTCTCCCCAGTGAAAACATTGTCTGCCGCGCCATCGGCAGGCGGGTGACTCTCCGAAGGAGCTTCATTATAAACAACACCGGATAAAACACTAATACGCTTTCTGTTCTGGAATTTCAGTGGCTTCCCAGGGAATCTCGACCTTCCCATTTTGATTTACACGTAAACGGAGAAGAGTCAGTGCGTTTTGAGCGACTGCAAGGGAAGAGGTGCGCATGCTCCTGGCCGCGCTCTCGCTCGCAACGCCATTCCACGGATTTATGCAATGTGCACGACAAATTACGACGCAGTTCTCATCGCATGGACGTCTCTAAACACAACACACCCTTTACATTATCACTACAACTATCACTTTACACTGTTATTGCAAAAAAAGGGATATCATCCATCATTTTAATGGTGGTTAAGTTAGCGCCGAGTCGTAACGCTTCCTTAAAACACACTGATGTTTGTTAGCACTAAAACAAAAGAGAATGCACTCGTAATTCAACAAAACAACGTTCTTGTAGCACTGTGTACGCGATTTTTTCCATCATTTGCATGTCACAAGCCAAATTATTGAAATGAATCGCTCGTCGTAATTTGACAAAGATGGCTGTGCGCGGTCCGTTTACAATCGAGCTCCGAGTGATTAACGAGACGAGGCGCGAGGCCGCGGTGTGAACGACACCGCACCTGGCTCTCGGGGGCCAGTTATGGATTTTGAACCAATCGCGACGTTAATTCGGACCGGTATGAAAACAAACATGTCGCTTGCTCGCTCCCCGCGCTTTGATGATAGAGACGAGCGAGAGTAGCGAGCGAGACACATCAATAATAATTATTTACTCTATTACTTGATATTGTTATTTTTAAAATACGCGAGCTGGATTAAATCAAATAATTTGATCTGCGAACAAAACAAACCACAAACTGACTGCCCATTACGCGTAAAAACCACGTCTAATTAAACGAAACTATTAACTATTAACGCTGTAAACTCAACAAAAAAAGTAATCTCTACATTTCTTGTTTTCTTTGCGCACTTTACATTGCGAAGCGAAATATCGAAAGGGTTGATTGAATGAAAGTAAAAATAGGTAGGTATTGAAAATTAGCAAAATACGGGAGCGTTCCAAACCGTGCCGTGCCCTATCAATCATACATACCTAATCAAATCACTCTGACGACTTAGACGGTTAGATTTTTATACTTCTTTTGTTTATTTACTAGCGTGCCTTTCTCTGTATTTTCCTATTCCCTAATTCGATTGATTTATTATTATTATCTTATCACTTTTTTGCCGATAGCGGTGCGAAACTGCAATCTGCACCAAGGAACTGCATGCGTTTTTTGCGGTCGAGCTTGCCGGGTGAGGCAGCCCATGGACTTGTGTTTCTTTTATTTCATGATTTTCAACTTCAACTTGAAAAGTCGTCCAGTCCAATCTGATGTCTGTGTCCAGCTTAGATCAAAACATCACCACCATCTCCAGACCGTGAGCGTCTGTCAATGCTGTTTTTGGCAAGAGAGACCTTTCGGTACCTACCTACCCGAAGGCGACTATAAAATTCTTACCTCTGATTCCAAGATTTAAGTAAGATTTGTGTAAGTACAAAAAATACTTTTGCCTTTTTGGTGTTCATTTTGAAGTTGGTTTTGTTTGACTTTGATATACTTTTTGAAAGGACGATTTTTTTAAAAAGATTTTTGTGAAAAAAGTGACACAAAACTGCTCAACAGAAAAAGCGCGGGAAACGTTTGAACGAGGCGGGCGTCTTTTTCTTTTTGATAAATTGAAAATTAATTTAGTACTGGTTTTAAGAGCAGTTTGTACATATTTGTTATTAATTATCGTAGTTTAAGTGTTTAATATTGTGTATATATAATATTTACTCTGATTTGGTAAGTTTTAAAACTTTTTGTCAGGTTGATGGGGGAGGAACCACCCGATCCGGGGGGAACCATTCCCCCGGTCGGATATAATGTCACTATTCCCAGCACTGAATCCCCTGGCGTTCCAAGGCTCGTTGATTCGAGCATGGATACGGACGGTTCTATGAGATCGGAGAAAAGGAAAAGGACTAGGGCTATTAAAGTTTGCAGGCATTGTAATAAAAAAAGGAAGCATTCTAAAAATGATTTATCTAATGCAAATGCTTGTGCCTGCCATTCTGATAGTGGTGATGACGGAAAGAAAAAAAAGCTTGCAGAAGCTGATCAAGCTCTTTCGGCGCCTTCTCAGACCAGTCAGACTCAAATAATTTCCCAGCAGACAGCTAAGCCTTCTCAGCAGCAGCCGCAGGTCGGTAGGGTCTTGTACGAAGCGACTGATGTTTCGCCATACATTGTTCATGTCCAGAAGCAGAGCACCGATTCTTCGTCAGCACCAATACTCCATCCAGTTTCCTTCGGGCAATACCTGAAGAGACGTGACATCAAATATGTTATCAACGGATCAGTAAAGCGTTTGAGCCGTAGTAAATTGTCAGTATCTTTTTCTGATTATAAAGAGGCTAATTTGTTTATAAACGATACAGATCTCCCAGCACACAACTATAAAGCGTTTCTGCCGTCATTCAATGTGACCCGGATGGGTCTTGTTCGTGGTATCCCAGCAGAATGGTCTTCAGAGGAAATCATTGAAAATGTATCTGTTCCTATCGGCTGCGGCAAAGTCATTAAAGCAAGGAGAATGAATTATAAAGTCCATGGACCTATTCCTGAGTGGAAACCTAGTCAAACCGTTGTTTTGACCTTTGATGGACAAGTGCTCCCAAAGCGTGTATTCATGTTTTACAATTCTCTTCCGGTAGAGCTCTATAAGTACCCAACCATTCAGTGCTTCAATTGCTGTCACTTTGGGCACACAAAGCTTCAATGTCGTTCAAAGCCTCGATGTTACAGGTGTGGCCAAGGTCACACTGGTGACTCCTGCGACATTGAGCCTGATTCTGCTTCATGTCTGTCTTGTGGTGGTCATCACTTTGCCATAAGTAAAACATGCCCTGAGTTTGAAAGACAAAACAGAGTTAAATTATATATGGCGCAGAATTGTGTATCATACTCAGAAGCTATTAAACTTCACCCTCCAGTCACTAAATCGTTTTCGGATGTTATGTCATTTCCAGCTTCTTCACCTAGTACTCACATTTCTCATCCACAGACACAAACTTTAGCACCTATGGCATCTCCAAAACACCACCGTAAAACGGTATTTCTGAAGCCCCGTTCCCCTCCTAAATTAGCGAAGGGATATGATCAGGCTTCTCATCAACAACTTATTGCTGATTATGATCCTCCTGCGCCTCAAAATGGCTGTGCCCTTCAAGAGAAAAATCCTGAAAAAGAAATGAATGTTGTAGATTTAATTTCAGCTTTAATTCAAGCTCTTTCAAAACCAGCCTCTTCCCATAATGAATTACCGTCCAACGCTGCCTTAATTATTAACCTTTTAAAATCTATTTTCTCTAATGGCCAATCTGGGCAAGATTGTCCAGTGGAACTGTCGAAGCATTGTTAGTAAAAAATCTGATTTAATTTTCCTTATAAATAAATTTCAACCAATGTCTGTAGCACTCTCTGAGACATGGCTTAAACCGGGGTATTTATTCAATATTCCCGGTTACTCCTGTCTCCGAGACGACAGAAATGATGGGTACGGTGGTGTTGCCTTACTCATCAAAAATTCATTTTCATTCTCACCTGTACAACTTCCATCTCATACTCATGACATATCCATTATCGCCGTCATTGTAAATAACATTTGTATAGTTTCCATTTATTTTGCTCGCCCATCTGTGAATATTTTATCTGAAATTAGAAACATTTTCTCTGTATTGCCTAAACCGTTTGTGGTTATGGGCGACTTTAATTGTCAGCATCAGTCGTGGGGCAGCTCCATATCAACATGTTATGGAGACCAATTACTAGAAATTATTGAAGAAAACAATTTGTGCATTCTTAATTCTTGTTTACCTACTCGCCGTACAAAGCCTGATGAGGGAACCAGCGTTCCAGACTTGTCAATTTGTACACCTGACTTGGCACTTGCTTTTTCCTGGTCTACACATCCTTATTCTTATGGCAGTGATCACTTTCCTTTAATTATTTCTTTTCCCTGTAAAAATCCTCCTCCTGTAAACAAACCACGAATAAAATATAGATTAGGTCATGCAGATTGGAATACTTACAGTCAGTGTGTTGATAATAAGATTAAAGTTCAAAATGTGACTGACGCTGAGGGGTTCTCTAAAATTTTGCTGGAGGCAGCTGACGAGACCTTTCCTACCAAAAATTGTGTTTCGGGCAAAATTCCCTCCCCTCCTTGGTGGGACGCTGAATGCTCTGATGCCGTCAAAAAAAGAAAAGAGGCTGAGAAAATTTATTGCGATTCCATGACATCAGAGAATTTTGATCATTATTTGGAAGTAGCCAGGGAAACCAAAAAGATTCTTAAAAAGAAGAAATATGAGGGTTGGCAAAATTTTTGCTCTTCTATCTGTCCATCTGTTTCACCTTCTGTTGTTTGGAGAAATATTAGAAGATTTAGGTCAGCTTTTAATTCGTCTTCTTCTCCTAAAATGTCTTCAGAACTTGCTGACGATTATATGGACCATTTAGCTCCCCCGTTTGTTCCAGAGAAAATTTCTATTTGCCCTTCTGTTTGTGTTGATAGCTCAGATCTAAATTCCCCATTTTCTTTAATAGAGCTGAAAGGTATTCTCTCCCACGTTAAAGATTCGTCACCTGGAGAAGATGGTATTATTTACTCTTTTATTTCCAATCTTAGTGATTCATCCCTTTTGATTTACCTTGAGTTAATTAATTCTATTATGTTGTCAGGTGACGTTCCTCTATCATGGAGATCACAAACAATTATCCCCATTTTAAAATTGAACAAAGCTCCTACTGATCCTTCTTCCTACCGCCCTATAGCTCTTTCCTCTGTCTTAGCTAAATTAGCTGAGCACCTTGTCAAAATTAGACTTGAATGGTTTATTGAGAGTAATGACCTGTTAACTCCCTCTCAATATGGTTTTAGAAAAGGGAAAAGTACTTTAGATAGTCTAAGTATATTTACCACAGATATCCGTTTGGCTTTTACAAATGATGATTCGGTTTTAGCAGCCTTTCTGGATATTCGCTCGGCTTATGACAATGTTCTTGTCTCAATTCTGAAAATGAAGCTAATTTTGTTAAAAGTTCCATATATTTTAACTAATTTTATCATTAATATTCTTTCAGAGAGGGTTATAAATGTAGATATTGATGGTCATAAAGTATCTAGACTAGTCTGGAAGGGCCTTCCCCAAGGTTCAGTTCTCTCACCTATCTTATATAATATTTATTCTTTTGATTTAGAATCTTCACTTTGTGGATCAGTAGAGGTTCTCCAATATGCAGATGATCTTCTTCTGTACACCCATGGTCATTCTGTTAACACAATGTGTACCACTTTGACTTCTTCCTTGTCTCTACTTCAGCAGTGGCTTTTTAAAAATGGTCTTGATCTTTCAGTTTCAAAAAGCGCTGTTGTCTTGTTCTCAAGAATGCGGAAACCTCCTGAAGTTCTTGTTGAATATGATGGCGTGCCAATTCCTGTTAAAAAACATGTTAAATTCTTAGGAGTCATTTTAGATTCTAAACTTACAGGTCATCCTCATTGCGAATTTGTAGTAGGCAAGTGTGAACGTTTATTAAATATTATTCGTTGTCTTGCCGGGGTTTGGTGGGGAGCCCACCCTTTTTCTCTTAGGTTACTTTATAATGCATTAATACGGAGTGTACTGGACTATGGTACCTTCTTATTGGAGCCTGGTAGTGTTGCTGGTTTCAAGAAATTGGAAGGTATACAGTCTAAGGCTCTCAGAATTATTTCAGGTGCCATGAAATCTTCTCCAATAAGTTGTCTACAGGTGGAGTGTGGTCTGCCTCCTCTCAGTTTACGGCGGCAATATTTGTCCGACAGATTTTATAGTCGATGTTTACAACTTTCAAGCCATCCCTTGCATGAGAAACTTAGTCGTCTGTCAGAACTAGTATCAAAATCTAAGTTTTGGGCTAAAAAAAGAAGTCCGTGTCTCGTTAAAAGTTACATAAAATATAATACTATTGAGGCTCCTATTAACCCGTGTAAAATGATGCCTTTATTTCACTGTTCCTATACTTCTTTAATTTTGTCACCAAATATTATGCTTCAAACAGGTATTTCAAAACGTAGTGTCAGCTGTCAAAATGAGTTATCTAACCTCTTGGATACTGAATTTCAGGGATGGCATACCATGTTCACAGATGCATCGAAACATCGTAATAGTTGTGTGGGAGTGGGCGTATTTCATTCGCAATACAAAATTGTTCAAAAAATTAAACTTCCCCCCGAATCTTCGGTTTACACTGGGGAATGTTTCGGATTGTTCAAAGCAGTAGAATATATTCTTTTAATGCGCCTTCAGAAAACTATAATATTTACTGATTCGCTGAGTTCTCTTCAGGCTTTATTAAAATTTCCGTTCTATTCAATAAATCATCCAATTATTTTTGAAATTCGCAGATTGTTAATTAATTGCTCACAAAGAGACCTTTCTATAATTTTTGCTTGGATTCCTTCTCATTCTGGTATAGCAGGGAATGAGAAAGCGAACCAACTTGCTAATGATGCTGTTGAATGCGGTGATTTGTTTCCGTACATGAATTATTCTCAAGACCTCGGCACTCTTCCCAGGACTTATTTGCAGGATTCCTGGAAAAGGCTCTGGGAGGATGATACTTCTAAAGGGAAGTTTTATCGTAACATTCAGCCTTGCATTCCGGCGAAGCCTTGGTTTTCTGGTGTTAAGTTTGGCAAGAGATCCACTTCTATCTTGATACGTCTGCGTTTGGGTCACACCTGCACTCCAGCTCATCTCGCCAGACTTGGCATTGTGCAGAGCCCTGCTTGTACCTGCGGCGCTGAAGTTTCTGATGTTAATCATATTCTGTTTTCTTGTCCAAATCACGATTCCTCTTCCTTTATATCTGACCTCATATCCATCAAAGTTCCCCTTCCATCTTCTATATCTTGTCTTTTATATAATTTTAATGTAGATATTTGTAAATATGTACTTAGCTTCTTTAATAAACATGATATTAAAATTTAATGTATGTATCTACATATTTATTTTATGGTATAAATATGTATGTAATGTTTATGTTTTTATTTTATTAAAATCAAACTGTCTTTATCTCCTCTTTTCCAAATTCCGTTTCTAATTCTTTGATAATTTTCCCGTTTCCCTACCTTTTACTTGATGATGGCATAAGCACAGTCCAGTGCATTGCCAAGGGTTAAAAAAAAAAAAAAAAAAAAAAAAAACTGCTCAACACAGTCATACAAATTTTGTGTGTGCGTTGCGTGCGTGCCTATGGTAATATTGGTAATACATAGACGACAGTAGCGCATCAACTTATACACTCTTGATCTTATTTAGTTCAGGTTACGGTCGAAAATGCAGTGAAAATGTACAAGTGGATCTCTACTGTCCATTGTACATTCAACAACACGTAGACCCTTACACGAGTGCACGCTATTCAGTTACGTTATGGGTGACTGTGCGACTGTGAAGTGAGCGTCTACGTGCAGTTGACTGTACATACTATCATCACATCACCCATACTCTCGCACATCGCACCCTTCGTTCTTACGTAGCCCAACAACGCGCGGCTCTACATTGATTGAACCCCAAAACACTACCGGTCGATCATGCGTAAAGGGCGTAGAGGGGATGCTAAAAAGGGAAGAGGTGTTTGAACCTTTAAAAGGTACCACATAACAGTAGCCATAACTACATAATTTAACATGAAACAAACGTTATTAAAGTTTTCAATACAATCGATACTGACCTCTAGCGTGAATTATGAGAACAAAAAGTTCTTCAGTGAAACGCTTTCCTGAAATACTTCGAGTTGTATGCGAGCCGCACTTCCTTCGATCGAAGAAAAACAATTCACAACACTTTTTCGGTTATTTTTCACATAAAACACAACTTTATTGCAGTGAAAATTGATTCACTCTATTCACACTCTTAGTTCATTTTACGAAAAGTATATCCAAGTAACACTATAGTAGTAGAAGTATTATTTACATGACTTTAAATGCAGTGGTGTACGTGTGTAAAACTGTAGTCGCGAGACTGGCAGAGGCAGGGAGACGACGCGCATGCCGCGAGGGACACGCTGTAAATATAAAAATGGACAAACTCCCCTTCTGTGGGCTCACCCAAATGAATCACGGTGTTTCACGAAACGCTCTTTAAACTCTACATTATTTTTTTATTCGCCGCAATGTGTTGAAATCTTACTTGGCTGACCGGGGACCGTGGAACCAACCAAATTGCAATTTAAATTCGAGCGCTATGGAATAATGATGCAAACTTCCGCGTACCTTTTGACAAAATATTGATCGACGCAACCCTTGTTGCCGGTGGACATGTTTCGATAGGACTGCCGGTTGCAAGGAGGATAATCTCCGTAGATCGGTGGCTGACTACCTATCGTGTTGAGCACAAATCTTGAGTCCTTCGGAGGACGGCAGGTAGTCGTTTTTTGTTGCATTGTTTTGTTTGGGTCGCACAGTCGACGGATTTAGACGTAGGTGGGTAAAAAATGACTCACATACATACGACGATTTTTTCAATTGAATTTTATTTACTTCCTATCATGATATAAATTAATTGTAGCTTCAATATGTGTGATAATGTGTGCCTGCTCCACATAAAGTTTATTACAGAAAGTAAGTTAATATACTAAAAACAATTTACGTAAAGTATGTAGGTAAATTGAAAGTGAAAAAAACTTTATTGCCGAGAACACATAAAATAAAATTTTTGTAACAAAATTCCGAGCTATATGTATAGATTTAGTAGGGTAGATAATACTTAGAGCTAAGCTTTAGTTGGGCAAATGGACTCATGGTCTCGGGACTCAGGTACAGTCAGCGTCACGCAAGGATACACAATGGTAGCTCTTATTACATGTTGCAATAGTGCGTTAATCGATCCATGCATGACGCTGACTGTATCTAAGTTTGGTAAGGTAACGACACTCATAGGTACCTACTTAGGATTTTTTTAGAGGGGTGGTTTATGATATGAATTATGAGGGGAAGCGCGGAAGAAGGGACAAGGGATGGCAACTAAAAACTTGAAACTTATATAAAAATCGGGTTGTAAAGACTTGGCCATTTTTTATTATTTTTGTATAAGTACCTACCTACCTACTACATTTATTGAGCAAGCTCTTCATTCACACAAAGTTCTATGCCTGTAAACGATAGAGAAAAAAATAAATAAACAAAACACGTTCGGTACCGACAACGATCCTTCGTGGTCGCAGCTCCATCGTATTATTAATCGTACTTTATATATAATTTTGGTTTTGGAGCGCACTAAAAAATAAAGTTGTTATCGAATCGAGCTTTATCCTAGAGTTGAGCGCTGTCGAGCTCGTTTTGGTTGGTCATGCTATATTGCTATGCTAAGCCTCAAGTTGTTCCTAGACCCGCAGAGGGCTATAGCTATGGGGCATTTATACGGGTCGATTTTCGCTTTACTACTTTCGCCACACGGCGAAAATCGACCGTGTAAATCGCATTTCGGCTAGGCCGCAGTGACTAAAATCGAAACTTCCAAAGTAGACCATGTGACTTTTGCCCCAAGGCGAAATGCCGCACGCAGCTGGGCCCTTAGCCTGTAACGCAATGGCGGGTCAATGGCGTTCCGGCAGAAGGACAAAACCGGGCTCTCCTCGTTTTTCTCCTACAACCAGAGAACTAATCCTCTAGAATTAGAATCAAAATATTCTTTGCTGTACTACAAAAACACTAAAAGGACAGACAGCGTTAGCAAATCGTAATTGAAGTCGTCACCTGACAGCCCATTTTGGCACCATTGTCTTACAGGCTAAGGGCCCTGGTGATTATAATCGACCGTGTAAATGCTCAGTCGCAGACTCGCAAGTCGCAGCCAGTCGCAGCGCAGGCGATTACAGTACATTTAGGTCGACATTCGATTTCTGTCAACTGCTATTTTGGTCGACCGTTTAAATGGGGTGGTGATTCGATTTTCACAGGAAATCGACCCGTATAAACGCACCTCTGTGAGTTCTCTATGGTAAACCAGCCTGCTACATGCATGATAAATCTTATGAGCGTATCTATAGTTTTGTTTGACGTATACGGTAGAGCGGAATAAGCAAAGTTATAAACCCATAGATACGCTCTAACCCGGTCTTATGCTACGTTTGCAAGTTATATAGAGAGACCCACAAGCGTAGCATAAGGCTGGGTTAGAGCGTACGGTCGGCCACAATCTCAGATACCCCATGGCAGCTCTTATCGCGCGCGGCATAAGGGCGCCAATCGAACAAAAAGGGGTATCTGAGACTGTGGCCGACTGTACCTATCTATGGGTTTATAACTATGCCTATCCCGGTCCACGACTACGTCAAACAAAATCGTTTCCATAGGCGAACGCTAGACGTAAGATCCATATCTTGATCCGGCAGTCTATACTGGCGGATCACGATATTTATCTTCGTCTAGGGTAGTGTATTGATGGATCACGATATTTATCGCTTGATTTCCGGAAATCTTGTGATCTGATCCGAGATCCTGGATCGTGATACATATCTTGCGTCTAGTGTCGCGCGTCGATATTTATCGCGTCAGTAAGCAGCGAGACGGCAGTAATAAAGGACGTTACCACGTAATAAAAGCCGGCCAAGTGCGAGTCGAGCTCGCGCACTAAGGGTTCCGTAAATTACGTAATAAAAGCCGGCCAAGTGCGAGTCGAACTCGTGCACTAAGGGTTCCGTCAATTATTAAAACAATACATTTGTAATGCTTAAAATGAGGCATTTGTTATGTCACACAATATAATATTTGGCAAACAATTTTTTTTATTTACTTATTTACCTCCAAAAACTGGCCCCCATAATTAAAATTCCTCTAATTTATTACGTTACATGTCCGTATTTTTGGGTCACCAACATACCTATTATGTTTTTTCCTTTTGAGGTACGGAACCCTAAAAATGGCGTTACCCAAAAGGTTATCAAAATAGACATCAGGCATCCGAGAATAATTTTTGTATTCGTAAAATAAAATTTCGTCCTATAAAAAAAAAATAAGTAGGTACTTTTCTCTCTTTTGTAGCCAATTATTCATGCATCGCTTTCTTTTCACTCTTTGTTTAAAGAAAGGGCAATAATTGTTGCCACACAAGCTCTAATTTTCCTCTGTCTAGGGTCCATCACGTCTACCTCGTACAAAGAACGCTTCAGTACTGACGCGATCCGTATCTAATGTCTAGGGTGCGCTGTGATCCAGCCCAAGATACGTGATATGTATCACGATACAGATCAAGATATTTAACGCGTCGTCTAGCGTTCGCCATAGATACGCTCTAACCCGGCCTTATGCTATGCTTGCTGCAAGCGTAGCATGAGGCTGCTGGATTTATCTATCCCGCTCTACGTCAAACAAAAGAGTGAGATATATACGCAAATAGATACGCTAACCATAGCCCTCTCTGTGCTAAACAATACATAATAACCCGACCCACTCTATTTATTTTTATTATTTTGTTGTTGCTCTGTCAATCAGACCAATGACATGACACCGCCTTGATCTCGACCAATCAAAATTGACTCTACATATTTTTATAGACGTGCAATGAAAACAGCTTTTTCTTACAACTTGGCTACACACTCAAGCCGTGAACTTGCGACAAAAACGACATCCCCAGCATAAAACCCTTTGTGATTGAGCGTGTAAACTCTTTTCGCGTGTCCGAGCGTGTAACCGTTTTGTCAAAGTTTGGTTCGTCAATCCCTTTTTTTCTGTATCTGTGGAATCTTGTATCAATCACAGATTACAAAAAAGGAAAGTGTCAATTTTTTCGCGCCAAAAAGTACGAACCCGTGGTCGGTCAACGTCAAGTCAACCCCTCGGAAAAGAAAGCTTCATCTTCAGTGCATCTTCATTCCTCCCTCAAGAATAAACAGGGATTTTCTGCACAAACCACATTCATCACGGTTACCACGTTTTCAAGAAATCTCGTAGTTGTTGTTATAAAGCTACTAAACATGCCTGCTGAGATTCAGTCCACCTTGAAGTTTACGCGTGTCTCCGAACATGCCTTTCCCCCGGTGAAAGGATCTGAAAAGGCTGCTGGCTTCGATTTGAAGAGGTTCGTACTTATTAGTATTAGTTCTAGGTTTTAGCTAAGAGCCGGAGGGACACGATCGACTCATCCTCCATCGTCGTTCCACGGAAAATCGTTGTCTAATACCTATTCTGCATCGATTCCGTACCTAAAGGCTCCTGCTTCTATTTTCAATATATACGTAAGTAGTAATCTAACTGAACGAAATTACAATTCGATGAGGTAACCTTTAGTGCAGAAAACTTATTGGTTGGTGGGTCAAGTTAGGTATTGTATTCAAACTTCTAACCTTTGCGGTCTATTTCAGTGCATACGATTATGTGGTGCCGGCTCGCGGAAAGGAGCTTGTGAAGACCGACTTGCAAATTGAACTTCCATCTGGTTGCTATGGCAGGGTCGCCCCACGCTCCGGGTTGGCAGTCAAGAACTTTATTGATGTTGGCGGTATGATCCTCTAACCTACTATCGAACCTATTATATTTACCATCGATCCTATTCTTATCTGTTAGGTATTATTATTATAGTTGTTAGCATGTCTTATCTGTCGTGATTTAACCGACGCCTGAGCATCGCAGAAAATTATTCTAACAACAGATCTTAAGTGATTTTTGCATGATTTTAGGCCTCAATCTAACAACATCATGATGGATGACATTGGCACAACGCCTAAAAGGTCACTTTTGTTTACTGTCATAGGCATACATAGGTACACGGCTACTTCAACTATGAAATCTGTCTCACTCTAGTGATTGCAATTCTGCAATTTATGTACACACGACAGCACGTCGACCCTTACACGCTAGCACTCTACTCAGTTACGTTACGGGCGACTACAACAAAAGTGTACAGTCTGACGTGCTGTCGTGTGTACAAATAAAAGCAACAAAAATAATATGTAACAAGGTCATGGTTTTAAGTTTTAAACCCTTAGCATATTGTTTCAGCTGGAGTAATTGATGAAGACTACCGAGGCAATGTAGGGGTAGTGCTCTTCAATCATTCTGATCAGGACTTCACTGTAAAGAAGGGGGACAGGATCGCGCAGCTAATTTGTGAGAAGATCTACTATCCTGATCTTGTAGAAGTTACCAACTTGACTGAGACAAAGCGGGCTGATGGTGGATTCGGCTCTACAGGGACACAGTAGAAGAAAAAAAGTACATTCAATTTCAGTGATAATTACTTTAATATTAATTATAAGCTTCGTTACATTATAAGCGCCACTCCATTACTATTATAAACATTCTTATTTTATTTGTCTAACCTGAATCCCAAGTCACTAATTACTAGTTTATAACCTAGGCACTGTTGAAATTGTCCATTACACTGTGCAGTTGAAAATTATTAGGTGTCACAGTGGTTGCTTCAGTAGATGTTGCAGCTTGGGTACGTTTCAAGAAAGGCATGAGGAAACTTTTAATCATATTATCAGTATGCACACCGAAATCTAGCTCTGCCCTTTCAACTTGCTTTTCAAGGGCATCGACATTGCTGTGAACTTTTGTCATGACTTCACTCAGTGTGTTGATCTTCTTGGACAAAGTAGTGACTTCCAGACGATACTTGTTTATGTCTTCAGAAACACCAGAGGCGCACTCGCTGTTCTTTGTTCTTATCATCTGCATCACACTTGACAACTCTTCAAGCCTAGTCAGCATGTTGTCAATAACATCTTGCACAGTTTTCAGTTCACCAGATACATTTAGCTTCAAGTAAGTAGAATAGTCGTTTACTGTATCCTCCAACATATTTACCGCTTAGATTTATTAAACACCGAAATCAGGATACAAACACTCGAACAAAGTTACGAATTTATCAAGTAAATCTGTCGCAATTTTTGACAGTTCTCTCAGCGAAGAGGGCCACAAGTGGATAACTTTCAGGAATAATTCCATGTTGTAAGGAAACTCTTGCAGTGAGATCTTAGCACTAGTTTGGCAGGCAAAGTGGTGAAAACCACTAGGAACATGCGACCTCGCATTGTGTTGGGCAACTTGGGTGTTATTGCACAAAAACGACCTTCATTCCGCTCCGGTGAAATGTGGGGAAGGCACGCGTGACTGTGGCGATAGCGGAATGGATTCCTTTCCTTCCTTCGGTAGTTCGCAACTTAGGCTAGATATAAAAATGAAAGTATTTATCCCATTATCTTGAAATCGACATCACATCGACAATCGACATGCTACGTCGAGCGGGATGCGAGATTCGACTAAAACTAAATAACGGCGCTAAAGCGCGAGTTTTGTTTTGGTTCACCACAGAGCTTTTTTTAATCTGTGGCACACGGACGGCGTAGTAAACAAACAAGCGTTTTTTAAAACGCCGAAGGACTACACAACACACGCTCGCATATTAATCGTAGTTTTTTAATGTTACGGAACGCACATTATTTTGACAGATTGGGTTAATCTGTGAGCGAACGAATAGCAACAAAAAAATTGAGCGGTGTGTGTGTTTGCTTGATTGTGCATCGCATTTTTGAGAATTTCTGAATATTACAGAATATCTTCATCCGGTGGTAGTTTATAAAGTTTTGCTCGTGATAATGGCCGATTCGACCGTATCTGAAGTGAGTAAAATGAAGGTAGTCGATCTACGCAAGGAGTTGAAATCACGCGGCCTCTCGCACACCGGCGATAAAGCTGATCTTGTGTCCAGGCTTCAAGCTGCGATGCAGGACGATCACGCTGATATAAACCTAGACTCCGACGAGATAGACTCAGACGGCGTTCTGGAAGATGAAGATGATAAAAGCCACGACATTGTGCTCGACGATTCCGCAGTGGAGCTCGCTTTAGCAGACAACCCGCCGCCGAAGGAGCCTGAGAAGAAAACGCAAAAAACGTTGAAAAGAAAATTTAATGACACAGCAAAAACCGAGAACAAAGAAGGTGGTGCTAAAAAAATTGTTCTTAACAGGGCTATATCAATAACAGCCTCGGATTCACCAAAAGAAACTAAACCTGAAGAAACTAAGACTCCAATTACAGCCCCTGAATCCGACAAAGTGAAAATAACTGCTGAAATTGACCCCAAGTCGCGCCTTGAGTTGCGAGCTAAGCGGTTTGGTTTGCCCATAAACATGAGTGATGATGCACGTAAGGAAGCCAGGAAATTGCGTTTTGGGCAAGCAGCGACCACACCCATCACTGGCACGGTATCTGTATCTACCGGTGGCACACCAGGTACCTTGTCTGAGAACTTGGAGAAACTGAAGAAGAGAGCTGAAAGGTTTGGACAGTCAGTCTCAAAAATTATGACTGAAATTGAGAGCAAAGAAAAACTGGAAAAGCGTAAAGAAAAGTTTGGGACTGTGAAGTAATAAGTAAGGTTTTCACTTTAGGTGTAGCTTATGGTGTAAAATTAATGTGGACATGTATGAAGATAACATAAACAAAAGTATCTGCATCTTCTGTACTTTGAATTTTATTTACAGAATCAATAAATTCCTAAGTTTGACTTAAGTTTAACAAAATGTAATTGTTTGCTGTATTGGTTCTTCTCCAATCTCATAAAAAATGCAATGTATCGAACTATAAACTGTAACTTGTTTTAAGAAATAACAGTTTTTTGTCTCTTTTATGCATAATTTTATTCAATATCACAAAATGGCAATTCTAAAAAGTCTTCTGACGATACTTCTATTTCACATAATTTGCTTATATTTGAGTTGGTTTCTTTAGTGTAATCCTGTGGTATGTTCAGGGTTCCCTCCATAAAAGCTTCATGGTGTAAGGTAGCCCACCTTACAGCTGTGTCTTTGTGCAAAGCTTTCCTAAACACCATGCAGTGCATGTGAGGGAACTTCTCATATTTTATTCTTGTGAAACCCATCAAAGCCAGAGTGTACTGCCAGCTTTTCATAAATTTGCTGTTGGCACCAACATGCTTGGAATCTGGAGTGCAAATGATCAATAGGCCACCTGGTTTTAATATGCTGTAGGCATTCTGACAAGCCAGTATTCTCAATTCTGAACTTGGTATGTATTCTAGAAGGAAACAAAATGTAACTACTTCAAAGGAGCACTCTGCAATTTCAGTAACTTTACTATTAACAACTTTAGTTTCAGGTCCTATCGTGATATTTAGGAAGTCGCATTGCAGTACAGATGTGTTTGCTGGACACAGGTCTATAGCAAATACATCCATAAAACTGAATATTCTGAAAGGATTGTAACAGCTGCCGACGTCGATTAGCTTGATAGGCTCTGAGAATGATACTCCGGCCAATTCAACATCGATTTTTTTTGCTATTACTGCTTCTTTGTCTCTGTACATGATGGAAGTTTTGTTGACAAAATATTCATAGCACTCATTAGCGGACCATTTTATTCGGGAAGTTGCTGCACTGTCCTCTTTAGACGAGTTAACGTCCCAGTGCTCTGTTGCTAGTTTCTCCATAGAGTGAGCATACTTTTCCAAAACTTCTTTTTGTTCACAGTGTTCGGTCCACGCTTCTTTTGCACCTTTTGTTGAAGTTAGAAGCCTCAACGACGAATGCACTTCCTTCAAGAATTGGGCTAAGTTTTTGTGTTCTTCGCTGGCCATATCTCTGCCTTTGTTGAGATATTTTTCGTCAAATAGAGGTTATTGAAATGCATGAAGAAAATAAACAAACCGAAATCAAGCGCTTTTTGACATGAATCACAGAGCAAGAGCGTGTAGTTGGACTAAAGAATGACAATCGATTTGCGAACGCAACTGCATGCCTAGCACGAATCGACCGTTTGACCCCGAGCTCGGACCGGACAGTCTGTGGCCACCATTTCACGGGTTCGCTTGTCATTAATTTTCTTCATATAATCTGTGGTAATTTTTTAACCGCAAATGTTAGCTTGTTTTTCTATAGATTTGTGCTCGAAATTAAAGAATTCTCGGAGAAATGCTCCCATCTACGGGTTATTTCAAGGGGTTAAATTGTCCTTTTTATGACAGTGGCCTCTGCGAGAGACCTTATTGTCATTTTCGCCACGTTAGAAAAGAACAGCAAAGCTTAGCCAATGATGGAATTGAAAATGGAGCTATCTTTCACCAGTTAGTATCGGAGGCTGTAAAAAAGGTTCTGCAGCAAACTGATGCCTCTCACAGCCCGCAGCCGGTGAATTCTGTGGACGCTGAAGTGAACCCAGGCGGTGAAAGCGTTACCAATAAACCTGCTCAAAAAGTCACTTACAACCCTACACCAATAGCGGAGCTACAAAAAATCACCACCAAAGACGCTGATAACGACGAGAACGCTGAGCAGAGAAGGAGGCACATCCCGGTGCCCTATACTCCAAGAAAACCAGCCAGTTTACCGAGGCCAGTTGATACAAGTGGTGGCGACGCCAAACCCTTTATTTACATACCTCCACCAGCACAGTACTTGCCAGGGAGCAATGCCGGTGCCTTGCTTGACCCATACACCCCAAAGGGAGGAACAGTCTCTAAGGAGCAGTATGTGCCAGGCACTGAGACAGAGCAACAGGAGTACAAACCGGTGGAGAGCAAGACTGCCAGCAAGGTGAACTATGTGCCATCAGACAAGAGTGTCACTAAAAAGAGAATTCTGGAATACAAGCCTAAGCCTACCAAGGTAAGCTCCAAGGCTGATGCGCCTGCTGTCACATATCAGCCCACCCCTCTGTCTCAGGTGCCATGTTTCTCAAGTGACGAGGATGAACCAAGTACTAAGAAAAAGAGGGAACTTTCTACAGATTTAAACAGCCTTGATGAGTTGGGTGCTGAATTTGATATTATTGGTCAAATATTAGATGAAGAGAAGTCTAAGGATGAAGCTAAAAAAAGAACAGATGATACTAAGGAAAATAAAGAGACAAAGCAAAGCAAAGATACTTCACACACTAAAGATAAAAAGCACAAGTCTGATAAACATGAAAAAGAGAAGTCTGATGTCAAGGACAAAGATAAAAAAGAAAGAGACAAGCGTGATAAGTCAAAGAATTCAGACAGAAAATCTAGCCACAAAAGTTCTAGTAAAGACAGGGACAAAGATAAAGACAGGGATAAAGTTAAAGAAAGAGATAAAGAAAGAAAAAAGGATAAAGACAGCCATAAAAATAAAGTTTCATCAGATAGCAAGGGTAGTAATTCAAGCTCTAAATCATCTTCTGACAAGAAATCCAGAAGTTCAGAATCTTCTAAAAGTACAGAAAAATCTTCAAAACCCTCTAGCAATTCTAAAAGAAAATCCCATGACAAGAAAGATAAACATAGCGAGCACAAATCATCACACAAAAGTTCAAAGGAAAAGAGTAGATCTAAAGATAATAAAGACAAAAGAAAAGAGAAGCCTGAGAAGGTGCACAACATATCTGACAATGATGACTTTGATGATGTCACTAATTTAAATGAAGAGATTGAGGAAATATCAGAATCAGATGAAGAAGCAATAGCATTAGAGTGTAAAAAGATATTTGAAGAATATGTACCCATATCTAAGCCTAAAAATGAAGAAGAATTGCCTAAAGAAGAGTCAAACTCTGATGAATACATACCCACAAAGAAAAGAGTTTCAAGGACAACGGACAAAAATATTAAAATTATTGCCAAGGAGCCAATTAAACCAGATTTCAAAAAGAGTGCTGCTGAGAAAATGGCAGAGAGGTTGACTAAGATAAGAGAATTTCATGCTGCGAGAAATGCTGACAAAGCTGCAATAGTACCATCTATCCAGCCAGCAACCATTCAACCAGCAATGACGACTGCACCACCAGCTACAGGGCCTACTAAAATTCGTATTGCACATGTTCCTTATGCTTCCTTTATGATGAATGCTAAGAAGAGTATTGTATCTCGACCACAGGCAGCCAAGAGTGAACCTTCCACTAGCACAGCTATACAAACTGTGAAGAAGGGTTCACAGAGGGTTGCTCACATGCCCAATGAAAAGTTCATAGACAGGCCTGGAGTCTTAGAGCCGCTTGCTTCAAAAATACCTGCAAACATAAGATCGACATACTTGAATATGATGATTGATGAATGCATCAAAATATACCTCACTGCTACTGATGCTTATGCCAGAGCTCAGCATGAAGAGCTGGCTACTAGCAAAAAATGTACAGCCATTCAAATATACAAAAACTCTGCTGTACTTACTGTAAGTAGACTGAGGAAAGAGGTGCAGGAGTGCAATGGAATTAAGAAATCTGGTTCAGATTGCAGTATGCTACAAAAAATACCTTCAGCAATATCAGGAACATCCAATAATGCAAATGCTGGGTCCTGGAGTATAGAGAATAAGTATAAGAGGAATGGTCCCAACATAAATGATCTGAGAGGTGCTAAATTCTACAGTAATATTTCTAAATGGATTTTATCTGAAGAACAGTTACAAGAAAATGGATTTCCAAGGCCTCACCCTAGTGGAGACAAAGGAAAAGCTATAATTCACTCCGAAAACAAGAAAAATCCTCCCAAAGGAATATTTAGGCCTTGTTGTAGATGTGGGAAAGAATACACAGTGGACAAAAAAGGTTTTGCAACAATCAAAGAAGAGTGTATTTACCACCCAAATCGTAAATACAGATTTCGTGGTGAGGTGAAGTATCAATGTTGCAGTCAAGATGGTATGTCGGACGGCTGCTGCGTGGCGCCCAGTCATGTCTACGAATATGTTGACTTTCAAAATCTGAAAGGCTATGTGACGACAATGGCTCCAGAAAAGGTCATGGAGGATTATGGAGTCTACTCCTTGGATTGCGAAATGTGTTATACAACACAAGGTTTAGATTTAACTAGGATAACTGTTATAGACTCCGCATGTAAGGTGGTCTATGAAACCCTTATAAAGCCACTTCATCCTATCATCGATTACAACACTAGATATTCTGGGATAACTGAGGAGCATATGGCTAATGTCAGAACGACATTGCTGGAAGTGCAAGCCACTTTACTTTCAATGTTCAACAGTAAAACTATTCTAATAGGACATAGTTTAGAATCTGATTTCAAAGCTTTAAAGGTAATCCATGACACAGTTATTGATACCAGTGTGCTGTTTCCTCACAAGATGGGTCCTCCCTACAAACGGGCGTTGCGTAACTTGTCCTCAGAGTATTTGAAGAAGATTATTCAAAACTCTGTGGAAGGACACGACAGTGCTGAGGATGCCACTGTTTGTATGGAACTCCTACACTACAAATTAAAGGAGGATCTGAAGACTAGATAGTATAAATCTACCTCTATTAATAATTTATATTGATGATTCAAATTATCTATACTTAATTTACTTTTTTAATTGTTGATTACCGAAAGATGTAACACTGAATACCTATGATTATTAATTAATATTTAGATTACCGACAGATGTAACACTGTATACCCGTGATTATTAATAAAAAAATTTTACTCTTATGTTACACTCGAAATAGTTCAATGCAAAGCAGATTAGCCTTATTACTATTAATCATAATTTAGGTGTTATGTACCTAATTAGTATGATCAATCACTTGTCCAGTAAGTTGGGCCAAAGCTAATGTAATTAATTATAAATTATTTGAGCAAATTCTTAATGTCCACTTAGCTGGTGGATGTAAGTAATTTATTGTCTTCTATGCTAAGTTATCTTTTATAAATATTATATTTTTCATATTGACACCACGCTTTTGATTCTTTATACCTACAATTAAAACACAGTTTTAAAACCGAAAATAATATTTTACTAGAAGACAAATATTTCACAGGGAAACGTCCTGAATATTGTAGACATTTACTTTTAGTATAGAAACATGAAAACTGCTACACAGTATATGAGACAACAATTCATTGGGACAGTGCCGTTAATATTACATTTCATTGATCTAAGCGTTTGTGCAGCAGCATGCTTTAGCGAATTAGCACTAAATTGAAATGAAAGCAATAAAATTACACCAAAAAATATGCAATACAAAGGTAAGACATATTTAAAATACTTGTACTCTTTAGGGTAAACACTGTTGATTTGAGAAATGACTTAAATTCACTTGCAAGAGCAATTTAGAATTGCTAGTATTTTTTTTAAGCCCGTCCCTATATTCCCAAAGAAATAAATAAAATAGCCAATAAAAGAATAACTACAAAAACGAGTCTGTTTGATTGTAAAGACTGAAGGAAAAACTTGTTAGTATTGAAAGTATTAGTATAAAATAAATTTTCATCTGGTGAACTTTAGGTTCTAGATTACAATAATTACCTATCATCCAATTATCCACACTACCAAACACTTTGTAGCTATCTAACACTAGAATATGATTATCAATGGATTGGGATGCAAGTTGTGGTAATACTAATTATATTGTCAACAAGTATAATTTCCATGCTAGCTTTCTATCCCAAGTACAAAAACACAATTTATTGGCATGTGGTTCAATATTACGCTGCCTACATTACATGTAAGGTTACAATAATAAATTATTATTCTTTACCTCTAATTTAGTTCAATGTAACTTTTCAAATAAAAAAATGTAATAGGCTTGTTTCATAAAATTACATAGGATGTCCCAATGAATGTACATACATGGTGAAATTGGCCTGAGCCACTCTGGTAAATCTGTACATCACTGATGTCCGAGATCCTCAAAGCCCCCTGCTAATCAATAAAAGACTGTTCTACACACGCTTTCACCCGTTTTTCGTATTCCCTGCGGTTTTCTTTGTATAGTTGAGCGGCCATTGAGTTGGCAGGTGAATTCGGGTTGGGATCACTTAGTAAAGACTGAAAAGAGACAAAAGAAAAAAGAAAATTAAGTCATGATTCACATATTTTTAAAGGGGTCTAAAGAAGAAACCACAACTTATTGAATTGATTCCACAGTGCTGCAAATACGTATTTATGCAAAAAAATTTAATAATACAGATAAAAAAGCAAGATAATGTTCAAACTGTTACCTGTATAGAAGTTAGAATGGCTGATACATCATATGTAGGACTCCACCTATTCTGCAGGATATCTAGGCAAATGCCCCCATCTGCATACACATTGGGATGAAACATTTTTGAGACAAATCGCACGGTTGGCGGCTTGTTTGGATATTCTTCTGTAAATTCTATTGTAAGTTTGAATGTTCCATCTTCAAACGGAGTGTCATGCGGTCCAAATATCACAGCATTCCAGATCATAATGTTGTTGTCGGTAGGTGCACCGGAGACGCCAGTTGGTGGATCCTCTTGTAAACTGGAAATGAACAAAGTGCTTAGTTGTTAAGTTGTCTAAAATGTTTGCTTACTTTAATGCCTGGTTTACATTATTCCAGCGCTGGAATAATGTAAACCGGGCATTAAGTGATGGAAATCAGCTTTTTTTAGTTCAGAGGTTATTTAATCAGTTTATTATCCTCAAACTGTCTGTAAACTAGATACAATTTCATTGACATTATTAATAAATTATTATTGTAATAGGGGGTTTTATAGGTCGAAATCAAGGTTAGGAGGAAAACAAATTGGAGTTGCATTGAATCTGGCATCCTTTAAGAATGTGCAGAGAACAATGTATTTTCTATTTGTTTATTGAGTACATGCAGTATACAAATAGGTATTTAACCTAGATTGGGAGTAAACTAACAAAGCTAAACATTGATCATGTAGAATACAATAGTGACAATGACATCAAAAGTGTGTGATGTGTTAGACTTTGAAACAAAGAGCTCGGACGATAGATATGACTCCAAAATGGGGTCAAAATTCATATATTTAGACTAAAAGAAGACTAGAAATCGATGAAAACGACAGTGATGTAATTTGATGAATCAGCAGGTATTTTTTCAACTTTTCAATTATGGATATCTACATAATGGCATAAAATAATGTTCGTCTAGGAATCGAGGCCAAGACGATGCGGAATAATCTAGATAAATACCGTTTGAAATCCCTCATCAGGCGTCTTCTGGCAGGAGTTGACATTTTGATTTCACGTCTTTCACACTAGTTTGCACGAACACGGATGCTGATGTGCTTTTAATGGCCACTAACTAATTAATATAAAAATTCAGTCTATTTTAACAATTAGCAAGAGTTTTTGCTTGCTTGTACACAAAAAGTTCTTTGTCGTGGAAGAAAAAAATATCGTCACGGCCAAAGAGATGGTTGCCAGATCACCATGACATTAGCAATTGGTCGTCATAATTTGCGGAAGCAGTTTAGCCAACAAATTAGCGTAAAATGCCAACTCAAATTTAATTTCTTATGTTGGTCAACCTGTTATCTGCTATACTCGGTGAACAATTTTTTTTTCTTTGCAAGTTGCGCTCCGTAAACACAGTGTGGTGAACGACAAAATAATCTGTGTTCGACTGTTCCACTCTTATTGACATTGACAGTTATTATTCTATGTTGTTGTTTACGTTTTCGAGTTGCGGATTTTTTGGTTGCTTATTTTTCTAATTTTGTTGGTCTGTTACAGTTATATACCAATAATCTAAATCCTCTCTGAAAGAGCAGAATGTCCAAGTAAAAAGATTGACTTAACTCTATAGCTGAATTGATTACTAATTAGTCTTCACACTTTGTTATTTGAACGCACGTACATACTTCTATCGGTTGAGGATCGTATTCCTCGATTGGTTCTGTTCCACCCACGGACATTACACCTGAGACGTTATGAACGCGCAAAACAGCAAGAAAATATTATTCAACAAGTCTACAGTAAGTAACTCCTGCATACCTATTATAACCCGTGCCATTAAAGAAAACATTTAGGATGGACTTCAAAACGCTCGCCCTCTCGCTCTAATTAATACAGTCAAAGCGAGACAACGCTAGGTTTTTAACTCCGTCCTAAATGTTTTCTTTAATGACACGGGCTATACCTACGCCTGTGCCACACATACATACATTTTGAAAATTTAAAATAAATGATTCAGGTACGTGCCACCACCTGGATTCGAACCTTCTGGGTTAACCATTTTTTTACCCACCGACCTTCAAGATGAAACCCCTTAGTAGGCTCCACAAAGATTGTCCTTGACTTTATTGTGGATAGGGCGGCTGATTTATTATTAACAGATGCTGGGCAAGTTTACTCCATCAAAGAAATGTCCCAGGCATTGCAGCATCTGAGTGGTCTAGTCACTATCTGTCTGGAGTCAGTGAAAGTGCTGCTAGATGAAACTACTGGACCAATTAAGTTGAAATTTGGTACTCATAAATTATTATGTAAGTTGGTGACCCAAACACGAATATGCAATGTAAATAAATTAATTTTAAACATGGGGGCTACTTTTGAGGAATGAATGAGACAAATAAAAAAAAGTTAAAACAAGCCCTGTAATTTGATAAATATTACTTCTTGAAAATTTTCAAATAAATATATTGATGTAATTTAAGAAAAATGGTGAAAGTTTGTTACCATTCCCCCCCTTATCTCCAAAACTACAGGGCTTAAATTTTTGAAAAAAATACACATAATATTATAGGTTTTTACCTTATGTTGTAGATTATAGGAAAACCTATAAGAAGTCCATGGTGTCTGAAATGAAATAGGAAAATAATAATATTAATTTGATAGTGCAGTATGGTTTCTTAACATTTGTGCGTAAATGAACTGCGGATGTACAGACAGAACCCTCTCCACGGGAGTTTAACTCGCACTTGTCCAGTTTTTTTGTTAAGGTGGTGGTCTTTTTTTTTGTTGGTTGCTTTTTGGTGGCGCAATACATAAACAGTCCCTTTCCACATTTTATTGCTAAAATAAACATTATTTTTGCAGTTGCTCAGCCTAAAAGCGGAACTTTATAAGAAAAAAGAGGAAGTAAATGGAAAGAAGCAGCTCCCTCAGAATAAAGTAGAAAACTTCAAACCTGCTCCATCAAAGACTGCTGAGAAAAATGAAGATAAACCATACAAACCATCCTTCAAGGACAAACTAAAGCAAATAGATGTTGAAGAGCTAGAGGCATGTAGGAAGTCCAAGTAAGTTGCTCATTCCATGTATTCTCACTCAAAGAATTATATGAAAGAAAACTTATTATAAATGAAAAAAGTTATTACAAATTATGGGGAATCCGTTATTATCCAATTCCAACCAATTCTGGTCGACAAAGCAGTGGCACTGCCCAAAAAACTTGTTGATGACCAGAGCACATAATCGGCAGAATTATTGTTTGTTCTGTTGTTAACAATAATGAAAAGAATACTATGTTTTTATATCGCTTTACTATGTTATTGCCGTGAACGAAAAATCGCTGAACAAAAATAGCTCAATTTATCTTCAAAATTAAAAAAACAGTGAAAATTTTAAATTTCCCGCCACGCTGCTATCGTCCAACCTTAAAGAGGAAGCTAAAAATGTTAAACATATTTTAGGTTGGCCCTAGAGAAGAAGGCGGAGCTCTATGAGCACCTGGCAGACGGTGCGGGCTCCTCTCAGCTGGCCAGCCGGTTCCTCGTGGACTTTGACACCAAGAAGGAACGCGACACGAGGCCGCGGGAGCCCAGTCCTGAACCGGAGCAGCATGAGACTGCAACAGTGATCGACGATGACGATGAGTGGTGAGTGAGCTGTTCAACCTTTTGTTTTGATATTCATACTCAATTGAAAAAAAAAAGCAATTCAGGACAACAAAAAGAGGCGGGGCGCGGGAAAAGTGAGAGGCAATGAGGCTGTATGAGTCTACGTGTGTTCGTGTCCTTTCGCGAGTATCTAGTTGTAGTTGTAATGTAATAGATCTATTTTCCCATCATTATTGATGTTCCCAAGGTAGTTAGACTCCAATAGACAGTGTAATAATGTAAGTAAATAACAGCTGAAAGTAACCCCTTTTTCGGCGCGAAAAACGCATCGCTCTAATTTCTTTCAGGCTATTTTTTTTATTATAAAAACTATTTGCAAACCTCCATATTGGTCATCTACTGATATTAACCAAGTTTCAGCAAAATCCAGCCTGTAGTTTAGAAATTAAACCGGAACTACGTTTGTATGGGAAAATGGTGCTCTAACGCCCTCTTAAATCCTAACTTAATTCTTCTCAGGGCCGAGTTCACCGACTGCCTTGGTAGGACGCGCAAGTGTCTCAAGGCCGATTTGGATCTATATCAGAAGCAAGACCATGATCTGGCGAAGGTGCTGGTCAAGGAAAAAGAGAAGGAAGAGCAAAATGTACTGCTTGTTGAGGTAAATGGTTAAGATGAATGATTTGTTAATTTTTATCATCTTTGCTTGCTGTACAAAAACTTTTTGATTCGTTCCGAAACGGTGTATCGCGGTTTTTATTAGTAAAGCAAATTACCTAAAAAAATACCATTAAAGTGTGGTCTGAACAAGTGTTCTGTACAGGTCCCATTAGCTGGGCATTCGTAGTGCCCAGCTAATGGGACGGGAATGGGCGAGGAATGGGATGGATTGGGGATTTTCGCGTTGAGGGTATTGTGCCTAATTTCCTTACTATCCCGACGTTTCGCCTGCATTGCACCGGCTTTGGTGACGGGCAGACTAGAGAAAAAGTTTATGCTGGGAATAGAAGTATGACACTAGGGGTGGCCACTACCTCATGTGACTACCTACCTACCTAATAGGAGTATACAGGGAAATTTTTAAATAGCTTTATTCCTCAGACACCCCAACTTCAAAATGGATTTCCAAAAACTTTTGTTCTACGATTTCCATAGTTTTTCCATAGTTGTTAGGAGAGGCTGGAAAGGTGGTATAGAGTGGGGGGTCATGAAAGCGCGCCGCGCAGGCAGCGCCGAAATGGTAGAAATAAGAATAAGAAACGTTCAATAAATAGAAAGTATCGAGCTTTTCGAAAAGTCGTAGAATAAAAGTTGTTGGAAATCACATTTAGAAGTTGAAGTGTTTCAAGAAAAAAGCTATTAAAAATTGCCCTGTGATACCTTTTACAAAATACAACAGCCTCATTAGTGGTGTCCTTTCAGGAGCCACCCGGAGAGTTGGCAGAGAAGCCCCTTCTGGTGCAGAAGACCAACGACTACCTGGCGTCGCTGCGTGAGAAGTGGGAGCAGAAGGAACGGGAGCTGATGGCCAAGGACGCCGATATACACTACCAGGACTTGCTCTTCGACGGTTGGTTGCTTTTGGCACACAGTCAATAATAGTATAAAGGGTGCAATCGAACCTCTCTACTGATTACTACAAACGGTCAGTACAATGTAACAAAAAAAAATCAGTTGTTCCATACACAAGGTAGACTCAGTACTGCAGCAAATGTATGGAACAGCCAGCTGATATATTTTTCGCTCCATTTTTTTGACACCTAGTACCTAAAAGTTGTTTGTAGTGATCAGTAGACAGTCTACTTAAAGTTCCGCTATAGAATTCGATTACACCCTTGTAGTATAACGCACTGATAACAAATCCCTCTAGCTATAGATGTACGTAATAGAGAAGTCGTTTAATCCTAAAAGGAAGTTGTCTGTGTATGTCGTTTCATTCGGTCAGAAGTAAAAATTCTGTTCAGAGAACTTTTGCATGACCTATTCGCGGGGGAAATGGGAGAAGAAGGAGCGGAAACTCATGGCCAAGAACGCCGATACACTAAAGTCCGGACTTCCTTTTTAGGAAATCCGAAGAGTTCTTTCTCAATTCAGAAACTGGCGGCGTGTGCCTCATGCCTCGTTAGCGCGCTCTTTTATTGAACGAGCGAGCGAAGCGAGAGAAGTGAGAAGAGAGAATAAAGTTGGTCAGAACGTTATCTTTGATTGGCGTGTAAATGAAATTAAAATAATTTTTAAGTTCGAACACGAGCCAAATCGGTCGAGGGGATGCCGAGATGTGGGGTTGTACAGTTTATATGCAAAGCGAGCGCGCCTCCGCGAATGGTGTTAGCAAAAAGTTATAGATCTGTAACTGGGGTCGCGAGTTCACAGCTCGGAGCGAACTACTTGTGTATATTTCTTAACCACCCCTCAAACGTCCACAGAGGCCCGCATCCACGGCGTGGGCTACTACTCGTTCAGTACGGACGAGGCGGAGCGTCGCAAGCAGATGGACGAGCTGCAAGCGCTCCGGCGGGAGACACTGCGAGCGCAGGACGAGGCGACGCAGAAGCGCAAGGAAAGGGAGGAGTTGATCGCGGCGAGAGTAGCCGCCGCGCGCGCCAGTCGTCGCGTGCGCGCCGGCCTGCCCCCTGAGGACCCTGAAGGTAAAATATCAGAATAAGTGACTTCCTAAGAAGCCCCTGGACCACAGCAGGCTGCAGCCCTCTCGCTCGCACTTTTAAAAATTGTAATTGATTGTAAGAGAATGATTCAACTTTGCATGATAAAATATGGAGACATAGATAATAACGCTATCGACATGTGGACACACTTTTGATTTCATATTTTTAGATTATAAATATATATTAGCGCAGCGGAGTAGTCACATGTCGCTAGAGAACTGCATCTGCGCGGAACAACTTTCCAGCCGCCAAAAAGATCAAATAGCTTCAAAGTGCAAGGAAAAAAGTTGCCAATTTTTTTTTTACTTTTCTGGTTGCGCTGGTAAAATGTGTTCGTAAATCGGTTGAAATATTTTTGTTCTTAATTGTTGCAGAAAGTAAGCAGGACTTCACGAAACACCTACTAGAGTTCCTGACCGAACAAAAGAACGAAGCGGACAACAAGGCGAAAGAGGAAGAGAGAAAGAAGCGCGAGGAACAAGAGAAGGAGAGACAGAAACTTCGTGAGGCCTACGTGCGAGACTGGGACGTCGGCAAAGAAGGCGTTGACGGTGCTACCAAGAAGTTCAGAGAAATGTCTCAAGAGGAATACGTCGAGCAGCAAAGAGCTAAGCGTATAGAAGAGTTCGCACCGCCTCAGGCGGGCCAGAGCCGAAGGTCAGTGTCCACTTTCGATAACCGAGGTAGAATAGTCGAAGGGGAATCCTCCAAACCCAAAACTTGGTCGGACGTAAGGCCTAGACATCAAACGCCTCCGCCCCCTGACATAGGCCCGTTAGACCAGAATAAGGGCCTTTACTTTACAACAGCTAAGGAGGACAATAAAAAGACAGACTTTAAATACAAAAACTTCGTCAAACCTCAGGATCCTGAACCTATTGCTGATGAGTTGGATGACGACGATGATGATGTAAGAGACGATACACCAATGCCAGGCAAACGCAAGGCTCCGATTAAGTACAAAAACTTCGTCAAGCTTCAGGATCCTGAACCTATTGTTAACGAGTTAAGTGATGATGATGATGTAATGAGTAGCGCAACACCAATGCCAGTCAAACGTAAGGCTCCGACTGAGGGTACAGAAATCGCCCCGCCGCCCACTTATGACTATTATGGACCAACACCGAAACATTTCAAGTCGAAAAAACCGTTCGAGTCAGATATAAGGGAGGCGTACGCCCAAGGAACCAAAAGTTTACAACCCAAAGATAGCAGGAGACAACTACGAGATGATTACGATTTTACATTTGAATAACGTGATATTTATTATCGTGTAAAAACGTGTGTGTGTGATGGATGCGGATGGCGAGGGACCGCGAGAGGTGGCGCGAGGGCAAAAAGGCTTAAACCCAGCAGTGGCTAGAGGTGGGCTGATGATAATGATGATCATGATCGTGTAAAAAGTGTAATATGAATGTAAAAGTATTAAATTAAATTAACAACATATTTTTTTACTTTTGTCAGCATCTTTCTTCACTTTTATTGTTGTCGGGATAGCCGACCTGTTTCGACCACGTCCGAAAGTCTTTAAATCGATATAAAATGTGATTTCTTCAGGATGTAGTTTGTTTTAGCAAAAAAAAAACTTTATTTCGTAGTGATCTTTAATGAAACTAATATCACAAGTCTAAAAAAAATACTATGATGACTGTATTGTTAGAGAGATCAAAATCTACTTGATCTTTACAATATTCATAAAACTAAAACTATAATAACAGTATTAGCAAGAAGCAACATGCTTTCACTCGCAGAAAAACCACTATTTTTCCCCTTAGTTTTGTTGGACATTTTGTAGCCAAAAGTAGTGGTTGGATTAGTAGTGAGCTCTACTTTACTAGGTAATGTGGTGGACACTGTTGTCGCCGATTCAGCAGGTTTACCTGTAACAGTAGTGGCAGTAGAATGCATGGTAGGTGTTTCTGTTAAATCTTTAGCTATATTTGCTTCAGTGGGCATAGTAGGTTTTTGTGTAATAACTTCTCTAACATTGGGTTGTGTAACTTTTGCTTCTCCAATAGGTACAGCCGTAGTTTCTGGTTTCTTTTCTACATCGACATGCGCAGTGGATGGTCCGCTAGCTTTGCAGGTACCAGTGTCGCAAGCATCGTTGAAATTCGAACCAACCTCATCGCCGTATCCTTCGACTTTTTGGTCTAGTGATTCAATCTTGTCTTGGCTAGTTCTTTTTGTTATAGTCAGTTCATTAGGTGAAGCCTCGGAAGTGTCATGTCTATGCAATTCGTTGCTGTCGTGGCTCGGTACTACAGATGTGGTTTGGTGATCACTTTTGCTATTTTTGTTTTCGTCTTCTTCTTTGATTTCATTCAAATCAACGTGTACATGCTCTGGTGTAGGATTTTGGTCGTCATTGACAATTTCATTAGGTTTTGGCGTAACATCATTATTATCTACCTCATCCGTTTTAGAATCTTCATCTTTAGGTTTTGGCGTAATATCGTTATTATCTGCCTTATCAATTTTAGCACTGTCAACTTTGGGCGCCTCTATGCTATCCACAGCATCTTCGTTCGAGATCTCGTTGCTTAAATGAACTCTTTCATCCTCTGAAGGTTTTTCAGAGCTCATGTTTATATTAGTCTCTGCGCTATCTGTACAATCTTGCTCAGATGTGATCGTATGATTGTTGTTAGGATCAGATATATCGCTTGGGCTATTTACTACTTCAGTGCTCATAGTTGTATGAGCGTCCACTTCGTTTTTTTCTCCAGTTGAGCTGGCATTTTCCTCATTGCCCGTTCTCGCAGCTTGTGTTGTAGTCTCGGCTTTAGTATCATCAGCGTTCGTATCACGTTCGGTTTCAGAGTTAGGTTGCTCGTTTCGGTCGATATCGTTGTTCTGAGTAGCGTGATTTATATCAGAGTTTTCAGCATTGACTTCGCTGTCCTGTCCTCTCTCTGAGCTGGTCAAAGTGGAAACTGTCGTCTCGCCATTCTCATAGTCGTCATGTCTCATAGGCATTTCTTTGTCTTGATAATCCTGGCTAGTGCGTACAGTGGTTGAGGATGAAGAATCGTCTTCGCTGTCATCAATGGCTCGCTTGTTCCTTGCGGAAGTGGCGAGTTGGCGCAGTTGTTTGAAGGCGGCTTCTTCGCGCGGAGTGTTGGGTCCATTGCAGAAGTCACCGCGGCAGGGGCAAGTCATCTTGTACGTCCGTGTTGTGTTGCAGTACAGAGGGTAGCATTCGTCCTGGTACACCTTCACGCAAAGCCTGGACTCCGTGTACGCTGTGGAGAGAAAAAAAAAATGGCTAAAAAACGAAGTATTCTTGAACTTAGCCTAGTTTTTAAGTGTCTAGTTGTGAAAACTGGCCTGGTCAGCAGCCAGTCAGTCACACATATCATTTGCCTCGTGCCTGTGACCGGAGTATTTGAAAGTGCTGCACCGAAAAAAGATGTCGATAGGTTGTGAGCATAAAAGCGATTTACTTCGACGGTTGACTGGGTTAGCAATGATACAGCTGTCGTGGTCAACTGTTATAGTAACTGCGAGTAACCCGTTCTTATACAGGGTGTTAAAAGACCGCCAACAAAGCGGGAAACCACATATGCTCCTCATCATAAGGAACATTTTTGCCCAAGGAACTATGCCTGGGAAATCAACGGTTTCCGAGATAATGAGGTTCAAAGTCGGAATTTTCAAAACTTTTTTTTGCAGAAATGTATTCAGTATCTAGTTCTTAACATATCTTCTCAAGAAGCCATATCAAAATTATGAATATTTCTTACAAAAAACGACGCTAAAATTGTAACCCGCAATGTATTCTAAACATCGGCACTTCAAGCTTAAGTAACATAAACTTATACCTCCGCTTGCGCAATATGACTTCTGTGCGTTACACGTCCATTGCGTGGTAAAATATTTTTCAAAATTATAATCTAAAAAACCAAAATCATTTCCCAGCAGTTATTTATCGAAAAAGTACTTTGTTTTGGTGTCCAGTATGCGTACCTTTCGGGTCTGTCGGCGGTCTTTTAACACCCTGTATAATGTTACTAGCTGACCCGGTGAACTTCGTATCACCTGAAATAGTTTGACTCTCCGCGTCAAAAATGGCGATTCCAATACAAAATGACCAATTTTTATTTCTTCCGTTTTTCAGCTAATCCTTTAACTTTTTCCATATTTCTTTGCTTTTAAACCTACCCTGAACTATGGTGAAATAAACAAAACAGTAAATATACAAATCGGTCAAGCCGTTTCTTAGTTTTAGCGAGACTAATGCACGGCGATTCATTTTTATATATATAGATAGATAGATAGATAGATAGATATCATCTTACGTGGTGCCGTAGCGACAGTGGCGCAGTAGTGCTCCGTCTCGCACTCTGTTTCCTGCAGGGGCGCGGTGCACGGGCGCGCGCGGCGGCTCCGATGGACTTGCTCGGCCAGAGGCCCGCACCAGTGGCAACGACGACCCTCGGAGCTCGGGGCTGTCGATACTGTCGGAGAGACGTTAACACTATAAGTTCAGGCCTCAAGGCAAGGGCGTCGCCAGCCGATGGCGCAGGGGGGGGCAAGTTGACTTTACCTACTACAATTCATACTTTTCTCATTCTCTATGAATGAAAAAAGTAGGTATGAATTGTAGGTAAAGTCGACAGCACATGAAGGTTTTCACTTGTATACGAGCCTTACATCTACAGCCAGAGTGTAGTTGAGCGTACGGAATATTAGGAGTGGAATTGGTGAATTCATTCGAGTTTCGACGTACGGGAATGATTGAATCTTTAGAATCTCTAGGGGGGGGGGCAGCTGCCCCTCCCTGCCCCCCTTGGCGACGCCCTTGCCTCAAGGGCTCAGGTTCAAGCGGGTAGAGCAGTTGCTTCACAAGCGTGAGGTTCGATACTCGCGCTGGTATGTACCAATTTTTCAAGTAAGTTTACCTGTAAATTATACTTAGCAACGCTAACGGCTAAGGAAAACATCGCGAGGAAACTTAGTTGGCTCCGCACGTATTGACCTTGCCGTTCCTGTGCACTAAGTCGAGTAAGTTTAGAGGACGGGAGATGGACAAGCTTGGGTAACCCTTTAAAAACATGTTAAAGCAGGCACTACCTACTACGTCCGAGTGGTCACTTTATGTATGTGAGCGAAGCTATCACTTTTGAAGTGTGGACTCTGTGTAAATCGTCTAAATCAGTGTTCTCAACCATTTTCATGACGCGAACCCCCTTATAGTAGAAAAACCTTTCGCGACGTCTTACCCATAGATTACAAGTCCTACCAAGGTTTTGTATCTAAATAATATAGTTTTATGAACCTATAATTCCCAAAAAAAAAAAGAACTACAGTGTAAATCGAGCTGGCGCCGCCCCATCACGGCCGGCTTCATCGGAATATCTAAAAGGGCTACGAAAGTAACGTAAGTTGCCATAGTTTTACGCTTTTGTAGGTCAATTTACACGTGCCATATTTCCCCCGGTGTGAGTGTGGAGGCCAATTACATATTTACCAGTCAACGAACTGCCAGGCCCCGGAGTCGAAAACAAAGGAAGGAGAGCCACTCTCGGTTGGACCCCTCACATCCTATAGGAGCGAACGGGATAGCCAAAGATACTTCGACTCGAATGCTCCGAATCAAGGGTAGGCCGGATATGGAAGTATGATTTATTCATCCATACATTTGCTCCGTTGATTAACCTGCCTGAAAGTAGGGCAATGATCTAACGCCTCGCTGAAACATTAGGTTATTGTCCACCGGTTTTAAATAATCAATGAGTATCCCATATTCGTAATAGCTACGTCTAGCCTAGCAAAACGATTGTGTTTCAAGTGGAAAAATCAACAATGATTCAACCCGATAATAAATATTGGTGGTTTGAGGACGAGAATACTATTGAAACAAATGACATGACGTCATTATTTGAGTGGAATCAATGACATTCCAATAGTGGAATAGATTTAGGCCCGGTTTCTGAGTTGAGAATTTTACTAAGCACATACTTACGTATCGCTCTGTCACGCTCTTTTGTGAGAAATCTGCAGAGACAGGACGATACTTACCCATTTCCTTAGCAAAATTCTCAACTCAGAAACCGGGCCATAATGCCGGTTTCTGATTTGAGAAATTCGCTAAGCAAGCACTTAAATATTGTTCTGCCTCTGCGGATTTCTCACAAAAGAACGTGACAGAGCGATAGTTAAGTATTTACTTAGTAAAATTCTCAATTCAGAAACCGGGCCTTTGTTTAATAAACTAACTCTCATTACCTACTTAACTCCTGCCTGTTCCTAAGGGGTAGAGGATCTAGTGATGTGATGAGATGCGGGATATTACCAAATATTGCCAGCTGTTTTGCATTATTTCCGGAAATAGTGCCCTGCCGGGTACATGTCGCGACATTTATCGAGCTCAGTACGCGATAATCAGACTGTAACGCTTTAGGTTTTCAAAGGAGTGAGGTAGTTCTCATTCCGCAGGGTCTGGAATTAAATTTCAATTTTATACTCTTCAATTACACTTGATTTCACGCTCATTTCGAGATTTATCTGAGCAATATAATATATACTTTCAGTAAGAAACTCATTTCACACCATTTACTTTCATAAACATTGAACTCTTGCGCCTCCATGTTTATTAAACAAATGAAATGAGATTGTCTCAGCTTTGTACTTATAGCTGGTACCTACACATGGCAGCGCATCCACTGGATACGATTGCTCTTATTCGCTTTTATTTACGGATGACTTTACAATAAAACTGCAGTGTCACGATTACTCCTAATACCTAGTAGGTACTTATTGTAAGAAGTCTACTATAAAACTGCAATTTCACAATTACACCTAATAGCTAGTACTTATTGTAAGAGTCTACTAGAAGAAACATTCTTTGTTTTGTGAGTACCTATAGAAAGCAATGATTAAATCTAAGCAAGGTATGATGTTTTATCACGTATTCAATCTTATCCACGACACAGAGCGCTCTGTATAAAATAAAAAGACACTAAGGACCTATGCACATGGTTTTGATTGTACGCGCTGTCGACGCACGTTTTTTTTCTTCTTAGCGAGAATCAGCAAAATAAGTTCCCGCGCAGAAAAAGTCAAAACGCGTCGTCAGCGCGTAAAATAAATGCCGTGTGCATCGGCCCTCATCTAACTCCGCCTAGCTAGGTCTGCAGCTGCGGTCTGGCCACAAACAAGTCCAACAGAGTTTGTTGTAGAATTAAAAACGTGTTGGCTTGCGAACGGGGCAGGTGTTCGCCAACTGCGACAAAGGCCGCTGCCGTCTTATGAATTTTACATGCCTCTGCCTTGCCGATACATGCTTATTTGTAACTCAATTCTCTTCTTTCTGAGGCGGTTTCGACTAATCTATCTAACGTTAATGTTTTATTTATCAGTACGTAGGTTTGCCAGGTTTTTCTGGTTAAGTAAATAATATATCTGGGTCTTTGTGGAACAAGATTTTTTTTGCTTAATATCCCTAGATCTACACCAATGTATGTATCTATGTATGTAGGGGGTAATCTCCAAAACTACTCATCCAATTTTAAAAATTATCTCACTAATGGGAAGCTAGGTACTTTATCGCTGAGTGCTATAAGGTATTTTTTATTGTGATAACAGGAAAAAAACTAAGGGTGGTATTCTAGAACGCTACTTAAACTCAGTTTAAACAGAGTTCAGACTGTCGATAAAACAGAGCATGTTTTGATATGAAGGGAGGGATATTCAAATCAAAACATGCACTGTTTTATCGACAGTCGACACGAGTAAACTCTACTTAAACTGAGTTTAAACAGAGTTCAAGGAGCTTTCTAGTTTGAAGTGAGTTTAAACAGAGTTTAAGTAGCGTTCTAGTTTGAACTGAGTTTAAGTAGCGTTCTAGAATACCACCCTAAGTCTGCGCGGACGAAGTCGCGGGCAAACGCGTAGTGGTATCTCTATTTACACATGACAGTGACCAGTTAACTACTCACACAATGTACCTAGTGCCGGCATGTAAGGTTGAAGTAGGCTTGCCTAGCACCTACACCTACCAGTTCTAGGGCTTTGCATCAACGTAATGAGTTGATTTACACAGCGTCCTGTGGCACCTTCACTCACACTAGATGGGTGAAGAGACCACTGCGCTGCAGTGCCTGGAGCATTGCAGCTGTAGGAGTATCAATCACAACACAAATACCTGAACATTCGTTGTTTTACGTCGACCATACATAACAATCCTGCCTTTATCACGCGACGCATACCGCGATGAAATCGAACTAAAGCGGAAGCAATAAGGGTCAGTTTGGGCCCAGTGAATAAACATCAAAATTGTGCAATTCAAAAATTGGAAGAGAGGACGAGTTTTTCGCATAAAATGCTGCAGGGAGCAATTCTGCGTCGTTGGACCAACTGAAAACCCTGTTTGTACAGAGATTCGAACCGAAAACCTCTGGCACACATGATACCACGTCTTCCAAAGGTGCGAATCTCCATAAAATTAGTGTATAAAATATCTTGATTGGGTCATTTACAAGTGAATTGAAGGAGCCTATCACGAAATAAAAAACACGCAAAAAGGTAAAACTCACCACTCAAGAAAATTAAAGATGTTAACAAAAGCGAGAGACTCGTAGACTTTACGATGGAGCTTAATTTTTCATTACACCTTGACCAATATTCTACAGAAGACCCCATCTGTAGAGAATCAAATTCAATAAACACTTTAATACATATTCTTATGCGTAACTGGCACTATCACTAACATTAAAAAAATACAAAAAAGAAAACAAATTTTCTAAAAAAAAGCACCTTGATTATTACTGGCCAGCAACGTCCGATAGGCGCGGAAAACCAATACTGACGCTCACACGGCTCTGAATTAAAAAAAAAACTCGCACGATACTCGGCGTCGACGCGACAACTGCTTGCCTCAACAAACAATGGGCCGTAGCCACAGCGCGTAGCCGGTGACGTAGCGGCGGCCTACGCCGTAGCACATACAAGCGCTACGAACTTTCGTAAACCATGAGTTGGGAAATCAATTAACCGCCTATAGGTACCTTCATTAGGTACAGAAATTGTTACAGAATGGTACAATAAAATTATAATTGAGAGAAGTATTTCAACTCATCAACGAAAGTCTATGTGTTACTTATCAAACCTTTACCTTCTTGGATATGTTTCTCATTACTTCTTATCTTATTGTTACTTGTTTGACATTTGCGAGAATCGAGCCCTATTCTGCAAGTTAATGTGCGCCGGCTGACCAAACAACGGAATATCGAGTAGATTTCTCGCCACCACATGGTAAGCTATAGGCATTGTTTCGGGCGCGATTAAAGCGCGCAGGGTAAGCTACAGCCTTTATCCTGAGGTGGGCTTGAGCTCCCGCGGGATAGGCATTGTGGTCCGAAGTAGGTCATCGAGCTGCATTGCGGCGGTCCACAATATTCTACAACAGAATATCGATTCAGTACTTAAGTGGAGCGGCAGCTATCATATTCGCATAATATTATTATGGATAGTCGGATTGTTAGATTACAGTCCACAAAACTTTGTAGGTCATGGGCTGGATAGTAGGATAAGAAAATTTCACTCAGTTTCGCAGATATACCATACTAAAATGATGCAATCCGCATTAAACTGTTTCCTCCTCTTTATTTTATTTTTATTTATTTTAATAAGTACGCAAAACAGATTACAGTCGGTAGGTACATTTAAGACAAATCATCACTAGCACAGAAGAAAGGTTATAAAGCTAAATTATTTTCATTTATTCGAACAACTGCTGACGTCTTATTTAGATGTTGGGGGTATTATATTATTTATGCATTTATTAAATTTAAATGGGTTTGCCTCGTAGATGTCAAGGAGAGGGTGCTCTTCAGTGAGTACGTTGTACAAACGGCACATACGGCTGATGGGATTATAATATGAAGTATTGTTTTTATAAGTTTTGACGTAAAATGGAATCCTCTCAACCTAGTTACAAAAATTTATTATATTTTCTTAGATTTTTGCCATTATGTCCGTCTGAAAACATACAACGTGTTACAAAACATCCTAACTCTTTTTACAGGGTGTAACCTAGTGGTCAACAGGATGTCAAATCTGTAAAAAAAAGTTGAAAAAGACAATTTTTATTTTATAACCTCAAAATTAAAAAAAAAACAACTTTTTTATTTTTGGTATTAGCTCAAATTTTAAAATATGTTCGTGTGTGTAGGTGCATTTACATAGCTTTGCGTTATTAAAACATTGTGAAAGTCAATGAAAACAATATTTAAAAAATACTTTTCTCCCGCCACAGCGTACACATTTTATTAATTTAAAAATCAACGGAACGTCAAAGAGCAAAAAAAATATTTAGGTTGTGAACCCTATCACCGGGTGCTATTACCCTGTAAAAAGAGTTAGGTACTTTTGTTACACCTTGTATATTATTAGCACAGTCAATTTTGCAGCGTCTTTCCCGAGTTCCTTCACCGGAGGAACATCGTGAGGAAACCCGTGGCTTATACAGTTGGCTTCGCGCGTATTGACTTGTCTTTTATGTGGGCTACGCCGAATAAGCTGTCAGGATGGTATAAGCCTACTCCATCTAAACATGTCCTTAGGCACTGCAGCGTCCTAGTGGTCACTTTACCCATCAAGCGTGTGTGAAGGTTCCACTGGACGCTGTATTTTTTTTACAATACTTTAATGGGCTGTCTTCTATACCTACATTATAACTACGAGGTGTCTTTGCAACCTCAGAGTAAGCTATCCTATTTATAACAGGACCCTGTTTTATTGTCTTAACAATAATGGGGTCGCATTAAAGTCTTCACACTCTTAAATCGCAAGGTTTGTGTGGGTGATAATTAGAGTTAGCCTATAAATCATATCATCGCGTAGATGCAAAGGACTAAGTTTTTTTCACTCAAGTTGCACTTCTTCAGTGAATATTTTGCGGCGGCGGCCTCTCTAATGACGGCGAGGTTGTCTGGATTATGATGAAAAATCGACAATGCCTCTGCCAAAGTTTACCGCGTTTTTTTTCTCCTTTGTTACGCCACTAGAAGCACCAGTTGGATCGCTCTTTTGAAAGTTCGTTGCGGCATTTTCGTTTTATAATCCTTTATGATTCAGTTTTTTATGCAGGACTATCATAACTGGGAGGAAATGTGTTATCAAAGCTTTTTGGACCAATGTTCCGTAACTTTTAACGCAATTTTTTTTTAAACTTATTCCCGAATAACCAGTAAATTATATCTACGTTATTATAAAATATCTAGTTTTTCAGATACACAGTGAAATGTATTATAATAGATACCCATATTTAGCGCATCCTAATAGCCTTTTTGCATGTTATTAGCTGTGTAATATTTATTAGTTTAGAATTTTTATATTGCTTTTGCATGTTACGATTGGAAGTATCAATTATTGTTATTTACTATGACTGTATGCACTGCGTCTACCCTACAAGCCATGCAATGTTACATTTCCTAGAACATGACTACTGTCGGTCGAAGTTCTCACTGGCAGTGTAGTCGACAAAGTATACATTTTCACCCAAATCCGGCCTCTAAAGCCACAAGTTCTCTCCGACGCAGCTATCATTAACCATCTAAGCAAACCGTCAACGTAAGACGAATAGTCAGGGTCGGCGGGCCACCGCTCCGTCTTCATTTGACACCCCAGACATCCCCGACACCCCAGGTGTCTCCCTAGGAGCCCCCGATCCGTCCTAATCGCGATAACTGTCGCCATTTATATAGATTTGCATGCAACCCTGAGAGCCGCCCCTGTTGTGTAACTTTAACGTCTTTGCGAAAGAAGATTGGCACAAAAAAAAAAAACAAAACAAACTCATTACCTTAGTGGCCAGTTTACTCGAAATGGGATCAATGTTGTAAGTGAGATCATGATTGAAAAATGGGTTGGTTCCTTAATCTTAGAATGAGGTTTCACTGATGATTTTCTAATGGTCAATGGTGGATGTTAAAACAAAAAACCATTAAAGCATTTTACATTGAAGCCAGATCGAAGCATTTTACAGTCAAGATGACGCTTATGAGATGACGAAATTGTTTGATTGAACCAATTTTATATTGCCTATCCTAAAACAATTGAGTATCGGATTACTGTGAGAGCAAACAACTGAAATAATCCGCGCGGGATGAGAATGGGATGCGACCTTTTGGAAATGAGACGCGCGTGGTAAGCAAACTCGCGTCGAAGCAACCTTGTCAAAGTAAATTAAAGTATATTTTCGATTGACTTCGACAAGGTTTCATCCCATTCTCATCGTGCGCGGACTATAGCTAAATGTTGTGAAAACCTTATGTATCTCTATACCTCTCTCTGTATGTATTAGTTTGAGAAGTTGTACCAAGTAATTTATGTAGAGGTTTCACACTTTCATCGGAGTCGTCTGAAGTTGACACTCGCCCCAGAAGGGTTGTTTCCCAAATTGTTTTGAAGCCCATTGCCATTGTCTTTATGCAATTAGAGTGTGCGGTTGACAGCGGGGCCGCAAAATGTGATCATTTGAAATTGCCAGCAATAAAATGAATAATAAAGTGTCATACGGCTGAATTTCATGGGAGTCGTTACCGCTGATGTGAGTTTTGTCTGTTTTTACGCTTTTTGTTTGAATGTATTGTGGCATGAACAATAAAATTCATTCATAATGTCGGTTTATTATGTTTTTCTCTTTATGTATTCTTTTTGATGGCGAGAAAGAGAAAAAACTACTTAACATAATAAAAGAGAGAGATGTCATTTCGTATTAATAGAATTCATTTTCCTTCCGAGGTAAATAACGGGGCGGGATGTTTATTCATTTATGCTCATAATACGCGCCGTCTATCAAAGCTCTTTCAGAATGCTCGTCTTGAAATTTATGTTTCAAAGCCTGCGTTCATAATATAACCGACACTTTTCACGGGAACACGATTATGAAAACCCTCGAACGTAGTTTGTCATCAAGCTCATTGAATTGTTGCCATATTTGGCATTTTGTGTCACCCAACGTGGCAGACTTGCCTCTATCCAGGCCCAGAAAAAAAACCGAAAATAATTCTTAATAATACGGCTTTTTAAAGATTTTTATAAGGTTAAAAAAATCGCTCGGGACAGGACTTGAACCCTCAACCTCTTGCATACCGTTCAGGTCAGTGCTTGAGAAAATACTGTGCTTTTACCATAACGTTTTCCACCACAGTTGACTCTAAGGAGTATCGTTTGGTCCCACATCCTGCTTCATCGAGTCCAGTGGATTTTAGGAGTTGCGTGACGAAACAGTCATGTTTCGCGCCTTAAATAGGCACCTACAAAGGCTACAACTGTTGTAGAATTTAAGCTGACACGTTTTATTGTTCCGCTCCTTCCTGCACATAAGCTAGCGACTCGGCAATGTGAACTTGCCTCTATTTCCCGACAAACACACATAAAGGCGTTTGACCCGGGCAGAGCTTTGTATCTCAGAAAACGACCCTCTCCATTGCATCGGAGATCATTCTACCATTTTTAAACAAATAGAAGCTTCAGGAATTATTAATGTGTGTCACAACTTAACCGACGGTTTTCCCGTAAAGTGGGACAACGAATCGAATCGGGGCAAACAGGGCATTTATTTAACTTTTGGCAACTTTTAGTAAAAAGTGCGGCTCGCAGATCCATATTTCACCTTTCATTTGTGTAGTGTGCGGCGGCAGTATTATTGGCTTTTCTCGGGCAACGGAGAAAAAAACAAATGAATGCCGAACTGCAGTGTGTCCCCGTGGTACAGTCAGCGACATGTTAGGATAGGTATCCTTTTTTGTTCGGTTGTCGCGCTTATGCCGCGTAAGAGCTGCCATGGGGGTATTATATCGTTTCGCTGACCGTACAAACGCAGTGCCCGATCGGTGGTAGGTATTTATTGCACCGCACTCGCTCCCCTCCCGCCTTAGTCGCTCGGGGGCCTTTATGATTAAAGACATGGATGGAAGCTTCACTTCGGGTACGGCCATCTTATGAGAAGAGACGACAATTATGTTGTCAAACGCGCGTTACAAATCCCAGACATCCGGAGAGGCAGAGGACGTCCACTAGCTACCTGGTGGTCCACGGTCGCAAAGGACTTGAAGCAAGCCCAACTGAGTGAAACGACAACCCAGGACAGAAAAACCAGGAGCAAAAGAACGAGGAGAGCCGACCCCAAATAATGGGATAAGGCAAAGGCAAAGAAGAAGACTGAAGCTTCACTTCATCTTCGCATTGACGAGCAGAACGATCCGCTAAAGAAGGTATGTCAATAGTTTTATGTAACATTATGTTCCTACGTGTTCTACGGTTTCTGAAGTCACTTTGAAATGTGTGTCGGTAATTTCGATTTTGTTTGGTGTATCTCTGATCAGCGGGGTTACCCTTGACGCTATTGCGATCCAATTGAAAAAGTTTAATAATTAATTTCTCTTTGAATTCCCATAGTAATGCTTTGATTTTAAATACTTTGTAATGTTTATTCAAAGGTAAGGCTGTTTTATTCAATAAAAACACAAAATGCGTCTTAATTTGTAAAATATTAAATTTTGTAAATTGCGCCATATTGCGGCCGCATTGGAAACATGCGTCAAGGGTAGAAGGGCAGTCCTAAAATTGTCCAAATGCCACTGGACTGGACTGTTTATATCACACGATTGACGTCAATGCCAAAGTTTTGTCATGTCCTTCTGCATTTTGTTATTCATGCCAGAGCTCCAGGCGGTGGGGTCAGCTAAAATAATTGATGTCCGCGCTACAGTTTATACAACTTGCCGCAGCGTCTTCATAACAAAACAGGACATACAAAAATGATGAACATGACGGTTTGTGGCCCTGTCGCTCCGACGATGCCTCGGGGACTTTCTTCTCGGATTAGTCTGAGATCTGCTCAAATATTTTACTTCGTATTCTCCTGGGGTTTTCCTACTGCTATTTTTGGTAGTTTTAATAACCCTTTAAAATAAGGCACCCGTGCAAAATCGGCAGGCAGGCAATGCGTTAAAAGCCACTTTGATATAAAAAAGGAATATTGCGTTAAGCGTCCGCCATTTAGATCTTTTGATGACGCCATATAGGTACCCAGTTATATCCGCGACACCTCCCTTGACATTATTTCTATTTTTTTCATTAGGCTAGTGGTTTTTGTTCTAAATAACAGCATAGGTGAACGTACCTGAAAACTTCAAGATGTCCGCTCTGGCACTTTTTTTGATAGTTATCACCATTTAGTACTATACGGGTGTCGAGTCCCCCTGTAGACATGATGAATAGATGTTCAACTCTGTAACGGACCATTATAATTTTATGATTGACGAACGGTTTGACGTAGGCTCTATTATACCTCCCTCTAGCCTACATGTCCCCTCGGGCGCTCAAATAGAATAATCAATATCAATACCCTCTACATATAGGGCATCAATTATTCACGTAATAAATACCAAAACATTTTTGCGATAAAAATCTGAGAATTGGACAATGGGGTTTGATTATTTGATTGCTTTTAGCGTTATCCGACAGATAAGCTTAAAACACCGTTCCATTTTCAATTTAATCTCCAGCGCACGATTGCTGGGTAGAGCCTAAATTAGGGATTAACTCTAATTTTGTAAACGATAGACCCTTACACTTTCGTTGCAAAGTCGAAACGAAACGAAGGGTGTTAGTTATGTAGCCACTAAGTTGAAAAGTGTTGGTGAAATGTGGGACCAATGCTAAGCCAGCAGAGCTCGGTCTCACAGCCCTACAGCGTGTAATCTGGAGCGCTGCACCGAGGGCACGCAAGTGGCTCATGGCCATCAGGACCCTCTCAGGAATATGTGGAGTACAGAGAGTCAGCTGCCTATTTTCTTTTGTTGCACTTTTTGCACTTTTTTCTTTTGTGGCATGATTATCTTAAATGTCTCTTTTATTCGTTAAATAATCAACTACACAACATCCATCCCAGTTACCAAAAAAAGAGCCGAAATTGAAAATTTTTTGATTCGAGATGGACGGAGCAAACAATTTAAAAGTATCTTAAAAAGATAAAATGGAAGTTCTGTACTTACAAAGTAGTTTTAAAAAGTTCTGTTGTTTATCAGCTTGCCAAATAGTAAAAAAAACTTGGTCCTTAATAGGCCATTTTGTGTTGAAATTGGCTTCCAAAGGTAGTCAGGTAGAAAATTCGATATGAATTTTTGTATGGCAAAAAAAATGCTATTTTTTATTTATCTTTTTGGCCTAAAAATCCATTTTGTATTTTTAAAAGACTTTTGAAATGTTTGCTCCGTCCACCTCGAATCTAAAATTTTCACTTTCGACTCTTGTTTTGGTAACTTGGATGGATGTTGTGTAGTTCATTATTTTACGTATAAAAGGGACATTTAAGATGATCACACCACAAAAGAAAAAAGTGCAAAAAATAATACTGGGAAAAGTTACGACAATCTTTAGACGTTACTGAAGGTAATTCGTAAAAACACATTGAAAAAATCATAACTTCTAAACCACGAAAAATCGCTGAACATACATGGGGTATTTTTGGATAACCCTAGGAGCAAGGAATCTAAAAAAAAATTCTCGACGTCCTTAGTTGGACCACCCTGTGCAATAGCTACCTGTTTACCGATTGCTTTCTTTAGTGTCCTTTCTGTGTATGTAGGTATAGTAGGGCATGTGCTTGTGGCTGATTGCATTTGTGCGAGCATTAGTTCAGTCTCGAAGGTTGGAAGGTTCAATTTGCAATGCATTTTATAGTATTGTCAGGTTCTTCCATAGTTCAATCGGTCAAACGACATCGATGAATCGTCATTCGGCTAATAGAGTTTCAACATGGCGTACGAAATCTATTTCGACCTACAGTCCTTTATAGTTACCTCGACTTACTTTTCGAAGTAGGTCTTCAATGAATAAAAAAAATTAAACTTCTGACTGCCAGTATAATTTTTACTTTAGCTAGGTACCTGCAGCTATACCTATAGAGAGCATAAATCCGAAACACATTTACTTCCAAAGTACCTCCGACGTAAAGGCTCCGCATAATATCAAGAGGCAAGATTTCATATTTTTTACAACAGAGCCAAGATCCTTGTACTTTAACCCGTTCACCCTTTTATGAGACCCCGATTCTAGCAACTTACGAGTACAACCGCTCGGGAGGCGAAACAAACCCGCGCAAATAACCGCATTCCCCCCACAGTACATATAAACTTTCTTTTTTGGATTTTCAGAATGCAATTTCTGTTTCCGAGAAGTTTTCGTCTTTGGCGTATTTCGGAGGATAGATTTTATATACGCTGACGGTGGACTCTGAACCTACCTAAGCATAACTTTCGTTTGGAAACCAGAAAGCTTGCACAAAACTGGCGTCACCATACAGTCACTATAAATATACCTACATAAAGGTTGAAAATCAGTGGCATGGCAACCCAACATGGTTTTGGCTATAAAAACCGCTCATAACGACATGGATGCAACATACTCTATAGGTACATACGAGAAACTCTGCTTGTAGAGAGTCTTACTTTAGTGGAATTAGGGCTATACCGGCGTACAATGCCGGGTCCAACCTCACTCGGAGTGTCGGGCTGATTTGTGTAATGTGCGCTCAAGCGAGCCGCCTTTGTGCCTGACGTGTATATTTGTACTTGTCATGCGCCGCGGATTATGTAGCGTTTTGCGAACAAAAGCCCTTTAGAAATGGTACTTAATGGCCAGGACCCAGCGAATTAAGGTCGAAGGTTCCACCGAGCCTCTTCAAAAGATGGTTCGTAATTAAGTTTCAATTGAATTTTCTAATTAAACTTGCAAACTGGGTGCGCAATACTTCAATTGCCTAGTCCTCAAATATATCTATAGCCAACGTTGGAACACAAACCAAGTTTTAATGCCTACTTTAGGTGCGGTCCTAGTAATTTAGTTTCAACACGAAATGAGTCGTACATGGAAATGTGGTTTACCTAAAGTCCTATTGAAACTAAACTTGAATATCAAGTACTATTTCCAAGTTCCAGACTTAGATATGAGCGTAAGCCACCCGCTGTCGACTCGTCAACTGTTTCGCAAACTTGTGAAGGAGAGAATTTGAAATATTGCTTGGGGTAGCCCCAACTTTTATGAGGTCTAGTATTACGTTGTTATGGAAGGCGGCGCTTAAGAAAACTATAAAAGACCATTTTGCACTACAAAGTAACTTCGCCGGTCAGCATAAAGACGTAACTTTATAACGAGGCGAAGCGTCTGCACGTCAAAACTTTTCCTGGAACTATTTCAACATCACTTTGTAGAGCCAAATTAGAATTCCACCACCAAACATTGCAAAACACAAGCTCGACGTAGAGCAGTAGATAGTCCGACTGATAAAACACCTGCTCATACATGTAATGCAGGACTGCAAACGCAAACAGTGTCCTCATAAAGTTTAATATAATCCTGACTATATTGGAATGCATTACATTACAGGACGGTTCATGGCTATGTATTCCGGGGCGATGCTCAAATTGTAGCGACTGAACCGTTCGAAGTAAGTCAAGTTTTGCTTGCGCTACATGATATTATGATTTCGATCGCACTCAAAGATACGGTGTTGGAGTGAACACAAGTTGCGACATTCAAGATGCAGCGGTGGCGTCTTACATGTAGACTTACGGACCGTCCATACATAATACCCCTAGTACCTATGTATCTACATAGAACAACATCTGTAGAACGCCTTAAGCTGAAGGAGACGATGTGATTGCTGATAATTACTTTTCGCAGAAATGTTTGCTACATAAAGAAAGCCAGTCCAATCCAATATTTTCCCTCGTTAGATCTTCGATAACTGTTTCTGTTAGTATCAGCACCAATATAATATTATTACATAACAAAAAATTTGATTGATTTCATCTTAGATTTTTGTTGAGTAGTAAAAACAATTTGGTATCTTTCAAATAACAAATTATAAACTAAACGAACTCAATACTTCAGAATTATAATACCTCATTGATTTTTTTCCCTCCACATAGGTAAGAATGTAAGTAATTTGATATCGCAATCGTCTTGTGTTTTATTTTATTTAGATTATACTTACTTCACGTTTTGTTTCGAGAAACCAAAGGCACTAGAGCAAAACAGTTCAATGTTAAGTCTCCTTTCGTACAATAAAGCTTCCAAGCGTCTCGACACAAGGCCCTTGCTTCCATCCGTTCCGGCAGTCAGTAGGTCCGGCATCACACTTGGCCTTAACGCCAAGTGCAGCGCGCACAAAGTGCAGGATGCAGTCGGCGGACGCGGGACGTCCGGGGGGTGAGGGCCGGGGGGGCGGGTGGACTCCTCGACCTTGGCGACAATTCTGTGACTTGAGAACGGCTAGAGCCTGATCAGAGTGGCAGCTCTGAGAACTGAATGGCGGACGGTGGATAAACCTGCAGTTTAGATGGGCATAGTTTACTAAAATCGCTCTAAAATCCTTAAACAGTCAAAAAAGTTCTAGGGGACTCCTGGCGACGATTGTACGGCTTGAGAATGGCTAAAGGCTGAGCAAAGTGGATTAGTGGTCACAGCGGTCAAAGGACATTGGTAAGTGGGGTCCAACCATGGATGCGGATTGGAAGGAAAGGTGTAATAGAGCCATAGAGCGTCAAATATATTTTTTATATTTTCAATCTTGCTTACACTTGCTTACTTATAAGTACTTATCCGTCGCGCTATTGTTGTCGTCTGCTGTGCTGTGAGAAATAAGCAAACAAAATGGTAAAATAATGGCTAAACGATTGTAATAGTTCTGATTTGGTACTACCTAACCGTTGAGAGTTAGGAGAATAGGGATTAGTGTCAGTCTTACTATGTGTTGTGCACATCTCGAAGGATACAGTAATAATTGAGAGTGACTAAACAACAGTTGTTTATTCACTGGTATTTACCATATTAGGTACGTGCGGTACTCTCTAATAGTATATACCTACTTAGATAGTACACTGATAGTAGGTAATACAGCTACCCTCTGTAATAAAGAGTCACTCTGTAGTCTGTAACATAGAGTATAACTACTCCCTGTCATTGCATAACTGAGCCTATCATGAATCTTTCTCATTCGATGGTTTTTAATACCATTAATAGTTTCCACGCTGAGTGGTGAGTGGTCTGAGTGGTGCAAAGAGTCCAGGTTTTTTATTATATGTTACAATGATCCCGTTGGTACTTTTAGCTAAGGAACCTTAAAAATGTCTAGTCGGGTAAAGCCAATGATATTTAATTTTGTCGCACACAATGACTTTCAAATGAAACCTCATTGGTTGCACAGCATTCCCCAAGTCTGTCGACATCAACGGTTTGTGTCGAAGTTGACATTTTGACAGCTCGTGCTCCGCCGGCGGGCTCGCGTTGATACTTGTCACTCTATCATACGACCATATGGGAGGCTGGCACTAGTTTAATTTTAAGATTGTGATTCTGAGTGTTCTAGAAATGTGATTTGAATTTGACACCTGTTATTTGAATTTGTCTTGAATCATGGGCAAAAAGGGGAAAAAAATATTAGGGAAAAATCATGAAATTATTCGTCTCAACTTTCGCGAATGAATTGAAAGCCTAGGCACCACGTAATTATCGGTTTCGAAGAATCCGATTGATCGAATCAGAATTTATTTATTTATTTTTAGCTCGGTTATCCTCCAGGCTTCGATTAAGCCACTAATCCACTTAACCTAATATAGAGTTCCACCGTTTGTACATATTTACGTAGTGGCTATGAAATGTACCTAATCAACAGTTGACAATGTTCATCGGTGCAAGTGGAACCGTGTAGCCGCAAATATCCGTGGAATTTAATCCTTGGATTGTTTGAGTATGATATTTGAGAAGTCAATGTACCTTTGATAATATAATATTCAAACCGACTTGCGATTGCCGCAACCCTTAGTTAGATACCATCAGAGAGAGTCCAGGTTTGCGCCTTGCGACCTTCATGATATTATCTTTCTTTATTAGGTAAAGTGGTCCCCTATCGTTTATTAATCTACATTTTTACTGTAAACTCGGTGGTCTACGACAAGACAAATTTTGTCAAATCAATAAAAGGTTAAGAACCACTGGTGTAGACAGACATAGGCCCGGTTTCTGAATTGAGAATTTTGCTAAGCAAATACTTAACTATCATTCTGTCACGCTCTTTTGTGAGAAATCTGCAGAGACAGGACGATACTTACCCATTTGCTTAACGAATTTCTCAATTCAGAAACCGGCAGTCAATCAATCAGTAGGTGGTTTAGGTGACGGACGCGTGTTAAAAAAAACAAACTTTCACTATAAAACGAAACATTAAATTACCTCTATCGCAGATGACATTTGTTGCCGGCAGCTTGGGTTATTTTATAACATAACTCAACCTCAGCGGTGACAGTATGAAATTCCAAGTGCTTCGGGACTGCCTTAACTAATCCCGGATAAGTTAGACGAAGTTTAGTCATAAGTTAAATGGCTGATAGGAAGCCCGCGATACAGACCCTTGCCAACATAACTCATTTAGGTAACCCGTTATGCCTATCACGAATTAAATTAACTACATCGGCCACATAAAGCCAGTATTTAGTTTAATTTGAAAATACCACGTACATATACGTATAAGCTATGTACTTACATAGACTCTCGATTGCATCAAGCAATGGTAGAACTTCGACTAAAATAATAAAGTACAAGGTTTTTTTCGTTTATCTTAACGCTGCCACATCACTCGCTTTAGAAATAGATAAAAAATTAATAAAATACTGTAATTCTTGTACCAATGACATTCTTGAGTTCATAGGCCTCATTTCTTGTAATGTAAATCTTGTGTTTTTTGTTTCGAAATTTATTTATTCTTATTAATGTTCTTATTTCGGTCAAACGAAGCGTATCTTTGATCTCGTGCCTGTTTTTCATAAATGTTTGCTTTCCATTGCTAAATCCCTTCAGGTAAACACGCATGACTGTCAAACCCCATATCGCTGCCCTGTTATGGTATATGCAAAGCGTAGAGTATGGAAATATACCTCGCACAAAGTGATTAAAGCTGCACAAAATAAATACTGCAGTAAAAGAACGACGACTGTGCTAATTAGTAGCATAAAAAGGGTACGGTAGCAAAATATGGATGGAGGATAAATGGAGACGACCTTTGTATTTTTACCAAAAAGGACGGTTGTGAATTTAAATTGATATTATGGATGTATATTTATCTGTACCTAGTAAACGGTTGGTTTTTATACGTATTTATCTATCCCTCACAGAGCCTAGTAAAATTGAAAAATAACACAGAAACGCTCATAAAAAAGTGAAAACAATAATTGTGCGATCAATATTTTGTATTCAACCTGATTTCATCTCTAAACTTTTATTTATTTGCTTCCTTTGTTTGAGGATTTTGGTATGCTTGTTTATTTTGTGGTGGCTGGCTGGGTTTATACCAACACGAAACAACGCGAAACGCGGGAAGCATTCTGTCAGGCAAGCCGGCACTCGCTGCTGTGTATTACAATTCAGGAAATCGTTTATCGACTCAGACGCCGCCGCCGCACCAGACCAAATAAATATGTACGGTCGGCCACTGTCACAGATCCTCCATGGCAGCTCTTACCGCGCGCGGCATAAGGGCGCCAACCGAACAAAAAGGGGTATCCTAGCGTGTGGCCGAATGTACCTAGGTACTACGAAACGCAGAGGCTCTACCATAGATATGAACTTTGAACAATGATGTTATGATACAGTTTTTTCTGTATATTTCTGTTTTTTCAGGGTTTTTTTTGTGTGTAGATTAATAACGATTTTATCCCACTATCGAGTAACGATATCTTGCTATACTTATATGTAAGTAATTGAATGGCGCTAGCTAACAGTATAGGGAGGCAGGGGTGTACTCATGAATTGAATGGAAACGCAGAGTAGAGCCACTACTTATCATAAGCCACTAACCATTTTTTTAAGGAACTTCGTAACAGCCTCCTAACCTCACACACAGTTTAATAAACGTAATTAACAAAAAATAACTACTTCAAGTTTCGTTCTCCCTCTTCGAAGTTCTTCATGGTTAGAATTTGCAATCACTGATGAAAAGGTACGCTGTTATTATGATACTGGGGGTCTACCGGCTAAGACGAAGCCGATTACCATTGGCGAAAATCGAAGTTCGATTTATGAAAAATGTACTGCCACCCAGTTCATTTTACTGCCATCCAGTAAATTTTTCATAAATCGAACTTCGATTTTCGCCAATGGTAATCGGCTTAGTTTTAGCCGGTAGACCCCCACCACTGATTCGGAGTGATCTGCTGCTGCCTATGCTACGTATCTATGACATGTAAGATACTATTTAATTTCAAATGATTTAACGTTCATTTTTCTTCAACAAGGCAAAATAAGTTAGGAGAGGACAAGATCGATACGTTTAAGGACGAGCAAAACTATACAGGGTGTTAAAAGACCGCCAACAGACCCGAAAGCCACGCATACTAGACATCAAAACAAAGTACTTTTTCGATAAATTATTGCTGGGAAATTATTTTGGTTTTTTAGGTTATAATTTTGGAAAATATTTTATCACGCAATGGATGTGTAACGCAGAGAACTCATATTGCGCAAGCGTTGATATAAACTTTTGTTACTTACGCTCGAGGTGCCGATGTTAAGAATACATTGCGAGTTGCAATTTTAACGTCGTTTTATGCAAGAAATATTCAATATTTTGATATGGTTCCTTGAGAAGAAATGTTAAGCACTTGATACTGAGTAATTTTAAGCAAAAAAATGTTTTTAAAAGTCCGACTTTGGACCTCATTATCTCGGAAACCGTTAATTTCCCAGGCATAGTTCCTTGGGCAAAAATGTTCGATATGATGAGGACAATATGTGGTTTCCCGCTTTGTTGGCGGTCTTTTAACACCCAGTATAAAGACCCAGTATAAAGAACGGCGCCGAGACTTGGTGTGTTAGAAGCCGCGACTGTGACAGAATCGATGCTTTCGAGATGTGGTGTTGGAGGAAAATGCTCAGAATCCCGTGGACCGCCTTCAGAACCAATATTTCCATCTTAAACGAGCTTAAAATAACGAAGCGACTGTCAACAGTCTGTCGCCAGAGGGCCCTCAGCTTTTTTGGGCATATTATGAGATCACCACATCATACTCTGGAAAAACAGATAATTTTGGGCCAGATGGAGGGCAGACGTGCGAGGGGCAGAACACCAATGCGCTGGTCCGATGCCCTAAAGAGGGCAGCCGGTGGATCCATCCAGCACGCATCCCACCGCGCCCATGACCGCGACGAGTGGAGAACCATTGTATATGGTCACGATCCTCAGAATTGAGGGACCGATCCAGAAGAGATAAAGAACTTGCACCATGAGCATATTGAATTCGTCCCCACCTGATGACGATTTCAATATGGTTACGGCGATTATTATGTATGACAATATTTACAGCATAACCCTATTGATTTCGTCAACACGAGGGGACGAAATCGATACGCTCACGGGACATAAATTAATTTTCATAACCGTATTGATTTGGTTACGCCGAGGGGACGAATTCAACACGGGAACGGAAATACGCTGCCCGTTGAGGAGTTCCGTTTTCCATATCCGAAGTTATTTATCAGATCTTCAGCATTTTTTATCGGACCACACGGAAACCCTTTCAAACAAAAAAACTTAGTCTTGAATTCATTAAATCAAATTGTCAATATAAATTCTTGAAGTCTTGAAAGAAAATGTGCATATGAATGCCCATTTCATCAGATACTAGCAGAAACTGACGTTAGCTCCGAGAACTTTGAAGCATAGTTAGCATAGCATAGCGAAGTTTGGATACAGTATTTCGTGATATCTCTGTTCCATTTGTTTTGTGCTTTGTACAACCCTCTGACAACTTTATTGGGTTTCCGCAATTTCTATTTTCTATCGCGATGTGCACTCGGGCTCGCGACACTGAACTTGATTGGATAAACAAATCAACTTTTGGCGGCCCTCTATCTCTTTTGTGTAGAATGAGGATCATTCAGGCATTGGCATATTAGACTTCCAAGTATGAGATCGGATGGAGAACACATTTTTAAGGGTATTTGCTCTATGAATGACTCAAATCCATCAAGAAATGACAGAGTTTAACGTTACGCTGTTTCAAAACGCACCCGGCTGGCTTAAATTTTATTGTGACGTCATTTTTCCCTACCTTCATACAGTTTAGAGGTAGGTTACAAAGGCAGCACCATTAACCGTTATAGCTACCGAAAAAACGGTCAGAAAAGAAAGTCATTGGATTGCGAAAATATTACGAGGGCCTTTACACATTTTGAAAAATATATACAGGCTGCCCGAAAATTAGCGATTTCGACAAAACATTTTTTTTTTCGTGCCGTTCGATTTTGTTTCTTGTAAGGATCAAAAGAGTGTCAAAAGACTAAAAATGAAAAAAAAATAAAAAAACAACTATTTCAATTTTAACAGTTGAGTACACGTGTCAATTACACGTGACGCGTTGAGGCAGCACCAACAGAAACCTGTCAAAAAAGAAAGTGATTTGCAAAAATATTACGAGTGGCGCTAATAGATTTTGAAAAATATATACAGGGTGCAAGTAAATTGGTGATTTTGACCAAACTTTTTTTCGTGTCATTCGATTTTATTTTTTGTAAGGATCAAAAGCCATCGTCAAAACACTAGAATTGTTTCTTTGTTTGTATTGAATAAGCTCCGAAAGTAAAGGACCGATTTGAAAAATTCTTTTACCATTTGAAGCCTACATTATCCCTGATGAACATAGGCTACTTTTTACCGCGGGAAAATGATTCATTCCTACGGGAAAACGGGAAATAGGACAACGGGTAGTAAAAAATATCCTTCCGTACTTATCTTTTTCACATAACTTCTAAACGGCTGAACCAATTGGGTTGAACACTTTTTGTTTTTTCTAAAGCACTAACCCGTGCTAGGGAATAATTTAAACATTTATAATAAGTTGAAAAAATTCACTCGGGACAGGACTTGAACCCGCAACCTTCCGCATACCGTGCAGGCGCTCTACCAATTGAGCTACTGAGTCAAGTAACTGTCGATGCGAATTTCTTCAACTAGTCTCCGTCAACTGGACGGGGGGCGCCATCTGGTGTGATTTGTTTGCACTAATCTACACCACCCCCGTCCAGTTGACGGAGACTAGTTGAAGAAATTCGCATCGACAGTTACTTGACTCGGTAGCTCAATTGGTAGAGCGCCTGCACGGTATGCGGAAGGTTGCGGGTTCAAGTCCTGTCCCGAGTGAATTTTTTCAACTTATTACAATTGGGTTGAAATTTTATATGGGTATTTCAACTATTATCGTACCAACTATTAAACGGCTTGACCGATTGGGTTGAAATTGACGGGGGAAATATAGAGCTGCAACCTTTTATCTTAGTAACCGCGGACGAAGTCACGGGCGAATAGCTAGTATCTTATAAACGGCGGACCCTATTTTGATAAAACATATCTAAGAACACTCGCTAGAGAACCTGCTTTCAAATAATAAAAAACCGCATCCAAGTCGGTGCACCCGTTTAAGAACTACGTCGTCACAGACTGACACACAACACCCTCACACACACACACACACACACACACACAAACACCCTCAAACACAGCGGTCAAACTTATTTTAACACCCCTATTTTTGGGTCGGGGGTTAAAACAAACGCGACTCCGAATAAAAAAAAATGTTGCTTTTAAGACACAACAATATTCTATTCTAAAGTATCTCCTTCTCTCTGGGATACAGATATTTACCATTCTACCCTATTACTTTACTTATCACAAGATACTGAAGCCTACATTTGGCCCAGTAGCCAGGTGCCTAAAGGCTTAAACATAACCTGAATTTGGTGTGTTTATCCGGGTCAGTAATACGCTGTAAAAACTTTGGAACGAGGCCAAAATAGACATCTAAAAAAAGGTTCTTCAGAGGACACCAAAAAGTTTTGCCAAAGGTTAAAGGCACTAACTAAACAAAGAGATTGCAGCTGCAGCTACTCGTATGTACCTTGTACTTAAGTATTATGTATTCGTAGGGAATAATCGGCCTATTCATAATCGCGCGACCTACTTTTGCCCGAACAGTTCCTCGATTTCACCACGGTTTCGCCATGTATTAGTACACTTTATCACGTTTTTAACCCCCGACCAATGACATTATGTCATTGCCCCCGACCAAATAATAGGGGTGTTATAAGTTTGACCGCTATGTGTGTCTGTCTGTGTTGGTGTCTGTGTGTCTATCTGTGGCACCGTACCTGTTAAATAGTTGAGCCGATTTGGATGCATTAATTTTTATTTGAAAGAAGGTTTCTAGCCAGTGTTCTTAGACATGTTTTTATCAAAATCGGTTCAGCCGTTTATGAGATAATATGCTAATTTTGAATTTAGTAGTTATGTCTCAAAATATTTAAACATTAGCAGACGTTCCCTTAAAGTTTCTTAGGGTGGGTGGCAGGTGATCTAGGGTACTAACAGAGTGGGCGTCGATATAGGTCAATTATTAATATTGGTTTAATTATTTTAATCATTGATTTAAATTCTTGTATTCTAATTCAATTGTATGACGCATTAGTAATAACTGTAATGTTGTACAATTTACATAAATAAATAATAATAATAATAGGTAGGTAGTTCAGCGAGCTGCTGTCAGAGACTTGTAGTTTCATTAAATCAGCCAAGTGCCGCTGCGACTGAATGTGATTACGGCCGCAGGCTCGGGAGAAGCAATCAGCCGTATTGACACCGTCTGTCGACAGTCGACAGCACGTTGAATGTTACGCGCCTGCTGGCTTAGCACAAGAATGGGCTAGGCAGTATACAGGGCAATTATTAAATAGCTTTTAACCTCAGACACGTCAACTTCTAAATGCTCCACAAATTGTGTGTACGACTTTTCGAAAAGATCGATACTTTTTATTTTATTAAAGTTTCTTATTCTTTAAAAATGTGCGTTTCTACCATTCCAGCGCCGCGCGCGTTCGGGGTCCCTCTACTCTCAACCACCTTTCTAGCCTCTCCTTTCCTGCTCCTATTTGTTACTCGGAGCTAAAAAACTTAAAAAATAAATATTGTTGTAAGAAGAAAAAAAATTGCGCTTTCACCAAAGTCGTAGAACAAAAGTGGTTGGAAATCACATTTAGAAGTTGGGGTGTCTGAGGTTAAAAGCTATTTAAAAATTGTACTGTACAAGGGCTATATCTATCTCACTCCTTTGATCTTAGTATTAGAGTGGGATAGATAGAGTTATAAAGATACTGTCTTACCCATTCTTATGCTCAGTTAGCTGCACTGTATTGTTCTTTCCAGATATAATAGACTAGGAGGCAGGGACTGTACCTAAACATTTTAGAAGCCGATTATTTCCAAAGAAACCGTCTTTTCTTCTTATTTTTGGCGTGCTTCTCCACTCACGGAGGTGTGCCGTCAGCTCATCATATTCTGTTCCTTGCCAAGTGAAATTGATGTTCGACACTGGCTATCTCCATCCTTTCCCTGATGTTTCTGAGCCACGACTTTCTTCCCTTCAATCTCGTCCATCATGATCACTTGAAGAAGTCGGTAGGTACGGTCGGCCACAATCTTAGATACCCCATGGCAGCTCTTAACGCGCGCGGCATAAGGGCGCCAATCGAACAAAAAGGGGTATCTGAGACTGTGGCCGACTGTACCTGTCATGGCGAAGGTCCTAGGTATCTTATTAAACCTTCGTATTAGCTGTGTGGTATTAGTAATCTCCGACCTTCTTCCCGCAGAATTAATGTTAGACCATTCGGACGCTTACAATCACTGCGAAATTAGCGCTTTTCGGATGATTCGGGTTCTATGTAAATAATTTATTTATGGCATATTGAATAAAAAACTTTGACTTTGATATCATGGTGCCGTGTCTTCTCGCGCTTCGCTCACAGTTAGGCAAAAAAAAACAGGAAACAACTTCAAGCTTTCAGTAATATCATAAAACAGGCCATGCTTTTAGATTCAGGAGCAAAAAGGGTTAAAAATTCTCAATTAGCTAAAAAAAATGGGGATGCCTAAAACAAAAATAAAAACGACTTCAAATTCGCACTAAAAGACTTCAAGAAAATTAATGTCTTTCCGAAAAGAACACGACAAAGAACCTATTTTTGACAGCGTCTGTAGCTATTTGGAATGAAATAACTAGTTAAGTTTTACGGGGGCGACTTTACAACAAAATTCGTCTGAAGTGCTGTCGAGTGTACACCGCCCGCCCACCTCGCGCTAACTTGTTTATCTGGCGACGTTTTTCAACCGTAGGGATTCTGTTTCTTATTAGGGGCTGTAGGATTATATTTACTTAATACAACCACAACTGTCAAGCTTGTGTTCCTGAAGGGGGTAAGTATAGGCACATTTTTTCCCGTAAATTTTTAATCAACGGTCTATTTGAGCAAAATTAAATATGATTGACGAGCCATTACCCATTTTTTTAACTAGCTATTTATTTTTATAGGGAAAAAGCAAGTAATTATAACTATGTGTTATTCTGGTGTATTTCCATTCAAAATGTCATCTAACCGTTTGAGCGTAAATGTATAAAACATTCATATTGATGTGAAGTATTAAGACGAAACGCGGGTAGCCGCTGCTCCATACAAAAAATACAAAAAGGGAGACCTGTTTCCTCCCTGGATGCCTCCCTACTATGTCCGTATGTATTCCTTTTTTTATTATTTTAATAAAATTTATTTTAATAATTAAAATAAGAAAACATAGGGACATGGCAGAGGTACATGTAGATTGAATGGCATAAACATATTTTTTCTAAAATAATTATCCAGGGAGGAAACAGGTCTCCCTTTTTGTATGGAGCAGCGGCTATCCGCGTTTCCTCTTAAGTGTGATGCTGGCTGGCGGCCGGCCGGCCGGTAAAGAGCACCCGGGATTTGCTAAAACCGCCCAAAGTACATATTTTATAATTCCAAAACGGTCGATTCAGTAATACAGGCATGTGAATAAAACCACGACAAGTGCCAACTTCCTAGAATGGAGGTGCAACATTATTTCAGCATTTTCCACGAGTGTCATAATACGATTTGTTCCTCGGCAAGTCGCTATTTTTCCCGAAAATCCATAAGATTTATGCGCCGCGTTTCACAGCTTTGGCTTTTGCATACAAAAGTTATCCGTTGCAAACACTTCGCGCAAAAAAGGTTTCAATAAAAAGGTCTTACGCGAACACGATTTCCTATTTTATTATGATAGGACATCTTTTGACTGTGACTTAGCTGTGACTTCTTCCCGTGACTGTGCCTTTTTTGTGACTTCTTTCACTCGGGTTTCATGAGTCCTATGAGCATTTTCTGATTTCGGAGTATTTTTTCGAATTTTGTAATCATAGCACATTCGATATCCAAATAAAGTCGAAACCACATTTAAAAAAGTAATACGCGAGATAATATTTATTAAGAAAACTAGTTGTGCCCGCGACTTCGTATGCGTTTTTACACATTTGACATTTAATTTAAATTCGACTGTGGAGGAAAACTCAAAAGGAAGGTTTTTTTTAACCCCCGACCAACAAAGAGGGGTGTCATAAGTTTGATAGCTTTGTGTGTGTGTCTGTTTATGTGTTTATGAGGGTGTGCCTGTCTATGTGTCTGTCTTTGTGTGCCCTAATCTAAACAATACATTTATGATTAAATATGTTTTGTTTAGATTAGGTATCGCCCGTGTAAGATACCAGGAAGCTTAGCATAAGAATTGCCTGGGAAGTATGGGGGTTTATTATGTATCTCCCTCGACGTAGAGTGGGATAGATAAAGTTATAAGCCCATAAATAAGGTCTTACCCATTCCCATGCTAAGCCAGCAAGCAAAGCATAAGGTTGGGTTAGAGCGTATCTACCGCAAATAACTCTGTCTATCCCGTCTATCCATGTCTAATATTCAACTTAAAAAAAATATATTTTTTTAATATCAAGTTGGGCTCAGTAGAGTAAATATTTTAAAAAAGGCACAAAAATAAATTTCAACCTCGCGTGGGTTCAAACCCAGAAGATTTCGACCGCGACGCAACAGTACTACATTTCTTACATCGATGAACTTTGTCCGACCTCCACCGAAAACCACTCACAATTCCCTCCAGCAAGCATCATAAGGCTGGGTTAGAGCGTATCTATGGCTCTATCCATCCCGCTCTACGTCAAACAAAAGAGTGAGATACCTATTTTTTTAAACCCATAGATACGCTCTAACCCGGCCTTATGCTACGCTTGTAGAACTAACATTTTCCGCCAAAATAAAATAAAAACAAATGCCGATTTTTCATTTACAATATGCGCCCCAAATGCCAAAAGTTGTAGCGTGCTATTTATTATACAGAGTGTTAAAAGACCGCCAACAAAGCGGGAGACCACGTATACGTACGTATACGTATAGTCCTCATCATAACGAACATTTTTGCCCAAGGAACTATGCCTGGGAAATCAACGGTTTCCGAGATAATAAAGTCAGACTTTTTTTTTTTTTTTCAGAAATGTGTTTAGTATTACGTTCTTAATATACCTTCTTAAAAAGCCATATCAAAATTATGGATATTTCTCACAAAAAATCAAGTTAAAAATTGCAATCCGCAATGTAGGTTTTCGAAAGAATGTGGTTCAAAGTCGGACTTTTTTTTTTTTGCAGAAATATGTTCAGTATCACGTTCTTAACATACCTTCTCAAGAAGCCATATCAAAATTATGAATATTTCTTACAAAAAACGAAGTTAAAATTGCAACCCGCAATGTATTCAAAACATCGGATAGCCTAAGTTACTCCCAGAAACGTGAGTTACGACCATGTTAAGTTTGGTTGAAAACTATTCAGCGGTGTTCGCGTTTATCGTGTTCATACAGACAGACAGACAGACAGACAGACAGACAGACAGACAGACAGACGGACAGACAGACAGACATAAACCGTTTTTTTTGTATTTTTGGATTCAGTATAGTTTACTTAGTAACCCCTGCTAGTTTTTTTCTAAAAATATTCAATGTACAGAATTGACTTCGCTAGAGTTTTATTATAAGTATAGATAGATAGAGCTGGGGGGTTACCCTTGACGATATTGCGATAAAATTGAAAATGTTTTAAAATTAATTTCTCTTTGAATTCGCATAGTAATTCTTTGATTTTAAATACTTTGTAATGTTTATTCAAAGGTAAGGCTGTTTTATTCAATAAAAACACAAAATGCGTCTTAATTTGTAAAATATAAAATTTTGTAAATTGCGCCATATTGCGGCCGTATTGGAAAAATGCGTCAAGGGTAGAGGGGCTGCAAAGATCCTAGTTTATTTTCTCTGTGGTCTAAGTAAGATTTAACGATTTAAGTCGTGCATCCAAACAAGCAGACAGCGTAACCATTTATATATTTGTAGTGAGGACAGGGATGAGGCTGAAAGATTTACGAGTCTGTCAATCACAGATACCCGCACGCTGAATTATAAATGTGACTCCACAAGCATTTGCTCTACCTTCTCCATTTTGCGGTAGAATATCGAAAGTAGTCTCAGTAACTACATAATATAAATAGAAAGGGTAGATACACTACAGTACAGTTTTTGAGCATTAGGCAAAGTCAAATATTTTTATTCAGCAATAGAGAGAGACCTGTGCGAGCTCCAGGTGGAGGATTGGAGGGAATTAGCGCAGGACCGGGAGAGCTGGCGCCTTTTGGTTGCAGATGCCAAGATCCACTTTGGGTCGCTGAGCCAGTCAGAATGAATGAATAAAAAAAACATTGAAAGTAAAATCTATCAAATGTAAATAAATTATATAATATGTAGCATTTTCTTTGTCCAGTTTCTACGGATTGTTTGCTTGGAGGGTAAGCATGGTTAAGAAACTTTAAGTATATGTAAGACCGCACGTAGACGGTTACACGCGTGCACTCTATTTACTGTTAGTAGGTACTGACCTCTGACATACTTAGTAACTTTTAAATTGGCCATTTAGTATACAGATTGTCGAAGGTTGCCAATCCCTTCTGTATTTATATTTCCCTTTCTAAACGAATGGGAGGGTACGGACAGAGAAAACTAAACGGTAAGAAACAAATGGGTCACATGATTCCGTAATTTATTTCTCCTTCGATGGATTTATCGAGCTTTACATACGAGAGAAAAACAAATGTCGTTTCGGGGTAATTTATTTCACAACTTACCCAAACTGTGTTTTCCCGAAACAACGCCTTTGCTCAAATAACTGTTAGCCTAGTTATGTTGACACTTGGGACAATATCAGCCGTGTCGTCCTTTTTTTATTTAATGTGATGTAGGTACTTAGTATAAAATTAAAACTTCACTTACACACGACGTAAACACAGGATGCTCAAAATACAAGAACAAAAACCTCCATCCAACGGCTACCCAAATCGCCAGTCCTTAGGATTAGGAAATTCATAAAATATTCAGGAGATGTGCATAGTGAATCGCCCGCGCGCAACGAAAAATGCACAAAATCTTTTCCTGTATCAAATACACAAAAAAATCGAAAATGTTCGCATATCAAACCCTAGAATTAGTTGAGACCTATCTAAAACAGCCAGTTTCGTGTTGACATTCGTAAAGGTTTTGAAGATATTTTCCTTGAAAAAAAATAGGCGGCGCACTTTTTTTCAAGCAAAATATCTTGCAATCTGTTATGGATATCAACACAAAACTGGCTGTGTTAGATAGGTCTCAACTAGTTCTAGGGTTTGATATGTGAACATTTTCGATTTTTTTAGTGTATTTGACACAGGAATCGATTTTGTGCATTTTTCTTTGCGCGCGGGCTAATTCAGCCCATGCAGAAACCGTTTATACTTTTAGAAAAATTTTTGCTGTTTCTATGCTGCACTATTAGATACTACTTATCTTAGTCGGTGTGTGTATTTTTATTTTTGACATGTTCCGTATTTTGTCTAATTTATTGACAAGTGTTTTTTTTTGACGAAGTTTTTTTTGTTTTGTTTTTTGTGATTGATATTTTTTATGTTTTTTTGCATAAATAGGTAAATATTGTTACAGTGAGCTCACGTGCTTTCAATACGACTACTGTCAACTAACAATACCTCATGCTAGTAACTTGCACCTACTTTCGTGTCTGGCATCAACCTGTGCATAGGTACGTCGCTGTAATGAAAATCAAAAATGACATGAACAAGGCAAGGCAAGCTCGGTGATTGAATTATTCAGGCGCGCAGCACCATCCTGTCTTATTTAAATATGCGGTGCTCAATTAATGCTCAAGCAAAGATGTGAGTGCGGTCATGGAGCAAAATATGTATCGCCAAATCGTGAATTGGCGTCAAAGCCTACCAAGTTTTTAGAGTTGCATGTGTGACATTGCAGTAACTCAACTCAAACACCCATAATAGGAACCTTTAGAGTCTGAAAAACCAAATGATTGGACCATATTTTTGGGTCACGTACGTCAAAAGGCAAAAAATGGACGCTACGACGATACTGTACCTATAAAGTTGAAATTGATCACTCTCGTGTGTAAAATATAAAATATTTACTGCTTAATTAATTGTGTCAACCTGCTATTTAATTTATAGCTCTGCCTCCGGCCTTTCATTAGTAAGGTTTAAGGAGTTTTAAATAACTCTTACTAAATAAACCTGTTAATACAGCAAGTGTAGAGTCGATTCAATATAAATACCTACAATACCTCAATGAAATCCAATCCATGTTCAACAAAGCTGAACTAAAGCCTATCGGGCTTGCTGGAATTGATAGAGTGGTTTACAATTAGATTTCGGTATGAAGCCGCAATCGAGAGGCACATTTTGATACCATTCCATATTTACGTCCGAAGTTAAATTTCCTTACCAATTATAAGTTATTTCAACGTAGGAGGCTTCTCTACATCACCAACTCACGACGTGAAAGTTTCAAGTTAAGCCAAACATAAGCCTCAGAAAAATAAAACTCGTTGGCGAAGTTACCACCAGCCTTTCCTTTCCGCGCAAGGCTCGGCTTTATAGGCTTGATTTTATTGTTTGCCTGCGTCACACTGTGCCCTTTATTCCTGCCTAAGCATGTTTACCGGACCATCTCATTATAGGGTAACGTATTCTGTCCTCGGAGTCCTTGATGTTAGGTAAAATTAATTCGCAGCACCTTTTAAGAGAGGCGCACCGGAGCGAGCGGTCCCTCTGGGGCGACAGAAATTTATACGCCACATTGCCTATTCAAAAAGGTCTCCGGACAACAAAATAAATGAGAAAACCGACCTGAAGGATAAAATAAATGATGCAGTGTTTCGACGCCGTCATAGGCTCATCTCCTCAACTTGCCAGCTCTATTGATTCCCAGGGATTCGAATTTCGAACAATTTATAAAAAATGCCGCGTCGCCGGCGCCTGACTCGACGAAATTTAATCAACATGACAGCCGCAACCAATTGCTTTGATGCTTTGTAAACAAGTGATACCCGCTTTTGTAGAGACGCTCTCAAATTATAGCGCTCAACGTTTCAGTAACTGACATTGCTTTTGTTATGTATCTTTGCTAAACACGAAAAATACCTTAGTTAGTAGGTATAGGTACCTAGTTGCAGTTCCTAATGAGGTTGCAAAACTTTGTCGGCACCGGTACCGTTTCGTTTTCCAAATGTCTGAATTATTTGCAGCAGAACAAAAAGACTTCATTAACACTAATAACGATTCATTATTTTACAATGTCAATTAAAAATAACGACCTAAGCATTCTGTTCGTATTTCACGACGATTTACGTGGAAGTTTATTTAAACACTGCCGGCGGCAGGTATGTAATAATTATTTTGTTATGCACGATTAATGCCACCTCTGGGTGGTTATGGGTCGGAGTGACCGGAGGGAGTTTTTACACTGAACCACTCTACTCCCTTTTGTCGGGTCACTGCAAGTGGAGGCGTGAGAGATGTGAGGCGTAAGAGGAGTTGAACTAAATACGTTATTTATACTACTGCTCTGCAATGGTTTTGTACAAGTTTAAAAGATAGACAATGTTAGTACCTATGTTTTATTGGGAAAATAAAGGGACACCTATTGGATTAGGAGTGTATTGGGCGGTATTGGGCTAGGAGTGGTCCAAGGAGTTGAATTAGATGAACGATACATTTAAGAAAGTATGCACAGGCACATAGTGCTTAATTTAACGCCGTCAATACGCGTTATGGTATTTTCTGTACAATAATCAATTTATGTACAGCAATACAGTTAATTCATAAAAAAAATACAATAGCGTTGGCGACGTTGCGGCGGTGGCGCGTAAAATAATCTCTATGTAGTGCATACGCCCTAAGAATGGCTTTAAGTGCGTGTTCGCATGTATTGTTCCTTTTACGAACTTGAAGGAGCGTGTGGTAGGGTCTTAACTGGAGGGTGTTGTGGAGCTATGTCCGCGGTTAATGTATTACGGAGGTCAAACTTAATGAACGATAGAGCAGCTGTTGCCAAGAGAAATATCGTCACCCGAATTGCCTCATAATTCTAACTTAAGACCTGTCTCGGCCACATAATAGGGAGAGTTGGCAGTGTGTGATGCAATCTATATATATAAAAGGCTTAGGTTGACTGACTCATCACGCTACAGCCCAAACGGCTGAACCTATAAGTATGAAAATTGGACAAAAGTTGCGTTATATGGTGGAGGGTTCATTTAAGAAGCGATTTTTTTTTATTTAACCCTTAAGTGGGTCAAAATCGGGTTGAAAGTGTGTATGGGAAAAAATTTTTTTTTGGTCTTTTGTACTTTAATCTTAGTTTTTCGTACTTTTATTTAAAAATGATTCGACACCTATTTCAGATTTTTTCTCATTTCTATGCACTTAAGGGTTAAAATGGGTGCTAAAGTTTTTCGATTTTTTTCACCAGTTACGATCAATGCTGGAACAAAACCGCTAATGCCACAACAGTGATAATTTGACAATAGTTGTAATTTGTGGACACGCTACGGGTTAAGATAGATTTACTTCAAGTTTAACCCTTAAAGCGGTAAAAATAGGGTTCAAAGTTTGTATGAAAAAAAAAATTTTTTTGGCCGGATTTACTTGCAACTAAGAATTCGTATATTAAATCAAAAATAAATTAACACCTATTTTAGCTTTTTTCTAATTTTAGCCGTTTAAGGGTTAAACGAGGTTGAAATGTATGAATATTTTTCGTGATGTAGTGTCAACGTCGGGCCCAAACCATTTAAGCTACAACTATGAAATTGAAACTTTAGTAGCGTTTTGTAGCAAAACTACCCACCATGAAGAAAAAAATTGTTTTTTTAACCCGTCAAATGCCCAAACCGGGGTTCAAAGTTTGTATGAAATAAAATTTTTTTTTGGTCCGATTTACTTGAAATTTAGTATTTGTATATTTAATAAGAAACAATTAAATACGTGTTTCAGCGTTTTTCAAAATTCTGCCCACCAAAGGGTTAAAAGGGGTAGAAAATTTTGAAGATTTTTCCTGATTTAGTATCAATGCCAGGCCTAAACCATTAAAGCTACAACTATGAAATTGAAACTGCAGTAGTGTTTTGTGGCAAAACTACCTACCATGAAGAAATAAATAAAATTTTAACCCTTCAAATGCCCAAACCAGGGTTCAAAGTTTGTATGAAATAAAAATTTTTTTTGGTCCGATTTACTTGAAACTAAGTATTAGTATACTAAATCAGAAAAAATCAAACACGTGTTTCAGCGTTTTTCTCATTTCAGCCAATGAAGGGTTAAAATGGGTGGAAACGTTGAAGTTTTTTTCCTGATGTAGTAGCAATGCTGGGCCCAAATCATTGAAGCTACAACTTTGAAATTGAATGTGCAGTTGCATTTTATAGCATTACTACCCACCATAAAGAAAAAAATATAATTTTAACCCTTCAAATGCCCAAACCGGGGTCCAAAGTTTGTATGAAATAAAAAATTTTTTTGGTCCGATTTACTTGAAACTTAGTATTTGTATATTAAATAAGAAACCATTAAATACGTGTTTCAGCGTATTTCAAATTTCTGTCCACAAAAGGGTTAAAAGGGGTAGAAAAGTTTGAAGATTTTTCCTGATGTAGTATCAATGCCAGGCCTAAACCATTAAAGCTACAACTATGAAATTGAAACTGCAGTAGTGTTTTGTGGCAAAACTACCTACCATGAAAAAAAAAATATAATTTTAACCCTTCAAATGCCCAAACCGGGGTTCAAAGTTTGTATGAAATAAATTTTTTTTTTGGTCCGATTTTCTTCAAACTAAGTATTCGTATACTAAATCAGAAATAATTAAACACGTGTTTCAGCATTTTTCTCATTTCAGCGAATGAAGGGTTAAAATGGGTGGAAACGTTGAAGATTTTTCCCTGATATAGTAGCAATGCTGGGTCCAAACCATTCAAGTTAGAACTTTGAAATTTGAACTACAGTTGCGTTTTATAGCAAAACTACCAACCATGACGAAAAAAGTAATAATGTTAACCCTTGAAATGCCCAAACCGCGGTTCAAAGTTTGTATTAAATAAATTTTTTTTTTGGTCCGATTTACTTGAAACTAAGTATTTGTATACTAAATCAGAAATAATCAAACACGTGTTTCAGCAATTTTCTCATTTCAGCGAATGAAGGGTTAAAATGGGTGGAAACGTTGAATATTTTTCTCTGATGTAGTAGCAATGCTGGGCCCAACCCATCTAAGTTACAACTTTGAAAAACTACAGTTGCGTTTTATAGCAAAACTACCAACCATGAAGAAAAAAGTAATAATGTTAACTCTAAAACGGCCAAAACGGGGTTCAAAATTTGTATGAAATTATCATTTTATTGGGTCAGATTAACTTGAAACTAAGTAGTGGTGTATTAAATCAGAAATAATAATTAAACACATGTTTCAGCATCAAAAAGGGTGGAAACATTTTAAGAGTTTTCCTGATGTAGTATCAATAACAATGCCGGAACCATTAAAGCTACAACTATTCAATGAACATTTAACTACAGTTGCGTTTTATAGCAAATCTCCTGAGCATGAAGAAAACAATAATAATGATAAACCTAAAACGGCCAAAAAGGTTCAAAGTATGTTTTTTTTTTGTTGGATTCATTTGATCTTTACCAATTTGGTCACACACATACACAACACATACACTTCCACGTTGAAACTGCACGACGGATTTGGATGACATTTGGAAGAGAGATAGCTTACAAAAATACACACCCATGACTCTATTCATGCTAATTTGATAATGGTGAAAGATGTACCCAGGCAACTTCTTATAAGTCTTCGCGGACGAAGTCGCGGGCGAAAAGCTAGTATACAATATGTCGGTACAAATTTCAATTATGGGGGGGTTTAGGCGTGCCTGTTTGCGTAATTATTTGCCTCTCGAATGCAGCTTGTATTAATTATGTTCAATACATGGATTTACAATACGTAGCGCTGACAGTTCGCTGAATTATTTCGTATTATTGGTTATGAGCCTGAAGGGACTATAGCAGCCGAAACCAAATGAGTAAATAGAATTCCCGGCGTCGCACTTTAATTAGAAATTAACAGGATTTTACGCCATAAACATATTTAAGTTGGCAGCTTTAATATATCTTAGCCAGGATTTTATAAATGCAAAGCCACCGGTAACTTTTAAACTTATTAGAAACTTGCACAGTTTTAATTAAAACGTAGGCATTATGAATTCAAAAGACGTGAGTCTTAATCATAGTTTTAGTTGAAACGCGATCACTTTGCTATTAAGAAGTTTGAGAAAACTATAGGTCTCTTGCTGAGATGAAAGCTGTGTCAGTGAAAATTTTACTATACATAGACGCTGTGTGTGATACATATCCATTTGCAACTTTGTTATAAAAAATATCGTCTTAGAACTGTTTAATTACTCACCATCGGGAGAGCCGTCTTCCTAAGCCTTTTCTATTCGTTGCATAAAGGCAGCCCTTACAAAAGTAGTAGATATCTACACTAGAAAAAAAACAACAGCTATCTTGTTTGAAAATCAACTATAATTCCAGATAGCATAACGGAATAACGGGGAGGAACCAATTGCCGAAATCCTTTTGTGGAAGCACAGTGGAAGTTAGCTCGAGCAGAGTTTGTCGAACAATCGACGGCTTTGTTTGAGGAGCAGATAAATCTGTCGCCACGCACCTGGCCTACCTACTGCATCCTCGCTCCGATTTTACGCATTTGACTGTCTAACTTTGCCTTATCTACTGACAGTGTTTTGGGTCGCGAAGCACTCCGATTGCCTTACTCAGGTGCAACGGGCTGCTATAATCCCCTTGTTCTTCGTACATAACTGAGTTAAATTCACGGCCTTTGGACGGCTTAACTTTGCGTTAGTCTAGTGACAGTATTTTGGGTCATGAAACACTCTGATTGCCTTACTCAGGTAAAGATTCGGGAGTTCACTTGTGGTGGATCCTTGAAAAGGTTTGAATAACACTGCCTTGGGGTAGTTATTTACCCTTAGGTAAGTCGGTGTAAGTTACTACACCACACTCGATTTACCACATTACATACTCTCACGCAGTGTATTTTTTATCTCTGAAAGGTAGGACACGCTGGGCGTCAAGTCTGTAACGCAATCGTTTTTCAATTGGTTCATTGTTGTAGGAAAAAAACCATCGTTTTGTCGAAACTATCGCAATACTGTCCTGCGTGTCTATTCTGTAAAAAATCCGCTCACGCGTCACCCGTCAAAACCGGTTTATTTGCGGGATTTTTAATTTCTAATTATTTAGGGGCTTATTTTAGAGAATGCAGGGGGTTAGTCGTGCTATGCATCCTCGTACGACTTTAGAAGCACTGTAGATTCTAACCCGTCAGCTATTGCCAGTTGACACAACCTCACAGCCCAGCTGCTACATCAAACAGGCAACCCAGCGAGCGCAGTATTTCACGATTCAGCGCGGGACCGGTCGAGGGCGTTCACTTATTCAATGGGGCTTTCTGCGGAATTGGCGAGGCGCCCCTGTAGGATGGAATGCAGCTCGCGAGCCGTGCGCGGAATCTGACGCCTTGCTGGCTTGCTGCATTACATTCGTTTGAGCAGAAGTATCAAACTCCAAACTGCGCTCCGCTCAGCTGCTACCTCTCTCGGTCGTGGATACGTTCGTAAACTCGGTCCGTGTAACATAGCATGGAGCATGCTACGTTATTTGGCATGCTCAATACGAGTGGTGTCAGTTTTTAGCCCAAACATAAAGGGAAGCGAGTGAAGATAGAGTCTCCGTTTGATTACATGCAGATGCGCGTGGAGCGCAGTAGTTGCGTAAAAATTATCATCATTATATTTAAGTTATCCTTTTGTCGGTGCAGCATTCTTCATGCGCTTCGATCACAGGCCAGTTATTTCGTAGCCTACCTGCAGTCTGTAGGTACGTCTAGACATCCACCTTCTCTTTAATTTGGTGAAAGTAGGTTCTCCGTGGTCTTCTTCTACCTCTCTTTCCTTCTATATTTCCTTCTAAAATATTAGTTATGAATTTTTCGTGTCTTAGCAAGTGGCCCAGCATCTTTCCTCTTCTGCATTCATTCTGTACAGGACAATAGAATGCATAAGAGGAAAGATGCAAAAATGTTGCATACCCAATATTAGAATAGTCAACTGATACTCTACTGAGTCTAACTAAAAGTATGATAAACTCAACACAAAAAAGAATCACTGCTTCTAGGTAGAAAACTCACGTATTAAATAGTGCTTGCAGCCCAAAAACGAGACACATGTGCGATGGAATGCAGCTCGTGCGCCGTGCGCGGAATCTGACGCCTGCCTTGCTGTATGCCCCGGATGGCTGCAGCGGCGACTGCAAAAATCCATATTTAAAAAAAAAGCCAAATTATTCAGACGCGAAAAGAAAATAAACATACTTAAAAGTAAAATTTTGTGATTAAAGAGGCGCTATTGAAGTATCTCGAGATTTCATCGCGACACTCACAAAAAGTTTGTGCGTGCATGTCATCGTGAAGATATGTGGACGAAGAAGTTCCTTTTATCGTATTTATTTTGTGCTTCCATCCATAGCATAAAGTACCTCCCGTTTCTTCGGCGATCTTTGCGGATTTGCCGAGATTCAGGGGGTGAAATGTGGGTGAAATAGATGTGCAGATACTATACTTCTTTCGGAAATAAAAAAGTATGGACCCTTGACGGACAAATTTATGCGTTTTTACTTATTCAAAAATAAAGGATAATTACAAAATTGTAGTAATTTTGTTCTCTCCTACTGCCCACTGCGTGTTGCTCCACTGACAAAGGCGCAAAACTCAAATTCGGCAAAAACCTACATTCTGTAGGCCTCGTCTTTGTGCCTAGAAATGAAAGAGTTAGAACCTTTTCCGGGTGGCTGGTGCGCTGTGATTACAAGCTCTTTGTTTGTTACGCAGAATAGCAGGCTGTAGTTGTAAAGAACCTTTCTCCTTATTGATTCCGTATTGAATAGTCATTCGAGCTCTAGGAGAATTCCCGAACAAAACCTGCGGCAGAAAAGCTATTTCGGGCGGTATCTCGTCTGTACAAGAGGCCGGTATGTTTATTGTACACCGCCGCCGCACTACAGACTAAACACAACTCTATTAAGGGTCCGTATAAGGCTAACTAGCGCCACCAATGTTGAAAAAATCATAACTCGCTTCAGAAGAAGTTTCTGACAAAATCCTAAGATGAGCTCATGCGCCATGCTTTTCTAGATTTTTAAGTGTTGGTACCCAACTCAATTTCTAGTCTTAAGCTAAAAAATTTTCGATAACCGCCAAAAACGGCCGTTTTTGGCGGTTATCGAAAATTTTTTAGCTTAAAAGTAAATTTCGAAGAGGGTATCTACACTTAAAAATCTAGAAAAGCATGGCGCATAGGCTCATCTTAGGATTTTTCCAGAAACTTCTTCTAAAGGAAGATATGATTTTTTCAACATTGGTGGCGCTAGTTAGCCTTATACGGACCCTTAAAAGCACAGTATAGACGCCGCTTACCCCTGCTTATACTGTAGCATACCAGCGAATCAAACAAACGTTCGCCATAGCACGCGCTACGAGTCGTAGCATTGCTACGCGGAGTTGCTACGCTCGTACTCGTAGCTAATGCTATAAGTGCTACGACACTGCGACTTTTTCCTTGGGTTTATTCCCTACTCGCCTTTTTTTTAAAGTACATTCCTTTTCCTTGAATGTGATCATACTGTGCTCTGTGTGATAAGCCGTGTGACCGCAATTTTCCTTTGACTTATATCACAACATTCGCATTGAAAGCGGCTATGCAACTTCGCTGTTTTATATCTTTCAAGTATAAGTTCATTCGATATAATTTTTTTTTTTTGCGGGAGGCGTCTGTATATTAACTAGTTGATTATTAACAAAAAGAAAAGACAAAAGATAACCTGTATTATCTTCTTCTTAAAATATATTTTACGCCTGAAACTTTGTATCTGAAGATAAGGTTTTGTTCTTTCTACTTGATGAAGAGCCCTGAAAATGAGCTATCTTTCGGTCAAAGCTAGCAGCATATTTTTTCTTCGGCAAAATCGTTTATCTCGTAATAAGGATGACTTGAATTTTCATCATCATCATCATCATCAGCCCACCTCTGCCCACTGTTGGGTATAGGCCTTTTTCCCCTCACGCCACCTCTCACGGTCCCACGGTGACAGAGTGGCGGCCGAGAACTGGACGACGATCAGTTGGAAGACCAGCAGCCCGATGGTCGGACGACATTGTCATAGCGGCGGAGGGTCCATGGATGCGGATGACTTGAATTTTACCAGCGGAAAATTGGCCGAAAGGTTTTTTCGTTCGGCTCAGAAAAAAAGCATACTTACTTAACCGAAATATTTTCGCTTCTATCAAAAAATCTATGCAAATTGAATAGAATAACTTCAATCAATAAACAAGCACATATTCAACGAAACATAAAACTTTTTTTAAATATTCCATGTTGGAACTGCAGAATTTTATGGCGTTTTTTATTCAAGTTTTACCCGAGCGCAGTTTGCGATTATACGAGCTACACTATGGGATACCAAAAACCTATCGAATACCAATGTATTCACACGAGAAACTATTCGACGTATCGCCAACGTTGCTAAACTAAATAGGACCAAAGGAAGAAGCATATAAGGACGTCATTTGGTAGATACGAAACGTGGAAATTCTAATATCCTTATAGCCGAACGGGACGTTAAAAGCTTGTTATTTTAAGGAATCTACATCCGATAGTTCCGAATACTCAAAGGGTCGACAGGTCTAACAAGGGTTTCATGAAAACGCAAGCTTAAAGGTGTAAACGTTTCCTTAATAGTGATCAAGGGCTGGGAAAGGTATTACCCCTTAGAAAGTGTTGGATAGAATATATAAAGATCAAAAAGAGCTTATCGTAAAAATAGAAACGAGTTTAGGCAAGTCACTTGCGCCTTGTTGAATTTAGCACTTTATTACAGCAATTTGAACATCTCATTTTGCTTTTAAAGTGGCGAGATTGGATCTAAAATACTCTGTTGTTATCAATAACAGCACCATACACGTTGAGCATAAAATTTAATTTCCTGTCTCTACAATGGAGATGGATGAGCGTCTTCGAGTTGTTATCAAAGTGAAGATTGGATTTTTTTTTATTAAATCTTCAATGTTATTTTAATATGGATTGGGAAAGATTCTGACAACAATATTAGCAGTTCTAGGTACACATTTACTTACATACTAGGTGGACAATGGGTGTGTGAGGTTAGTCTGACGATTTTGTCCCTAATTATAAACTTAGACCTTCCCATCTAGGTCTGATGATTTATGCCGCGTCCAGTGGCATTTCTACTTACACTATAATATAGATAAAGCAACCACCTGGATGGTACAATGCCTTGGACATGTTTTATATGTAGAAGGCTTGCCCGGCACTTATAATACCATACTCCCCCTGCCCCTTCGGAAATATGGGCGTGAGGGTGACACAGTCACCTTTTCTCAGTTCCGCGTCATAGCCTGCGCAGGGATGGGATGTGACGCGTCGTTCGCTGGACCGGAATCAATTGCGCGAGTGACCCTTTGATATAGGCGCCTTGCCCTTTGTTCTTAGATTGATGCGGCGATAAAGGGGAAGTGACAATGTAAACAGAAAGGGTGTCAACATCTATTTATTACGAGTATGTGCCATGCAAATGCAAAACAAATACCTACTTATGCTGACTTGGATTTTGTCTACGCTCGTTGTAGAGATAATGCATGAAATAATCGATACAAATAAACTAGTGGTTCGCCCCGAACTTTGAACTCGCGACCCTCTATCTCAGTAACCCCTCGACCGATTTGGCTCATGTTCGAACTTAAAAATTCTCTAGGCCTCATTTACCCGCTTACGAAATTTCATGACAATCCGACTACATTTACTCAAGTTATCGTCGAACGAACATTCATACATACATACATACATACAAACGCCGGATTGTTCCAGTAGACTCGGAGAACTTCGCTCGCTTCGCTCGCTCGTTCAATAAGATGAATATAGCCCGGCAAGAAAAAGAAGAAAAAAAGGGGGCCAAAACCAAGGTTGGCTTATTCAGACGCAAACATAAAATATCCAAGATTGTCATGTCAGCTTTAAAATGATCGCGTAAATTACTTTGTAACGTATCAGATGGCGATGTGACGGACTCGTGATTTCTCAGCAGAAGAAGCGAAAATCTCCGAATGGGTCGTAAAGTCGAACGAGAGCATTCCCGTAATGCCGTTCATTCTGTGAGACAATGTTTGTTCATCAAAATATGCTCGTTGGCGAGTGGCGACCGCAGTGGTGGCAGCAGGAATGTATACTTCACATTCAGACTTTATTTTTTTAACTATTCTATGTTCTTCTATTCTGATCTAAATTAACACAATTTTCACGCCTCATTTGCTGGATCACGCCATCAACTAAAAATCGTAGACACAGAGAAACAGACATAGAGAGAAATAGAGGGTTGTCTTGACCACGCGTAGGTGATTAGCCTTTGAAATATTATTATTGATCATGTATATTTGGATACCCATACATCACATAAATACTCCGTAAACATCCTGTTAACATTTAATTTCTGGTGTACAATAAAGTGTTCTCTATCTATCTATCTAAACATAATTATTGTAAAATGTATCAAATTGCATAAAAATATTAGTAGAGTCCGTAAAAATTCTTGGTTTCGTGGTGAAAATGGGGATTTGCTTATCATTATTTTAGCTTTTCCTAGCCACTATTTACAATGTAAAATTTGTAGCCACAATTGTCTTTTACGAAAAAAATATTGATAATAACCAATATTTTTTTTGTTTTTTCAGAAGACAATGTGCTTTGTACTCTTACGTCCCCATACAAAAAATCTAGCTAAGCCTGAGATCGTCGAGTACGCAATCCTGTAACAAAGGCACATCTAGCAGATAGACGACAGCACATCGCACCAAGCTGACACGAGACATGAGTGGTTTAATTTAATGCCAGAGAATCGCGGCAAGACGGCGCGTGTGTCACGCATGTTGACTCCACGTATGGCGGCGTCAATTCATTATTATTAAATCCTGAAATAGATGTTTCTTCGAAATAAACGCTTGTAAATTGGTTGTTGAGGGGTACAATCAGATAGAAATTAATTTGATCTCACGTGAGCGAGAATCGCTTGTAATGCGTCCTAATAGCTTAATTTTAGCCGAGAAAACGTTGTAGCACTTTTCTCCACCGATATACTAAAGGGACCACGAAAAAACCCCTTTTTCTTCTTACATAACTGAGTTACATAACTAGCTAGAAAAAACGTAAAAGACAATCCCTAAAATATTACGAAGACAACTTGATTTATTTGTATGAAGGAGAGCGTCTGTAAGTTTCATCCCAGGGGGTAGTTTTACCTCCTCCCCTTTAGGGTGCTTTCTCACCACACGGCACTGCTAGACAAACTAGATCACCAAGGACTTTTCTCTGCTTCGTAAAACCCGGTTCAATCCGGAATTAACTAAAAGTTAATCAGAGTTCGGTTTCCACGGATTTTCCAATGAAGTCTATGAGATTGTGGAGTGTAGTGTATTTTGTGTGAAAGGTGGACGGTGTGGTATCGCGCTTAGCGCAGCGAGATGTCCGCACCTGCGTCCTGTTTGCGGACTGCTGCAGTAACTCATAGCTAGGGTGTCCATCGGTCTCACTTATATATGTTTTAAAGCCGTCCTAAGGATAAATAAATCAATTGTTTTAAAATATTTTTCCCACCGATTAACATCAGATTTTGAGATGACCTTTATACTTTCGACTGGATACAGCCTACATTCTACTGAGCAAAGGTTTAGCATTGAAGTGTTTTCCTAGGAAGAAACAATTAGGAGCATGAAAAAGATCATCCGTCCGTCAGATTGTCTGGCCTTGAATAAAGAGGCCAGTGGGTGTTAGGCCCAAATCCCTTCGAAATCATTTCACAAATGGCCGCCCTAATCAGGGGCGACAAAAAGCCACAGACAAATGTTCCGTGCTGAGCGGGCGAGCGGTTTTTGCTCAAGTTTTTGCTGCAGTGTTACATGCGCTTTGTTTATAATTAAAACAAAAAGTAACTTTACCGCTGACACTAGTCGTTGTTTAAAAATAATAACATTTTCCATCCTTGTTTCTAATTAGAATCGTACGTAGGTAGCTCGTAACCTGGGTAAAAGGTGATTTATTTCCCGGATCGCGCGGAAATAAGAAAATTATCCCCCACGCATCCGATCTAAAAACAGATGGCACCTTAATTATCCGACACGGGTTTTTCTTATGAATGAAGCGCTAATGATTGCTGGCGGTTTTCCCTGTACGATTTCTCCAACAATTTACGCATTGAATATTCTTTTATTATCCACGTATTTTAGCCGTTATTTGGTTCGGAATTACTAGTGGTTCGCCCCGAACTATGAACTCGCGACCCCATATCTCAGCAATCCCTCGACCGATTTGGCTCATGTTCGAACTTAAAAATTCTCTTTACCTCATTTACCTGCCTACCAAATTTCATGACGGTCCAACTAAATTTACTCAAGTTATCGTGGAACGAACATTCATACAGTATACATACATACAAACATACATACATACATACGCCGGATTGTTCCAGTAGACTCGGAGAACTTCGCTCGCTTCGCTCGCTCGTCCAATTAAAATTTCGTAAGGTCGACGATAGGGCGAAGAAAGTAATCGATGAGATTGGCGCCTAATCGAGGGGGTAGCGTGAAAAAGGATAGAATACATAATTCAAGAGTCGAGAGGTTGTTTGCGTGATGCAGTTTATTTGAGTTTTCGTTTAGTCACCATCATTAGTGCAAACGTCATCATTAGAATTAGTGTACTCGTGGTAGACCCACGATCAATCTACTGCAGGGATCAGACAAATGCAGCGCAAATACGAATGGGAAGGTATTGTTGAAAAGAAGCAAAACTCGCATTAATCATTGTCTCCCAACGAAGTTCCTCTAATTTGTTTTTGTTTTCGAAAAACGATCCTCCATTATTTACCCTAGTTAGTCCACCAATTTAGGTCAATTTAGCTCTATCTACTAAGACCGTGTAATGAAGTCAGACGTAGATTATTATTTACTAGCTTTTGCCCGCGACTTCGTCCGACTCCGCGCAGACTTATTTTTTTTCTCAAATTTAAAAATATGTTCGTGCGTGCATTTACATAGCTTTGATTTGTTAAAACATTGTGAAAGTCAATGAAAACAATATTTAAAAAATACTTTTCTCTCGCCACATCGTTCACATTTTATTAATTTAAAAATTAACGGAACGTCATAGAGCAAAAAAAATTTTGGTTGTGATCTCTATCACCGGGTGCTATTACCCTGTAAAAAGAGTTAGGTACTTTTCTAACACCTTGTATAACTCTATCAGAGTGGACTCAAAGTTTCGGGCGAAAATTCCCTTGAATATCTTGTCGTTTCGTTGAAGAATGCAATTTTAAAGTGAACGTTCCATTCTAAACAAGATGCTGCCCTAGTTTGTCGCGCGAGCTCTTGAAGAAGGCAAATTGGAATCGCAGCGAAATTTTGTCGGTAAAGTTAAAAAATTACGTAAAACCACAACATTTTCCTTTATTGATAGCGGAAAGTGTAGGAAAATAAACCAGATTACCAGATGACGCAGTTCAGCCCATCTCCTTTCAATATTTTGAGATGAATTTGATGCGCTGTAAGTTTTAATGATACAAAATAGTCGTATTAACAAACACTTTTGTTATTTGTTGTACATTACCAAAATGTCGTAAAATAAAACGAAATTTGGTAATGTAACGAAAACCTTTCATAAAACGAGTTAGCAATACTAACTGAAAGGGCACAAAATCTGAGTGGATTGGTACTACTTGGTAGTGCTAAGCTATGTTTGTGAATAAAATTGATTAACTTGATTTTCGCTGTACGACGACAATTTTAATCAACTTGTAATTCTGATATTTGGGTCGAGCGATAGGAGAAGGTACGCGTGAAGTGACAACGTGTCATACATAGGGCGCTGGCCGCATCGCCGGCGCCACGTTCTTAGAAGTCCTTTGTGCCAGGATCAAGAGGCGAAAGCAGGTCGAGAGAGGACAGAGAAGGGGCCGCTTTCTTTGTGACGATAATATGAAAATATCCTACATGTAGGTAGCTATGTACTTAGATGTCCACTTTAAAGAGACGTATGTTTTCATTGAATTGAAACCCTTTAAGTGCTTTGAAGCTCGGATAGAATTGGAAGAAGAGGAGCGAACTTTTTTTTAACTTTTAAAACGGTTCACTACTTTTTTTTTTGTTTCGTACGCGATGGGTGCTAAACGCTGTCTGTCTGTCTTTTTGTCTGTCCGTTTTTTTGCATCATTCGGGTACGGAACCCTAAAACGGCCAAGTGCGAGTCGGGTCGGGTCCGTAAACAATCAGTATTTTTTTCCAAATACATGACGCAGACTAGTGGTACAGAATTGGTGCGCGAGTCCGACTCGCACTTCACCAGTTTTTTACAGTTATACCTATGTTATACCTACGTAAGTTAATACTACGTCAAAACCACAATGTTTCAGTAGCAGCGTCGTTCTCTCTCAAAAGGTCATTTACATGCTGAAATTGTGGCATCAGTGTCATAAAGCAGAGCACCCATTAGCAGACGCGAATGAAGTGTAGTGCGGCCATTAGTTATCGTATACATGGACGAGGGTTCAAAGGGGTTCGCGATACTGCTGGGCGTCCATTTCTTGCACCAGCGTATACAATTTCTTGCTACGAGCTTAATGAGTGCCGACTTAAACCTTCTACTTTGTTAAATACTATTGGATCATTGTTTGTGGTACAGTTTTGCAATGTGTGCATGGGACTTTTCAGGAGTGAGTTGTGGTGAGTTAAAATTTTTTCGATGATGACGTAATTTGTCCAGAACTGGGTGAATCGCCAAAACGATTTCGTTTTGACGATTGACGGGTCCGGGTCCGTGGGTGCGCGAGAACGACGCATGGGTGGGTATGTCTGCCTACATATAAAAATATATCTCCTTTGTTAAAATTGGGTTTTATCATCTTTGATGGCTATTTTGTTTGTTTCTTGTAAATAAATACTTCTATTCTATTCTATGGTAACCCAATGGTTGCTGAAACTGGTGGCGTAGCAAATTACAGTTCCTGGGTCAAATCTATTCGAGTAGCAGTCACATCACCCATTTAAAACTACCTTGAAAACAATCTGCTTTAAGGCTGGAAGATAGCAGCGTGGCGGAAACATCAAAAATTTCTGAAAATTTTCCACTTTTTATCGTCCACCCTTAATACATACCTACCTATATTTGAAGTCATTAAGTGATCAAGAAAACTATACTCAATTCCCACTTTAAAACCATGATGACACATGATGATGATTGCAATCGGTCAATTCAGATGCATAAGCGGCGATATCAAAGTTAACAGCCCGATAGTCTTTCTTTCTCTATGTTGATCAAAAGAGTGGGAGAGAAATATCGTATCCATGTAAAGCACTCAGCGTAGCATAAGGATGGGTTAGGCAGTACACAAGGGGATAAAAACTTTATGCATATCACTCTTTTGTTTGACGTAGTGTGGGATAGATGCACTCTAACCAATACTTGTGCTACGCTTGCAGGTAGTGTCCACCTAACCAACACGTCTCTCAAGTTTGAATTTTCCAATCAATAGTTTCACGGCAACTCGGGAATAGTAGCGCAATATGTTACTACAGAAGGACATCTTTTCAATAAGACTAGCTGAATCGGTTATTTTAGAAGTGGAACAAGTCACGGAACGAAATTATTTCATGAGACGAAAACAGTTACGTCCGTATTGCCATAGACAATTGCCATTTGCGAATAAACCTGACTTGGTTCAGTTATCCAAATCCCCTCGATGTATATAATTTTGTTGTAAAGTGATTGCGAAAGAAGACAAATTGATTATAATCGCGTTTGAATTAGACTTATTTCCGTCTAATTCGTTGATCATCTTCAACTCCAGTCGGAGTACCTACCTATGTGAGTGCGAAACACTACTTACAGATTTTTATCGTTCACTAACCGAATGTCTTATTATTGTGCGAACGAAGTTTTATTGGACTGACTGGGGCTCGATGGGCAAAAGCCCTCTCTCAGACAGAGAGTTCGAGCTTAATCACCACGCGTGCTCGATGCGGATTGGCGATTTTCGCGTTCAAGTACGCTCAGGTTTCCTCACGATGTTTTTCCTTCACCGTTCGCGAGTGGTATTGCTACAACAAATTTACAAATGTACGTAACTTTGAAATAAATTTTAAAGTCATAGGTACATGCCCGCACCGGGAATCGAACCTAGGTCTCTCGCTTCCGAGACCATTGAGTACCTACCACTAGGCCACCACCGCTCTCATATGCTTACCTTTACCTCTAGTCTTACAGTCTCTTGTGGATACCGTTTAGTTAGATTTTGTAGATCTTCTGTAAAGTTCATTTTGCAGTTGTGCTTGCGAGATTTATGTTTGTTATTGTTCAGGAGCGATAACCGGTTAACCGCCACCACCCGGGCGAAATACGCGTCGCAATATTTTTCTCATGAAGTATAATAACTATGTATCTTTAAATGTTTCCCTAGCACGGGTTAGTTCTTTAGAAAGAAACAAAAACTTACCTTGTTTTTACCCGACTACGCCAAGCAAAAAGGTTATGATTTTAGCAGCGAAATGACTTAGGTCTTCGTTGAAAAACATAAAATATAAATAGAAGTTAAAAAACTAAAACACGACTACCAAAAGGCTTGAAACAAGATCTGCTTATCCTTAAAACACATAAGCAGATCTTGTTTCAAGCCTTTTACCTATGCGTCTATTTTAGAGATAAGCTGTCTTGTTTCAAATCTTTTTGGTAGTCAGATTTTAGTTTTTATCTTATATTTTTTTACGTTCAATACCTTGGCATCTAGAAGCGTCCAAGTGATGCCTTTACCCATCTAGTGTGAGTGGATATGCCATTATGTCCTAGTAGTAGGTACAATTTGCTTGCTCAAAGAAAAATACATTAGTTACCTACGTAGATTATATCAGCGCCCTGAAAGGCTTCCTTTGCCCAAAAAAAAAGATAGTGTATTTTATCGTCATAGAAACGGCCAAAACGCAGGTAGGCAACTTTTGTGCCTGAAATTGGTTGGGAATAGTCTCCTCTATAAGGTTGTCTGGAAGAGATCGCTTTTAGCGATAAGACCGCCGTCTGTACTTTTAGGTTAAGAAAATTCTTGTAAATTAATTTCTGGTGTACAATAAAGTGTTCTCTCTCTTTCTCTCTCTCTCTATAACCTCCTAACGGGAATAGGCCGAATTTCCAATACTAACCCTGTACATACAACCCGCGTTTTCCGACCGGGTGGTTTAGTAACTGTAGATGCAGTTTTTCTTATGTTGCTATTCCTTGGTCCCACCGCGGCGGATTCTGACTGTGTGCGGAGCTGTGGCCAAGTTTATTCGCGGTGCGACTCGATAAACTACAGCCGTCGGTCTAAGCCGGCTCCGCGGGACTGTGGGCTGGCTGCATTGCGGCGGCGGTAACGGCGAGAACGTGACCCGCGCGCGCGCCTCTCCACAATAACAAGAGAAGTAGTAATAAAAGTTGTGTTTCTTTCACAAAACACACAGACGCAGCGTACTACACAGAAGACAAATTTTCAGGCCATCAACTCAAAAGTGGGCCAACTTTTCAAGACGAAATTGATATTAATTCGTTCGAAAGTCCGTTATTGGCAACATATATTTTTCTTTTGTTTTATATTCTCTAATTTTGCATTAATTATAACTTTTCGACACAAACTACAGTCCACTTTTACTAAAAACCTGCGCCCACCATCTATAGCACCTACATTTATAATCCGTTGCTTGGAACCAACATAACCAGCGCCTACATATTGACTTATATGCTGGGCAACCCTACCTTATTAACTATTTTAACAATGTATAGTGGTCATTACACTTATCTAGTGTGAGTTAAGATGCCACTGGAAGCTACATAAATCATATTATTACGTAGACTTACCTAAGTCTTAAGATTTAATTTATATAAAGGCCTTTGCATCTACGTAATGAGATGATTTATACAGCGTCCAGTGGTACCTTCACTCACACTAGATGGGTGAAGAGACCATTCGGCGCTGCAGTGCCTGGGACATTGTTTTAGATGGAGTGGGGTTACCCAGCACCTATACCATCCTGACAGCTTAGTCGGCCTAGCCCACAGGAAAGACAAGTCAATACGTATGGAGCCAACTAAGCCGCGGGTTTTCTCACGATGTTTTTCCTTCACCGTTAGCGAGTGGTATTGCTACAACAAATTCACAGATTTAATTTGGGTAAATACTTGCCACATATTTTTACTGAGAATGTTTCTCAAATAACATAAGTAGCCGTCTACATTTGAACTGTTTTGCCATTGTATAAAAAGTTTTTACGCAAAGTAAGTGGTGAAGAACTCTACTTATTCACGTGAAATAAACACCAGAGTTGAGAGAGGATGTGAAACTGAACAAGGCAAGACACGAGCGCGGCGACACTGAAAACTAATCCTCTAAAAACCTAAACGTGGTTTAAGTCTCTCAGTAAAACTGCTGCACATTTTGCTCTATTTCTCCAAAAATAAAACTTCACGGAAGCACCAAAAGCATTCACTAGGAAGCCGGGCAGGTATTAGGGATTTCGTTTTATTGTTTCAAACACAACATTTCACCTTGCGAAAATTCAGAATGAAAATTCCGGTGCAAAATATAAAGAATAAAATCAACAGAAATACGTGAGTGGAAAGCGAAATGTAGCGCAGTGTGCATGGACAGGCATATTCACACACCTACCTGCATACGGCGAGGATAATCCGCCATGTAACATGAATATACATATACACTCATGGTAAATTGCAACACCGCCAGAAACACATTCCGAAAATGTTTTTGTAGCGTGCATGCATTTTATTACTATAGTATTTTTGCCGAGCACTTTGTTTTCTCATTACTTTCGCTTTCATGAGATGATTATGCGTGCACACAGATATACAACGCGTTACAAAACATCGTAACTCTTTTTACAGGGTGAAACCTACTGGTCAACAGGATGGCAATTCTGTAAAAAAAAAACATCAGAATTAAAAATGTTTCATAACTTTTTTTTGTTTTTGATATTAGTTTAAATTTAAAAACATGTTTGTGTGTGTGAAGGTGCATTTGCATAGGTTTGAGTTGTTAAAAAATTGTGAAAGTCAATGAAAACATTTTGTTTATTTAAAAATTGCTCTCATGAAATAAAATAAAAAAAAATAAAGTCCCTATCACTGGGTGCTATTACCCTGAAAAAAGAGTTATGATCTTTTGTAACACCTTGTATAGGTACCACCTAGGTACATAAAAAGTGAAGGAGAACTGAGGATTTTCTACATAAAGGTCTTATCCTCAATGCAAGTGGAAATGTAGAGTCTACATTTAACTGCGTTACACTACTTTTCTTAAGTGGCGTCGTAACAAACTTGGGCGTCTAGGGGCATGGGATGCACTCTAAACTTGTTCTTGGAGAGATTGTTGTACAAGAACCGGCCGAGCGAGAATAGATACTGGGGGAAAGGTTCTAATTAGCCCGCGCGTGCAAATCCCTGCGTAGAATTAATCGAAAGGTTCATCTAGCATCAATGACAGAATAGACCCTCTGCTTTTCTGTAAAAAAATCCGCACAGTTCCGCGGGACAAAACCAATTTCTTGCCTTGAAAATTGCTTTATTACAATGAAAAATTTACGGGATTATTTATGGTGCTTAATTTTAGAGAAAATACAAAATATACTGGGGTGTGATTTTTTAAATCATGATGACGTTTTCACGCGTGATAATAAATTCGTTTCACACTTCACTGAAACACCATTTTTTTAATCTCGTAAGTACACGACCTCGTTTCGTCTTTAAGTTAATTTGACAGTAAAAGTATATTGTCAAATCAACCATGATGGTTGCCGGAATATTATCAAGAACGAAGAAGTCCACGTTGGCAAAATTAAATATTCCAACCATTTGTATAGAAACTACAACCTCTTTTATTTATGTTTACTATTCTCTTTAAGATTTTTCTAAATGATCGTGTTTTGTTTTTTATTGTTATTCGTTACTGCCTAGTTACCGCTCTACATTTTCAAATGAGCACACCATTTATTTTCTTCTTTTGTTTTAAGTTTTTTCTCTACTTATTGCTTAGAAATGATAGATGAGGATATTTTTTTTGTTACATGACCTAATTTTATTAACCCCCGACCTAAAAAGAGGGGTGTTATAAGTTTGCATTATGAGATATGCTATTTAGTAGCTAAAATGTTTATGGGATTTTTTTTTTCATTTAGTAGTTATAAAGCCTATTGTATGCTGGCAAGCTAGATGGCGCTTGTTACGATGCTTTCTCTATAAATCTCAAATTAAATGGCACAGGCGGTCATATTAAGCCATCTTTAACACAAACAACGTAAAACCTCCATTTTGCTTGCGAGTACACAAATCATGTTTCACGCTTCGTTCCAAGCAGAGCTTTCATTTTGTACTATTCGCAGTGAGAGCCCCACCGCTGGCAATCAGAAAGCAATTTTCGCTGTTCGACAGCAGACAGCACCACAGATTAGATAGAGACGATTAGTACTTACCGCCACATTCTATAACAAGAAAGTCAACTACCATAAAGCGTGAAGCATTTTTTTACACCCTTCTTTCAAACCGACCAACTGAAACGGACCAACAATTTTTCTTTCCTGACGATATTTGACTGGTTTGATTACATATCGCAACCGTTGCACAATCACTGCTTCTAATTTCAAGACACGTAATCAGGGAGCCAGCTTGACGGCTAATCCAGACAACCTACGAGCTCGGCAAAACTTCCTGCCCGTCTATAATTGGTAGCTAATGGTACCTCGCAATAACTACTAATAGAAAAATGTGCTGTGAAGTGTTCTTCTTTAGGTACGGTCTGCCACAGTCTAGGATACCCCATGGTAGCTCTTACCGCGCGCGGCATAAGGGCGCCAATCAAACAAAAAGAGGTGACCGAGTGTACCTACCTTATTTAGGTCATTTGCTTCCTAGGTATTCTTATTTAGGAAGTGAATACTTTTCTCTGACATGATTTTATGAGTCGATGTTATTGCTATCTAAGTATCACGAATCATTCATGAAAATGAAAATTAAAAATATGAATAGGTAATAGTAATAAACTAGAACAGTAATTCATGAAATCATGAAGTCACTTAGGCTGGTATTAATAGTCCTCTGAGATCACCTACTTGAGATCGGTCTCAAGTAGGTGAACTCAGAAAACAAAAATCACCGACTTGAGACATTGGCTTATTAATAAACCTATCTTAGGCGCGAACTTGAGTCCTCGATTTGAGTAAAGAATGAACTATTTGAACGAATGATACCATTTAAAGTTCAAAATGTGGTCAAACAGCTTAAACCCAACTCAAAAGTACTAGGCGCCCATACATTATAAAGAGACTATTCGAAAAGGCACAACCTGAGTTTGGCCTCCTTTTGGTCCATAAAATTGTCCATGGTCCGGTGTTATTCAGTTGTCAACTTTTCATTTCTATAATAGTCCAGGATTCCACAAACATAAAAGTGATGTTACAAGATATAACACGAACTCTACTCCATATAGGTACTCGATTATAATAACTAGTGGTTCACCCCGAACTGTGAACTCAGGATGACTAACTTTTTGCTAACCCCATATCCACTCTTCGTCCGATTTGGATTTGGATGTTAGAATTTTAAAATTCTTTTAATTCCATTAAGCCGCCTTTATATTTTTATGACGACACAATCATTCATACATACAAACATACAAACATACTTCGATCGCTCGTTCAATATGACGACACAATTTTGTAGCGGCATCCTGGTCTAGACAAAAAGGAACAGATCTGACTCGCTTCAGCCATTTTTATTCAGCATTGTTATTCGTTACTTTGGCAACAGAGAGCATGATCTTGAGTGAGTAACTCAGCATATTAATAAAGCAGCGCTTACTTGAGACCGATCTCAAGTCCTCGACTTGAGTCAAGAATGAACTAATTCAACGACTTGAGTAAAGAATGTACTAGGCTACCATACATTAGAAAGAGGCTAGCCACAACCTCAGTTTGACCTTCAAAGAGGTTCGTAAGGTGAACAACTTTTTTCACGCTTTTCAGAACTGTCGAATAAAAGAAAAAACTTTTTCTACTGTCAAACATCAGTCAAACTACGAAAATAATTATTATAAAAATGTCTCGTAAATTCTTGTGATTTTCAGTATATTGAACGTTTTAGTCGGTTATGGATAATAAGTGGCGCCAGAGAGGTTATTTTCAATATTTTGGCCGAAAAATATCATGCCGGAAACTTCCAACAGAGAGCTTCAGTTCATTCGAGCTTCCGTTTTTCGAGCTTCAGTACCTAGCGGACCCAGTTGGATGACCTCTACAAACGAGTTGCTGACAAGACAGGTATTTATTCACGATTAATGTATAAAATATACATAGTTCACGATACAAGTTACAGATATCGTCAGTTGGGTCATTAAAATACCCCATCATCAATGTTTTTTGCGCATTTAATATAACTTTAGAGGTTATGTTTACGTAGAGAAAGTAGTAATTTGCCAAGCGAATTTATAATAAATTATAGCGACTGCAAACCTAACGTTTGATCGTTGCGCACATCATTCTACTACATTAATGTTTTATTTTGATTACAGGAAAATCAGAAAGTACCTACTGTCCGACGCATAATCGACGAAGTTAGGGCGTTATGATAGGATGGATAAAAACCAAGGCAATTTTAAAACACCAGCTTTGGTCTCGAAACCTGGAATAATGTGTGGAGAATGAACACATAAAATGAGGGGAAGAATACTCGACTCAGCGCAAATTCATGTCAGGTGTAGAAATTTTAGATGATGATTAGGAAACAATATTGTATTAATTGAACGAGCGAGCGAAGCGAGCGAAGTTCTCCGAGTCTACTTGAACAATCCGGCGTTTGTATGTATGTATGTATGTATGTATGTATGTATGTATGTATGTATGTATGTATGTATGTATGTATGAATGTTCGTTCGACGATAACTTGAGTAAATTAAGTCCGATCGTCATAAAATTCAGTAGGCAGGTAAATGAGGCAAAGAGAATTTTTAAGTTCGAACATGAGCCAAATCGGTCGAGGGGTTGCCGAGATATGGGGTTGTTAAGGTTATATGGGATGAGAGAGGGCGCCACTGCTGCCTCTCAGTAACATTAAAATAGTGCTAAAAAGTGATTTTAAAAGTGATAAAAACGTAAATCTAATCAGTAAACAGTGAAACCAGTGATAAAAACTAACAAAAGTGAACTATAAATACAAATTCTGTTTGGAAACAATATTGTGGATATCGGACGTAAAACTCAGTGGAAACAATAAAAATAAACTTTTACGGGTCGCGAAATAATCGGTAACAAGAACTCTATTTTAATCCAATAAATCCAAAAATAACCAAAAATTTTGCTAATAATAATTTCTAGGGTCCAAAGTACACCAGATTAGAAAATTCAAAACAGCGCCATCTATTTTAAAAAAATATAATTATATTGTTATTCTACTTTCTAACAGAGGGCGTGACTAAAGTTTGTTTATCAGAGCCATCTAGTGTTCAAAATTATAAACCAAAAAGTCCTTCTATGCTACAATAGAGGTCGCTTTACTTCAAAACTTCAAGAGAGTCCTATAAATATCCTATAATTAAAATGGAAGAAATACTAGATAAACTACAAAAATATCCAAAATGATCTAGAGGCACAAAAACTTGAAATAAGATAAAGCGGCGAACAAGTTACAGAAAACATATGAGGCCAAGAGAATTTTTAAGTTCGAACATGAGCCAAATCGGTCGAGGGGTTGCAGAGATATGGGGTCGCGAGTTCATAGTTCGGGGCGAACCACTAGTAAATATGTTACAACTCTCCCAGGCTTGTTTATTTTCCAATTAGAAAAAAAAAAGATAATTATGTAACATTAATGAAGGTCTTCCCTATTCAGATTTATCTTCAAGTATCAACTTAATTTACTGAATACCTACTACTCGTATGAATGATACCACACCCTCAAGGTTTCCCTACTATATCCGCTTTATATTTTATGCATGCCTAGTAACCTCTATGGTCCAACTGGGCTTTGAAGGCCGGCAAATTGTCTTAAAAAAACTAGGTACGAGTAAAGAGGTTTGAATTGTATGTTGTGCTGCCATCTACATGATATGTATCATACTACATGAATCTTTCTGTCACCAATCGCCATATAAGAGATTCCGGATGTTTATGCACGCCTAATACCTTCAGACCATTGACATGACGTGACGTCATTCACGTTACAGCACTCAAATTCTATTGTACACACGACAGCACGTCAAAGTGTACACTTTTGTTGTAAAGTCGCCCGTAACGTAACCGAGTAGAGTACTAGCGTGTAAAGGTCGACGTGTTGTCGTGTGTACGTGCGTTTCACGAAATAATTCCCTTGGATTGTACAAAAATAGTCCCTATTACATCGCAATAAGAGTTTCGTCAAGGGAACTCTTTCGTGAAACGCAATAGTGCTCGGATTTTCAGTAAGGAAAGAGTTAAAATATACTTTCTGCCTTTTTATTAGTGTGTGGTGTAGTTTCTTACAAGATTATGGGAGCCTGCAAATAGTAGTTTTTCTTTGAAATTAAAACTTAATTTTGACAACACTTCTGTATTTGGCCAAGTACAAGCTCGTAGCTTCTGATTCTACCATGCCTTTATAGGTAGTATTTGAGTTTTAGATGGTGACGCGGTGGTGGCATAATGGGTAGAACAATGGACTCGGAATCGAGGGATCCTGGTTCGAGTCCCGATGAGGGCATGTACCCTACCCATGACATTAATTTATTTCAAAGTCGCATACATACCAATCCCTGACTGTGAAGGAAAACACCGTGAGGAAACCGGAGCGTCTGAGGCTATATACCAAACTAAACTCAAACTTAGTACCAGCTTATTTTTTTATACCTCAGCTCTTCGGAGTTCTTGCTTGGTAATATGAATGTGGGGCTCTGAACTGCTGGAGTTTTGCAGCTCGAAGAACTCGGGCTGGTAGAAACACATTTCTGGCTAGTCATAGCGATGTGGTAGAGGTGCCGGTCGAATGACGACGACAAATTATTTCACACCACAAGGTCCCTTTCCACGTAACTTCCGATGTCGACGATGGTCCTAAGTATATTGTTAAGCTGCAACTTCTTGCGGTAGGTTCGCTTTGGATGCGCGCTGACTAAACATCATTTTTGTATATTAATTATCAAAGAAATAACTCCCCTTCTTGCTTTGCGTAGTCGGGTAATGAAAAACACGAACTTGAGTCGGCTATCGCCTGCACTTGGAAATGACAGTCGCAAGTCTGGTCTCAAGTAGGTGAACTCACGTAAGATTGTGTCTATTAATATGCCAGCGACTCCGGTCTCAAGTAAGTGATCTTACAGCTTCTTAACATTTTATGCATGCCTAGTACTCTAAACCACGTTGTATTGAAATTGAGACGTCACGGACTGTCAAAAGATGAATGACTCACTCAATTCCGAGCTCAAGTCGGCTCTATTAATATGGCGTCGACTCAAGTAAGTCGACTCACTCAAGTAAGTCGGCTAATGTCAATGTCAATCTCAAGATCGTGTCTATTAATAAGCAAACAGCTACTCAAGTTTGACATTACCCAAGGCTTGACATTTACCTCCTTGAGATCGATCTCAAGTAGGTGAACTCAGACGACTATTAATACCACCCTTACTCTATTAAAAAAAAATACTGCAATACTCAATTCTCATCTGAATATAAGTGAAACAAACTATGGACAGAGATACCAAAACCGGCAAAAAACAAAAAAGAAGGGTAAAGTTAATACTGAGAGTGGCACTGCACTGCCTGCGCAGTGCACTCTGGGACAGGGCTCGAGATAAAGCATTCAGTGGACTGATGATAACGACGCAGTAGAATTGTGCACAAGGTTGGTTCCAGACACATCATTGTGCCATAGATCATAGTCAATATAGTCATCTATCGATAGGCTTATGGGAGGGATCAGGGGGGTTACCCTTGATGTTATTGCGTTCATATTTACTAAGTTTTAAAATAAATTTCTCTTCGAATTCGCATATTCATGCTTTGATTTTATATACGTTGTAATGTTTATTCAAAGGTAAGGCCGTTGTGTAGAATAAAAATATAAAATGCGTCTTAATTAGTAAAATATAGACATTTGTAAATTGCGCGATATTGAAAAAAATACGTCAAGGGTACAGGGGCTGTGCATATAAAGTGTAAACTGACAAAGTGACTAGCTAAAATAATCTGATCGTATACTTACTTACATATTTTAATGTCTCATTCCATGCTAGCGCAAGAGGAAACCTACTCGAGATTCTGTTTTGTTTTTGTGCTTCAAGTTGTTTCGTTAAAGGATTGTAACAACGGTATTAAATATACTTGATTGGACTAACTTTAACTCCATACCAGCCCCTCTACCCTTGACGCATTTTTCCAATACGGCCGCAATGTGGCGCAATTTACAAAATTTAATATTTTACAAATTAAGATGCATTTTGTGTTTTTATTGAAGAAAAGAGCCTTACCTTTGAATAAACATTACAAAGTATTTAAAATCAAAGCATTGCTATGCGAATTCAAAGTGTTTTTTTTTATTTTTTTTTATTTGGTCGCAATAGCGTCAAGGTTAACCCCCCAGCGCTTGAAGTTTGCCTTGTTTACCTATTGCTTACTTTTAGACAGCTTTCCGTTTTATTAAGCCAACCTTCTCTATATTCCTATTTTGTGGTATCTTTACTAGTTGCCACTGCTCGCAGTAATATGAGGCTCTGTAGAACAAAACTGGCATATGGGTGCCTCCCTACATTGCATTTGCCTTTGTTTCGCTTGCCATTCCGTTTCATATTTAATTAACACTCGTAATCCTATCCTATCCTATTCCTATTCCTATTCCTATTCCTATTCCTACTTTCCTACTTATATTATAAAGGCGAAAGTTTGTGAGTGAGTGAGTGTGTTTGTTACCTTATAACGCTGAATCCGCTGGACGGATTTGGATGAAATTTGGAATGTAGATAGCTGAGGCATCAGAATAACATATAGGCTACATATTATTACGCTTTGGCGCTTAATAGCAAAGTCAATGCATAAAGATTATCATATAGTGGCTATTTGTATAAAAGTGAACGACAAAGCCATTTACTTTGGACCCTCTGTCATCACGTAGCTTGGAGCTATTTACTTTCGTAAATCCATCGAAAACTGATCAACGCTGAATTTTGATCTACCAGCGAGCGGAAGATAACATAGAGACCGCATTAGCCCTGAGAAATGACCTAACGAAAATGGTTCCTGTGTGGGCGGAGCCTACAAAATGGTTCCTCTCACGATTTAGTAGTTCGACAGACATGACCGAGAAAACGTCAATTTTGTCAAATTTTGTCGTGAATAATAAACTCTATAAAATGACTTCATGTGCCGTAAAATGATGCAAAAGCCGTGCTGATGTGCACCACAAAGCAGTAGGTATCGGTTACCATACGGAAGTTATGTCTTGGAGCGTTTTTATTCACAACTTTTAATAAACCCAAATAAAAATATGAAACTAACTTCTTCCCGTGGCTTTGCTTGAGGTCTTCGCCGTCTTAGTATGTTTTAACATGATAAATTCATCAGTGCGATTATCTTGGACTCATAAAACGGAACTATAAAACTTTTTTTACCCTCGGCTTTGCTTGCCGCCATTTCTTTTTTTTTTCGTAGATAATGTTGTATTGTTCGATTTTTACTATCTTAGACTTCCTAAAGATCCTGCACGAAAACGGCGATGGTTAGAACCAATCCGTCTGAAACGGAATGAACAGCATTGAAATCCGAGCAGATTTTCTTTTTTGTTATATCATCATCATCAGCCCTTTAACACCCACAAAGGCCTCTTCATGCTTACGCCAACTCTCACGATCCTGTGCCAGGCGCAACCACGGTTTTCCGAGTGTAAAGTCTAAAGAGTTGGGCTATGTCGTCGGAACATCTGGCTGGTGGTCTGCCAACCGATCTCATCCCCTTGGGGTCGCCATTCCACAATGAACTTTGTCCATCTGCCATCGGTACGTCTCGCCAGATGTCTTGCCCACTTGTGATATTAACAATCAAATAAACATTAGACAATATTAGGTACCTATATGTATAACCTCAGATTTATACGAAAACAGACAAACATACAGATTTTCTGTTTATATATATAGAAACTTTTACAGTTCACGATGACAGATTATCAAATATAATCTGTGCAAAGCTTTTGACCTCTGCAGCAGGGCATGACGCTGTCACTGTGAAAAGCCCAATGACATCAATGGCGCGTAAACAATTAACCAATCAAGGAGTTTCCTATTTTCTTATTGGTTTAAAATATTTTTGACAACGCAACCTGCGCGCGTAGATGCGTGTGCCGTGTTAGAGGATGGTTTTTTCTTGAAGAAGTTGTTCCATGTTATCCAGTTCGCTGTGATCTACTAAAAACACACCAAAAAGGCCGCAATGTGCCGCAACTATGCATTAAAATCAAACTATGTCCAACAGCGAAGAAGTTGTTGTCATACGTCACTGTCACCACTGTCACAAAAATGGAATATCAACAAAGCAACAAAGGAGAAATCAACATATTTAATTACCTAAAACAGAAAAAAAACATAGTTTCAGTGATAGCTACTTACAATCTGAAAGAACCAATAAATCCTTACTTTAAAAACTCTGCATTCAGCAGTTTTTATCAAAGCTCTTTACAAAGTTGCGGTCACATCCTGCGATCCTTTAGCCAGACGACATGGTAAATTCATTGAGTGCATTGCTGGTTATTCAGGGAAGAATATGATGCACCAGACCTCGAAGATGGACGGATATTATGACCAAAGCCACACAAAAACACCTGCATGAACTGATCCACATCGCGAGTCATAGACCGCAATGAAAAACTGTTCTCTCTGCCACCTTCAATGATGGTCACGATCCTCAGCATTGAGGGAACGACTGAATGGAATGGAGACCTCGAAGGAAAGTTAAGATACGATGTTCTGACCAAAAACATCCGCTGTGTGTAGCTGTACTGTGCAAGTGTGCAAAACATTGTAGAGTCTTGAGCGACCATAGGCGCATAACATCAACCATTGATGGTGTAACATGAGCACCATGACCGTTTCATTTCCATTAAGTACCTACTCTTATTGAGTACCTAGAAGGACTGGACAGGACCTAAAATGATGTAAAAGTTCACCTGGTGAACTTTTACATCATTTTATTGTCGCCTATACACGTTGTATATTCATTCTTGCATGTGAAAATCCCCGAACCGCCTGCGTGGTGGTGTTGCCGGCATGAAAGATATGTGAGGAATACATCCAGAAGAGGCAGATGCCGATGTTTCGTGTCAATCTTAACTGTACTGACTGACCTGATCATACCTGTCCTGATGCTCTACAGTGCAGCTAATAGGATCTCTCTAGAGGCGACCTCAGCGCGATCAAGTTAACGAGTTTCTAGGACGGCAATGTGTGACACTTTCAACACGAAAGAATAATAAGACTGACGATTTAAAACCGTTGTTTCAGACTTTGGTATCGTAGACGCTAAGAATACGCGTTTGGTGTTTCAGAAGGGCCGCTCCTAGGAAAAAAAAAACAAAATAATAAGAAAACCATACGGATTTTCAATTAGTTTTCTCTTCGTGCCTATAATACGAGAAGGTAACGCTAACTAGGTCTATTGGAGATCTTTTACAGTTTTATAGAATGCCAGACAGATGTTGAGACCTGTAACGTACTGCAGCGAATGCTGATTATTCATTCACCCAACTGCGCAAGCTAACGAGATGTATATACTTGGGTTTCAAACTACCCATTAGGGCTCTCTAACACCGGGAGAGGCAGTGTCCACAAAGGCCAAAAAGGCACGTAGTTTTTGCATAATCATACTTAGAAGACTTGGAACGAGACCAACTGAACAGAGACAGAACCCAGCCTGAAAGTTTGCAGTAAGCAGCAGCAGATTAGCGGACTCTCAATTATGGGATAAGGCTAAAAAAGAGAAGATAATCTTCGAGTGTGTCTTGAAATGCAGGTAACCCACGTTCAATCAGTTATTCGCCGATAACAGTAGGTATCTGCTTCTTTACTCCGTTGAGGTTGGAAGAAGCAGATAACAACTCGTGGTCAACGGAAACGAAGTCTTGGGCCATCGCTTTGATAGCGCTGGGTGGGGTTCATACTAGGTGGTCAAAAATATGCTAGGTACCATTGCTAATATCCTTTTTCTTTTATCCACGTAAATGAAGTCGCGGCCACAAGCTATAAACTATAAAATGCTATCTTTTCCCCTGACTGACGTCGATGGCGGGGGGAAAATAGAGCTGCAACTTTTTATTTTAGTCAGCGCGGACGAAGTCGCGGGCAAAAGCTAGTAAAAAATAAAGTTAAAACAATGCATTGTGTTGAAATGCTTTTGGTTTTGTAGTTATGACTATAAATGGCTACGAAAATTATTTATTCTTTATCTTGTTATGAAATTTTTTATTACAAATTAGGATATAATTTTAAGGTGATAGAGGTAAACTACGAGGTATTCGGGGAATCAACACAATAATAGTACCCTTCCTTCTAAATTAAACCTTCTAATTTAACATAACAATTGCACGTTTAAACAAACGTTGATATCCCATACTCAAGCCCAATTTCATAATGTGCAAATCCTTAAACAATCAGAGGTGCAAATCATAATCACGGCACCTTTGTTCATTCCGGCACATTCGCTAAAATTCCACCCAAACGCTTACAACTCGCAGCTCGCCCAATCTGTTTGTTCTTGCCAAATTGTCTTTACATTAAATTTATAGTACGAGAATAATGTATAGAATAATTCGCGCGTTATTTACACTCAGCCGATTGTAAATAATTATGGTTAATACGCGAATTGGTATAAAAAATGCCTATGCTATTTCGTAATAATTAGTAATTACAAACAATCGTTGTTGGCGACAGATATTTTGTTGTACCTACTGTTACCAAATGAATGAGCTATGTGTGCTTGGGACTAACGGGATAAACGTGCGTCCTGAAAGTCCTTTAATGTTTTCAAGTTGGTCTGTTGTTCCGTTTTTTCACCATGTGATCGTTGTGGACGTTTCAGTACAAAATAAAATAAGCCGCGGCTCAACATAAATACCCATCTAGGACCTACTTTGATTGTGGTTGAACTCCAATATTCAGACTCAATTTCGCGCGAAAATCAACCAATTTAACTTTGATACCCGCTCAGCTAAGTATGCTAATAAAACGGACAGCATTTTTAATTATGGCGTTTAAAATTAGCCTGCTTTGTGGGCCCGCCCTTGCTCCCCGCGCCGCGTAAACTTCACAAAGGAAGCCGGGAAAAAAACTGTTACCATTATTTGTAATAAAAAAGAGAGAACAATTTCAGAAAGAAGCCAAACCGCGCCTGTGTCGTGGTTCAACAACGTAACATAAAAGACCTTCCGGACCATTAGGTTGAATTCTCAAAATGTTGAATTCTTATAATGTTGAACTCTCGCGAACTAGTGGTTGCCTGGAAGAAATTGCTGTAAGCAATAAGGCCGCCAATTGTACCTTTTTTTTAGTTAAGTAACTTTTTTCCTGTCTGTATATGTTTCTTGGTGTACAATAAAGAATATTTTATCTTTTATCTTTAAATCTTTTATCCACGCCTGTCCGAGCGTTGACCTCAGCAGACCACCTAAATGTGACATTCCGCAAAAAAACACACATTGTGCGCGAAGATAATACTATAGCGAGTCCCGGTCAAACAGTGGCAATTGAACCAAACGAAATGGCGGAGCTACTCACCGAATTGCGGCAATTTAGAATGGAGATGAAAGAACTTCGGTCGGAATTTACCTCACTGCAACATGAGATCCGTGAAATGTCAAATTCCGTAAAAGCATATGGAGAGAGAGTGCAAACGGTGGAGCACAAAGTAACACAACTGGAACAGCGAGTCGAGGCTACTGAAAAGGCCAAGAACGAGGAAATAGAAAACTTGAAAAAATCAGTTAAGGAACTAGAAGCGCAGATAAATGAAAAAGCGCAGATAAATGAAAAGGATACGCTGTCATGTGACATAGAGATATCTGGGATACGAGAGGAAAAGGGTGAAAATGTGGCGCATATCACCGGACTTGTTGCTGCTAAATTGGGTGTCAATCTGGAAGAGCGAGACATCGTATATGCCTATAGACGAGGGATGAAATCGCACAAAAACGAAAGTCGTGGCCGGACCATCGCGGTCCGACTGGCTAGACGTACTCTACGCGATGAACTATTGAAGAGCGCGAGAGTGAGGAGAGGAGCTAACACTGCCGACATGAATATCCCTGGAGAGCCTACACCTTTCTATCTGAACGAACGTCTGACCAAATCGAACTATAGGCTCCTTCAGAACGCTCGCGAGCACGGCAGGCAACAGGGCTGGAAATACATATGGTCAAATGGAGGCCAAGTGCTCGCCCGTCAGAAAGAGGGTAAAGCAGTGCACCGAATTAAAAGTGTCGAGGACTTTACGTCGGTTTTTGGCTGTTAGTTAAGTTAGCCATGAGACAGATTTTTTGTTGCAGTTATTTTTTCTGCTTTTGCTTAGTAACTACGTCAAGAACTGTATTGTGGGTTTTTTTCTTATATATTAACAATTATATCGTGTCTTCAATGAAGTTGACTGTTATGTGCCCTATTGTGGATTTTTTGTACTCAATTTGTAATGATGCTCTTTTCTGGCAATGCAATAGCTGCCGCGGTGTGTTTTGTGTATTTATAAATGTTGTATTACTGCAGGCACATCAATCTCTAACTCTTTTTAAAATTCAATATAGGTAAAAGTAAACAAAAATGTTTGAAGTTAGGATTACTCAATATAAGATCTATGAATACTGGTCAGGATGAACTTCACTATACTATGGAAACTCGCAAGCCCGATATATTGGCCCTGAATGAAACCTGGATTAGGGAGGGGCAAGAGGTTACCATTCCCAAAATACCGGGCTACGTACTTAAGTTAAACCATCGCCAGAATGGACACCGGGGCGGCGGCGTAGGGTTTTACATCCGACGCGGCCTGCGCACGCGTGTGCTTGACCATCCCACGTCCACACTGGAGCAGATGTGGATAGAAACGAAACTACCTGGTGTAGGTCGTCTAGTCATTGGTACTGCCTATCGACCAGACACTCAAGAAACCCGCGTACCCGTAAGCGTTGCTATCGACGCTCTGTCGGAATCCATCGGCTGTTTTGCGGACAGTGATTTTATGTTCTTGCTAACGGATTTTAATGTGAATTTACTTGAACCAAATGTATGGCCAGCACCACAAGTCATAACTTTTTTCAATCATTTAAATCTGAAACAATTGGTCCAGGAACCAACTAGAGTCAACGAGCAATCATCCACACTCATAGATTTAATCATCACAGACGCTCCTGATTTATGCAAGCAAATTACAGTCTTTCATAACCCGCGTCTGAGCGACCACGCAATGGTACTTGCCGAACTACGCATTGATAGACCAAAAGACATACCTCAATACATATCAACACGACCACTTCACAAAATAGACGAAGTCGCCTTCCAGTCTGATTTGAACGCTATTCCTTGGCATGAGGTTACGGAGGGTGGGGATGTCGATTCCATGCTGTCACGATTCAACGAATTAATCATTGACATATTCGACCGTCACGCCCCTCTTAAGAAAACTCGCATAAAGCACAACCCTAGACCATGGATAACAGATGTCATTAAAATCATGATGAAATATCGCGATATGGCATGGCATAGAGCTCTCTCCTCCAAATGTCAAAATAAACTAGAATATTATAAAACCCTGAGAAATTACGTCACCAGCTCAATTAACAGAGAAAAGCGAGCATATTTTACACATTATATCAATAGCAATATTAAAAAGCCCAAAGCCATGTGGGCCCAATTAAAACGTCTATCAATTGTAGGCAAAGGTGCCCAGGACATGGTCCTGCCTTCCCAATTGAAAAACACAAATAATATAAATAACGCTTTTCTTGACATCCCCGGTAACCCCACAGTAGAAAAGTCTCTGTTAGATTACTTTAGGCAAACTAAATTCACCGAAAAACAAATGAGCATAGAACCCTGCACAGAAGAGGAAGTAAAGAAAATTTTAATAAATATTGGAACAAATGCATCTGGTTTCGAAGGTATAACAATAAACATGATTCGCATGACCCTCCCAATTACTTTGTCTCTAATAACAGCTATAATAAACCGGTCTATAGCATCGAACACCTTCCCTGATAAACTTGCAACTTGCAAAAGTAAAACCCCTACCTAAGGTAAATGTCCCCTGATTCGGTATGTTAAGGCTCTGGCAACTTTATGGATTTTTATATTTTTTTCTAAATTAGGTATCACTTTGAAACCTTCGTTGTGATGAAGATTGGTCTTTTGCAAGTAATTTAAAGCATTAATCATATAGTTTAAGCAAGTACTTATTTTAATATGAATTTTCTTACAGACCTCTGATTTGAACCCTGTTTCGGTTTAGTAATTTCGCTCTGCTCCTAAGTTCGTGAATTCCTGTCTCCTATTTCGTTATAGTTATTGATCTGTTTGTTTAACAGTTGTTAGGTTCCAAGCAGGAATAATAATGAATAAAAACATAAAAATCTGTACTTAAGTAACTTTTTAAAATTAAACATTTTAATTTTTAAGCAATCCTAAAAAAAACTCTGAAATAAAAATGTCACTTTCTAAACTTACATAAATAAATCAACATTATCGATATACTTATAATTTTTTTAAATGTTAATAAGGTAGGTATCTCCAAAGAATCGTCACTAAAAAAAAAACTGAAATTGAATGAAAATGATTTTTTTTTCATTGCTTATGGAAATGCTGATAATACAGCAAATTATAAAATATATGTTTTAATACTCACTAAAATTTAAAAACAAAGTTCTACAAACAGAAATCTTGTTTTAATATTTTTATGAATTAAATTCTCTTTTTAATGACTAAATTAACATAATACGTATGGAAAAGTACCTAACTCTTTTTACAGGGTGTAACCTACTGGTCAACAGGATGTCAAATCTGTAAGAAAAAATTGAAAAAAAAAACAATTTTTATTTTATAACCTCAAAATTGAAAAATTTTCACAACTTTTTTGTTTTTGTTATTAGCTCAAATTAAAATATATGTTAGTTCGTGTAGGTGCATTTACATAGCTTTGAGTTGTTAACACATTGTGAAAGTCAATGAAAACAATATTTAAAAAATTCTCCCGCCAAATCGTTCACATTTTATTAATTTAAAAGAACGGAACGTCATAGAACAAAAAAAAAATTAGGTTGTGATCCCTATCACCGGGTGCTATTACCCTGTAAAAAGAGTTAGGTACTTTTGTAACCTTGTATATGTTGTTTTCAGTATTTTTTTCCAAGATATAATTATATGATCCCGTTTGACACCCTTCGTGTTGGTACGGAACCTTAAAAGCAGAAATTTCATGCATTTTGGGTTTATGAATCCGGTTTTAGGTCGGGATCCTAGGCCTTAAGAAAATGTATCGCCTTCAGTAAAATTGGCCTTGTAAAATCCGAATTTAACTAATACTTATGCTTGATACTAATAGTTTTAATTGTGTATAAGTTTTTCATAGGCCTGAAACTAATAATTTTCTTCTCATTTTCCGATCCAATCTTAACTCAAAACTACATTAATTACTCACGAAATAGCGGACATTGTAAGAAAAACGGTGTTCCTTATTTCGTTATACTAGTTTTGAGATAACCCCTCACTTAATCTTGGAAATTCTTATTACATAATGTTAATAAACTATTCAGTACCCTATGCTTACTGAATATAACCAAAACAAAAGGCAATTAATCGAAAAACGAGCAAAATTATGACGCTGATCAATCTGCGTAAATCGTTTAAAATTGCCAAATCGGCCTCTTTCAAACTCGTTTTGTAAGACTTGTGTTGACAAAAAGGTATACCGAATCAGGCTCAAAAGTAACTTAAATAAGTACCTTGTCTGATGTTCACACCATTTTTCAAATATGTTAACTAATATAGAAATAAACAAACATTTAAAAAGTCTCTGAAATTCCCCTAGTTCGTAAGTGTAACGAAATAAGGGACAAGGAAAAAATATGATGTCCGCTATTTCGTGAGTCAATAAATTGCCTTTTTAAGCAATTCTATGCTTACAAATAACTCTTAACGTATATCAAATGAATCGTTATGAATCACAGAATAGCGATATCAAAAGTTTTATTCAAAAATACTTACCTTTGTCTTGCTACAAGCTTATGAGTGTCACCACCGATCCTTACGCTACCGAGAAGCGCGATGTATGGCGCGCACGTCTCGCACCGCTTTTTGTGCCTAACTGAGTGTTGTAAGCATCGTATCTTACACAGCATAGGCATAAAAATAAGGTATGTTGGTTTTTTAGATAGGTCAAAGTATAGAGATTTTTTAGGAAACTATAATGCTAATAAACATTATATAAATTGCTTATTATTGCGCCGGAAACAAAAACTCACGAAATCGTGTACTATCACGAAATAACGTACGTTTACCTTAAATGTGCAACTGTGAAGGACTACAAAGATCTTCGTCCAATTAGCATTCTTCCAGTCCTGTCAAAGATTATAGAGAGAGTTGTACATAGACAGCTAACGAGACATGTAGAGTGTGAAAATATTATTCCACTGGTGCAGTCAGGGTTCCGCGGTGGTCACGGTACAGACACAGCTCTTGCACATGTTACAGATGAAATTATAGGGGCGTCCGACACGGGCCAAGGTAGCATATTAGTTCTTCTTGACTTCTCACGAGCATTTGACTGCATTAACCAAGAGCTACTCATAGAGAAATTGAGCCACTACGGACTGTCTACTTCGGCCTGCGAATGGTTCCAATCCTACCTTGAGAATCGTCAACAATATGTCGCGGTAGATGATGATGAAGGAAATACAGAGAACTCGGAACTAAAACCAATAACCCGCGGCTGCCCACAGGGTTCTATACTCAGTCCCCTGTTATTCACAATTTACACCGCGGATCTCATAACCAAGATAAGTCACTGTCAAGTGCACTTGTATGCAGACGACACACAGGTGTACTTTTCATTTGAGCCATGCGAAATGGAAACGGCTGCAGCTAAAATCAACCATGATCTTGATATCATTCATAAGTGGGCGCTCAAAAACTGTCTGGTGCTGAACCCACTAAAATCCAAATTTATGGTGTTGGGTACCACCCATCAGTGTCAGAAGATCATTGAGCAGAATCCAAAAATTTATATTGACGGTAATAGAATTGAAAGGGTGACTAAAGCGCGAAACCTAGGATTAATAATGGATCCAGAACTTAAATTTGTGGAACACATCAATATTAAAATAAGGAATGCCTTCTTTAGACTTAAGGTATTATATAATTTCAGGCCTTTTCTTAAGGAAAGTATAAGAATATTGCTAGCGGAAACTTTGGTCTTGTCCCTTTTAAATTTTGGGGATGTGGTTTATGGTCCGAGGATACTTGTCAAAACGGAACAGGCCATCCAACGGGTACAGAACGCATGTGCCAGATTCTGTTTCAACATTCCGAAAAGAGCGCATGTAACACCTTTTTTAAACGCAAATAAATTGCTTAAGATGAAAGCACGACGACAATTACACCTGTCTAACCTTGTCCATAAAATAGTGCACAGAAAAAGGCCTATGTAGGTACCTGTTTACTAAGTTTGTGTGGGCTAACGACTATTATAGCCGTAACATGAGAAGGCGACATCTAAACTTAATGATTGTACCAAAATGTAATTCTGCGAACTACAGAGGAAGTTTTAAATTTGCCGCGACAAAGATTTGGAATGATCTGCCTCCTCCCCTAAGAGAATTTATGTCACCTGTAACGTTTAAAAAACATCTAAAGAAAATCTTATTTCAGGAACAACAGAATAGCTGACTGGTAGGTACAATGTAGTTTTGAGATTTTAAATACCTAAATACATTTCGTTAATTTTTATTTATTGATATTTTTAATTTGATTTGATATTTTATTTGTAATCCTATTTTGATTTTTATTTAATTTGTATGTTGATTATTGTAAAATTGTATTGATTTTCGATCTGATCTGTTTAGATTTTTTAATTTTATTTTATTTCATTTGACTTAGTATTATTATAATTTAATTTGATCTGTTTTTGGCATGACTCTGATTTCTATTAATTAATATTTATATGAGTTTAATTACAATTTGGGCCTATTTGTTGAGTATTGTTATATTAAAAACCTATTGTCGATTTTCACATCCCACTGTGAGCGTGAGCGAATTTAATTTTGTATAATTATGTATTTTTTAAATATTTTATATGATTGAATAGTCCTTTTATTTTTATTGGAAAGATATATATATATATTTTTTAATTTTCATTATGGATAAGCATGCAAATACATGGAAAAACCGGGGCATGCTGAAAATCAGCGCTGTGTTGATGCATTCACAGTGCACACACAGCATTTAGCTGAGCATCGTCCCATTTATCGTTTGTTCTGTTCTGATATTATTTTCAATGTTTATGTATTTAATGTAAGAATGATAATAAACAAATTTCACTTTCACATTTCACTTTCACTTTCAACTCTTATTATTTGAATCCCAGAATGTTGAATTCTCATTATGTTGAATATTCAAAAGATATGAAGCCTTTTTACATTCAAACAATCCTTTTGTAAAATTCTAAAGTGAATAAAATAATTGCCTTTCTAAAAGCGAAACAAGGCAAGACACAAAAGGGGAGGGTAGAGGGGATGCCTCGAAAAGTAAATTTCCTCACTTACGTCGGTTTCTCTTTCATCTAAGAAATTTCCATTGTTATTTCGCGGTTGGAAAATATGAGTCGGTATATTCATAATTTGCGCGCAACGCACGTTTATTTTGCTTACGAAATATGTGACAATTGCTATAATTCGGGCGAAATATTATTTAAATCCGCTAATTAAAATGTGAAACCCTTTTGAGGTTTTTGCGCCTTCTCTGATTCATGACTCAAAATTGAATAGATGAAGACAGTGTTTTATGGTACTTTAATTAATAAATCTCAACAACGTACCGTCTCGTAAACAATAAATGAGAAGTAGCATCAATAATTGACTTCTACAGATGTTTATCTAGACAACATGTTGTGCATTTATATCCTATTTCGTCTTGGTTTTTAAACAAAAATCATTTGTATAATTCCTATTATAGTACATTAGAAAAAGTACAAGTTATATCATGGATGATTCTCTTGGAACAAATTCAAAAGGGATAACGATAGTAAGTATGGGATAACTATTAGATTGTGTCGATGTAAAGAAGTGTAACATCTACAATTCTACACTATTGAAATGCTCTTAAAATATTTTATGATAAATACTTTGTAACATGGTTTAATTTTGGCACTTAGATAATACAATAAAACATTCACATCGTCAATTTGCGCAGCAAAATCTTTTCGATTCGTCAATCACACTTTATTTTTACAAATATCTATTTGGAGAAAAATCTGTCATATCTTCCTAATTCATTCTAGTTTTTAAATTAGAGTTAGCTCAAACCTCAGTGGCTCTACCATAGTTCGCACGTTGTCTGACTTTCCTTGACACATTTTCTAGGCAAGTCTATACCGAAAAAAACATGAACGTTTGCTGTAAACTATCGTCACATCCTAAGGTAGAGTCACGTTTACGTTAATTTTCTTTTATTCGGTTACTATGTACTTTCCAAATACTTTTATTCGGTTACTATGCACTTTTAAATTATAGGGCTACATTAAATAAATTATACTTATGAATAATTCCCGTCGCTAAGCTTCGTCTGTTATTAAGTTGACTTATTTCTATTCTCTACAGAGCAATAATAATAATGTGTTTACTTCCGAGGAGCTACAAAATTTTGTTCCCACTTTTAATAAAGGTTTCTTCCGACTGTTCGTTTGACGCGCCGCGGGCTCCGCGACACTTGACGGATGCTGCGCATTTCAAACGCCATTGCTTGTGCCTTTCTTCTTTTGAATGTTTTAAACTACAACGTGGAGGATGAGCGGTAGAGTAGTGAGGACGTTTAAAAATAAATGCGTCGCGCTGTTCTCATTGGCTGGCAGAAAGGAGCTTGGGGCAGCGGGCGCTGAGGCCGGGCGCTTCTGTGACCTTGAGTCCTCGTAGGAGCCGCTGCCTTCGCCCTCATCCTCGTCATCGTCGGAGGGCACCGTTGCCTCCTGCTTCAACGCTTCAGCCCTCGGACCGTGCACCTCAGTCACATGCCTTACTTCTGAATACTTTTTCACTAACGCATTCGTCTTCACTGTTACTTCCACCGGCCTCAAAATTGGCGTCTTGATTGTGGTGCGAAAGTTACGCTTCACCGTCAACACGTCATAGAGGTTTTCTCTCGTCACATTAGCGAACTTGGACGAGGTGAAAAACCCGTCTGTAAAGTCCGCGGAGTTGTTCGGGGCCGCCGGGCGGGCGGAAGCGTAATTAAGTAGCTCGCTCCGCAATTCCTGCGAGAAGGGACGGTTGCACAGGTCGCCGCCGCAGACGCATATAAATTCGTATGTTTGTTTGTGCGGAGAGTACGTTAATGAGCAGAGTTGCTCCGCGACGCAAGCCAGCGACGACGTAAAGTCTGAAACGAAACACGAATGTTACGATAAAATATTTCCGAGCGCTGTTTGCTGACATAAATGAATGAAGTACGTCAACTGATAAATTCACATAAGACTACTTGTTCTTGCTGGTGCAGCAGCCAATCGGGTTTGCTAAAAAAATGTTTTCCAGACCTGTTTTCAGTTAAATTATTCTCACAACCGCAGCCTCAACTGAACAGTGTTTTATTCAGAGAATCTCGCTGCATTTTTGTTGATTCCCTTAGCAGATTAATCTCTTCTCGTAGTTGGCTAGTGCTTTCGAAAAAGCAAAAAATGGTTTGCTTTTCTGTAAAGAATTGGGCAAAGAAGCGACATTTTTATTTAGGCAATCTCGCTGAATCTCAGGTGATTCGCTTGGCAGATCTTGGTGCATACCAAACGCTTTTAAAAAAAAATAACATAAGGCCTTTACTGACTGGGCAAAGAAGCGACAGTTTCCTTTATCCTATCTGAGACTAATAAGGGCCTCTGTACCGACCACTGAGGTCACAAAAGATGTACACTTCATCCAGTACCCTGTCGAAACTAGGAGCTCCAGACACATTACCGACAGGGGGTAAATTCTCGGGTATGTTGCATTCGAGATTCTGCGAAGGAAACCTTAGTAAAAAGTCACATTCGAGATTGCCGAGAATTAGCCCCCATGTCCAGTTACATTCGCTTTCGCTTTGGTGCTCATACGAGGGGAGGCATAATATTAGCACTTGGAGCTATTAGCAGAATCTAGTTGCCTAGTGCTTTAGAAAAGCGAATATAGCCTTTACTCACTGGGCGAAGAAGCGACAGTCGCGCAGTGGGGTTGGCCGGCAGGGCACGGCGCCTGCGCTGGCTGGCTGCAGTCGGAGCTGTTGGTTGGACACGTGTAGCAGCGCCGGGAGACAGCGTCTGTAGACAAGGGATTAGATAAGATATAGCCTACACACGTCCCACTAGTTGGGCACATGCCTTCTCTCATAGAGAGAATGGTTTCGCGCGTACACAATGCGGATTGGCGATGAATTCAAACGCAATAAATTTCTATAATTCTATTTCTACTAAAGTTTTTCACGTGAAATAAATACAAACTTAAGTAACATGTCTGATGTCCGTGAGAGATCGTGTACAAAGGCTAGGCCCCATTTTTGATTCGATTCGATTCCCTTACACATTATTTTTCTCAAATGTGTTGAAACTCAGGTTGAAACCGTACATAATTATACACTGAAATTATATCTGTCTGCATAGATTTTCCTTTTTATTTGCGCGACTATTCATTGAAAAAAAAAAAGAATAACAGCGTCGATAACAATCGACCTTAAGTTCAAATTGAATTATACAAGCATTTGTAGTGCATTTGCAACGACACTTCCAAACGGGGAAGGAAATCATCGAGACGAATGATTGAGGTATTGATCTTGTCTTTCCTGTTTACTAGCCTATATCGCAGGCCTACTCCATCTTGTTAGAAGTATGTCCCTTTATTATTACCGAACTCTAGACGTTAAAAGCATCCAAGACATACAAACTGAAATGAGGGCGTCGACTTCAAGTTCAACATCGCAATTTAAAATGTATTTTATTAAATTAGTTTATGCTTTACCAGAGACAAGAGCCATTCGGGAAGCCTTAAAGATTTCAATAAATCCACAAAGCTCTTTCTTCGAAAGCTTTCGAAAGTCAATCCAACCTCGGACCGTAACTTTTTTAATAATGATCGGAAGTTATAGGATGTCGCGTAACTTGTCGACTTATAAGCACAGTCTACAGCACCTCGACCTGTACACGTGTGCGTGCACTCTATTCAGTTAGACTAAGGGCGACTTTGCAGCGAAAATGTACGAGTTTACCTGCTGCCGACTGTACAGTGAACTTGGCCTAAAACTGTAGCCTCTATTAACTTTATACCCTAAAGTAAAGTGTGGGTAGAACTTAAATGTATGTGTAACGGATGGGCGAGTATACTCGTAATTCTTGTCGGCTCCTTTGGGTAGGACCCAACGGTGAACAACTTTAGGTCTCTCGGGAACAGATTTCATTACAGAGGACTTGAGAAATTGTTTAGTAGATTTTTTCTCAAAGGCCTAGCTAGTTCAGGCCTTTTCTTTTGGTGATGATTTTATTTTCTGTCATGAAAATTTCCGTTCTTATTTAGTTTAGCTATAAAATGCTGGCTTAGTTTTTTTCTGTTTGCAGCAAGCAACTTATGGGTTCGATTATCGCATGTTTAATGATGTTTAAGGCTTATTTTATCACTGAAAGCGATATTAGTATATTTATCGCTTCTACAACCTTGACAGATAGGATAGATTGGAATAGATAGGAAAAAAATACTGTCAGGCCGGTAGCTGGTTTCCATAGCACCTGTGAGCTTTAAAACCTGACATCAAAGAAAGTTCCTGATGTACTATGTGGTGGTTAAACACACAGCACTACAAGGAACTAGCCAACCGTAAAACAGTCGTTCCCCAAAAGTTTGACAAAACCTATCAAAAGCATTAATAAGTTTATCTTATCCTCACCTTTGTGGGCTAAAGCTACTGTTTCCGAATCGACCAAAGTGAGCGTCACTGAACTTATCAACAAAACACTCCAGCACATATTACGGCTCATTGTTTTTTTTATTTTCTTGGCACTTCACAAAAAGTCACTCTTTGCAAAAGAGTCCTTATTTCGAAATAAAGTCAATGAAGTTTTTTATTACCGTCGTTAGGCTCTAACATCCTTTGACTGAAAATAGATTTTAATTTAAAATGAAATTGAATTCCGTGAAACAAAAAGTATGCATAAATTAATAATATTAATCAAGTCTCAGACAACGTAATTAACGCTTGCAACGCTTAATTGAGCTTATTAAAAAAATGGTTTAATTAATGTTTTCTATTATATTTTTTAGATCGAATCTGTGATGATATTCACTCATTAATATGCATGGAAACGTATTTTTTACGGTAATCCGTATTCCCTTTGCACAAATTTAGCTTCGAAATCGGTAAAACCCATTTGAAAAGCTATAACGCGTGTCCAAATTATATCACATTTCAATTAAAAATGAATAACTGATAACTTTGGTATTAGTTATAACGCTTTTTAAGATTCCACTACATCAATAGTTTGCCTCTTTTGCATTAGGTAGATGAATCTACAACTAAAAAAGAAACAATACCAGTCGGTAATAAAAACAATAGAACACTAAACACACGTGTTCCCAAGCGACGCTACGGCGTAGCTCCGCGTAGCGATGCGGCTACGAACCGTAGCGGACTGCCGCGGCTACGCCGTAGCACTCTCGTGGATCCCGGGCTCGCGCCCATGTGAGAACATCACAAGATTATCTTTCAATTTACGTTGCCGCTTAAATTCAGACGTTATGCTATTTTTGTTTGGTAAAACAGCAGTGTAAAACATGCCATTTCCTTATAAGGGATTTTTTAAGCAGTAAGTGTTGTTGGGGTAAGAGAATACAACATTAATAGATAAGTTACCTGTATACGTCATGGTAGTAAGTATGCATGTGTGTGTAGATGTTGGTATCCATAAATTGCTTTGAGTAAGATTTGATAGATCTTTTTTCGCGGAATACTCCTTAGAGATCGGTCAAACTACTTATACGATGGTTAAGTTTCGCGGTATTGTGTTATTTATCATATCTTTCTAAGAAGGCTTTCCGGTCCATCCTTTTGTATTTTGTTTTTTTAGGAATGTTAGGTTTATTAAGGAGAAATCCTATTCTATTTTACTTCTAAAATAGCAACTGTAAATCTTAATATGCTTTTTGAAACTTTCGTGGTTTTTAGACATAATTATTGTAAGAAAACGGGATTCTTACCACGATTTATTTTCTTTTGAGTTCCCGATATTTCGGCACCGTTGCAGGCACCATGGTCACGGGTAGACTGAAGACGGTTTTTTGAATGTCAAACACCTAGGCGTAGATAAATCTATCTACCCTCTTTCTATTTCGACGACTGCGTTCCAAGTTGTTCGATGGCCCGGCCCGACTCACGATGCTAACGGTGTCTGATGTGGTAGACACAGAAGTCGCACGTCGCTTATTTTGCGCAACGCAAATATTAACCACTGGGTTCCACGTTCTCGACAGTTGAAACCCATCTTCGCGATTGAAATTTTTATACTTGTTAATTTCAATCGCTTCTCTTACCAATCTCGGTATGTTGTGGCGTTCTGTCGAGAGTATGTGAGGGCTATGTAGCTCAATCCAGTGGTTAGTTCCCGATTGTAGCAGATGTTCTGCTATCGCGGACTTCTCTGTATCATTGTTTTTGACTGCTTTGATGTGCTCATTGACGCGGGTCGCAATCGCGCGTCTTGTTTGACCAATGTACGAGCTTCCACAGCTGCAGTCAATTTTGTAGACACCGGGCTTCTGGAGAGGAAGACTATCCTTAGGCGAACGCAGACTCTGTGCAATTTTTCGGTGTGGAGTGAACACTGTCTTGATGGAATATTTACTCAACATCCTACCAATCCTGTCTGTCACTCCTTTCACGTAGGGTAAAAATGCTGGTTGTCGCTCGGCCGTGGGTCGGCGTTGTCTTCTTTTTTGAGTGGGTTTTCTGACTGTCACTCCATATCCATTACACTGCAGTACTTTCTGCACATGACTAAGTTCACCTTCTAGATGCTCTTCGTCGCATAGATTGTAGGCGCGGTTGGTCAGTGAGGTCACTACAGACTGCAGGTGTCTCGGATGGTGGTGCGATGTCGCATGCAGGTATCGGTCAGTGTGAGTCGGCTTTCTGTATACAGAGTGGCCAAGGGTATGGTCATCTTTGACCATTACCTCGACGTCCAAGAAAGCCAGTCGTTTATTCTCTTGCATCTCGTATGTGAAACTCATCTTTGGGTGTATGTTGTTCAGGTGTTCCAGATACTTTTCCACAGCTGTTTGGTCACCTTCAAGTACTGCGAAAACGTCGTCGACATATCTTTTCCATAGTTTGGTTAAAGGGGGGATTGCAATGTGTTCGAAATGCTCCATCCAGATGTTGGCCACAACTGGAGCTACCGGGCTTCCCATTGCGACACCGTCAATCTGAAGATAGTACTGACCTTGGTACAAGAAGTAACCAGAAGACAAACAGTGTTCCAGTAGTCTGGAATATTCACTTGCGATGTCAGTGTTCTGAAGATTCACTTTGACTACCTCAACACACTCCAGAATAGGTACATTGGTAAATAAAGACTCTACGTCAAAACTGACCATCGTCTCATTTTCCTCGACTTGGGAGTGGTGAAGGATGTCCACAAAATGTTTCGAGTCTTTAACATAAGATGAGGTCATCTTATATCTTACTGAGGAACGTACGTATTTTCTGCTTTTTCGTCACACTGAAAATGTATATCAGGCTTCTATTTATATTTGTATTTATCATAGTTTTCCAACAGTACCCTACTATTTATGGTTATTTACTACGTTAAACTTGAAAGGAAGTCTTGTTTTTTTTTGTTCTTCTATCGATTTTTTTGTTTTTTTTTGGCTCTTTAAAATTAGCGAAAATCTCTTCTTAGCGCAGAAAACATGTTGTTCACAAGAACAGATCTTTTTTGTTGTTGCCTCCACCAGCAGCGGGGGCGTAAGTTGATAAACTGGCAACTCCCACGTCATACATTACTCATGCCGACGATCAGATAATGAGCTTCATTACGATCATCCGACACTACCCGAGTACTCCCGAAGGAAATGAAATGAGCATCCCAGAAAACGGGGAGTAAGTGAAATTAATTAATAAAGATAGAAGCAAAGTCTTAGCTTTCTATGTCTGACGATGGTATTCACATAGCAAGTAATAGGCTAAAAAGGCTTTATCAAAACAAATATTGCAAACATCTCGCAAAAATACCTGCTTGAGACATCACGAGCAAGTATTTTCATACAAAATATCGTTTTAAAAGTAACTCGGTCAACATACCGCACTTTTCAAGCACGAGTCTTTACAAGACTTGTTCAGTGGCTTTCGTCCGTATTTATTGAGCCAACAACTCTGCTACCAAACTTATAAGACACCACAGGGCTCAAGTGTAGGTATTTTAAAAAGGTAATTTTTCAATGTTTGCATATTTTTAGCTATTGGGAAACGAAAATACAAATAAAACATTTTATGCAGCTAACGAAATGCGATTCAAAATATACCTGTAGCTATACAGGGTGACCCATTTTTAGTGGTCCAAATTTATTTTTTTGCTAGCTGGCATTTTAATTGACTGTTTTGATGTTCTACCAAAATTTATGGTTTAGGAGCTATGTTTTTTTTTTGTAAGTTTTGTGAATTTCCGCAATTTCGGTCACAAAATCCACCATGGTGTAAAAACTGTTTCATCGAATCGAATGAAATTTGGCATAAGAGTAAGGAGAGAGACTAATGCCCGTTTTCACCAACCACCCCTAACTTTAAAAGACCTTTTAACGAAAGTTATCTGGACTTCTCCAAGTCTAGGGGTAATGGATGAAGGACCATACAAACTCAAATAATAAAGCTTGTGAATGGAATTCGTATGGTCCTTAATCCATAACCCCTAGACTTGCAGAAGTCCAGATATTTTTTGTTAAAAGGTCTTTTAAAATTAGAGTTGGTTGGTGAAAACGGGCATAAGAGCCTTAGTGACCTATCTAGCTTGCTATGTCCCAAACTTGCATGTGTCCCATTTTATTAAAACGTTTTTGTAACTTTCTGTATGATTTCAATAGTAACTTTTGGTTTTCATCAAATGACTTTGGAAAAAAAATATTACAGGTTTGCTCATGAGTTTAAAAAGTACCTTGACATGTGTCGAATCACTGAACCAAAAATTATTAAGTAGCAATTAACATAACATCATAAAAATATACATACTGTGTACTAGGTTACTGAAATTTTTATTTATCGTAATATTTTTTTGCTTATTTTTTAGACAATACAGGGGCTGGACACTGTAAACTGAAACCTCACCTTAATTTCATGTTGATTGATATTCCGTGCCGGTGCTCTGTTAATTTACCCGGCCTGCTCGCCTCAGACGTTCCTGGGCGGTTGTTATTAAACTGTGTGGCCGGCGGACTCGGGCACAAAATAGTAATGACACAAGGACAGTTTGAACTTTGTTTTACCACTAGTACACACGACAGCACGTCAGACTGTAAGTTTTTATTGCAAAGTCGCCCGTAACTTAACCGAGTAGAGTGCTAGCGTGTAAAGGTCGACGTGCTGTCGTGTGTACAATACGTGCCACGAAAAAAGAGCCTTGACCTCGCCTCCCGCACCGGCGCCCCGATGCCGCCCGTCCCTTCATGCGCTCAGACCTCATACCGCTAAAGTGACCTATAAAATCGTCACGTCGCGTCTCAAGTCTCTTCTTGGCATCGGTACTTTCTTCACTTATTGGCTCTCCGATGGTCAATGGGTCTAAAAAATATTGTCTGAAATAATAAAGAATAATTAAATCTCAGAAAGCTCGCTTGTTTTGGCTCCTAATTAGGCGATCAATTATCACACAGGGCGGTGGGGATTTATAGAATAGCAGTGCACGGTTGACCGTATTGATTTTGTGGTCATTCTATTCTAAAGTATTGCTAACCGGCATTACGTCGATTTTTCGTCTTCTCTGCCCTACAACTGAGCACAGAAGAGCACAACTGAGCCAACCAAGCAACCTCCCAGTCCGGACATAAACCCAAACAAGGCACCACTTATGTGTTGCCTCAAAGTAGAACTTCTGTATTAGTAGGTACTTAGTACCCATTTGGTGCCTCGGAGGCTACAGCCGACCAATTGACTGGCAAATTAAATCCGGAATTGTGTGATTTGCTGCCTCAAACATGGCGCAATTTACCCTTGAGATTGGATCGTACCTATTAAGTAACTAAACTATGAATTGCCTTTCAATCCGTTCATTGCATCTGAAGTATACCTAATAAATATCCTGCATATTAGGTACCGCGACTCGGTTGAATAGTCGTGCGTGACGCAATAAATAAATAATAATTGTATTGTACCCTAGTGGTTTTCTCTATTTTTGCATAATAGGGTGAAACTCGACAAACAATATTTTTTTCGATTAAATTACAAGTAGATTTCTGTCCTTCATAGTATTTACATAAATCAAGAGTTGCTTGACAATCTCTTTAGAAGAGTGCTTTACAAAAGAGCCTCGTCACCTTCGTGTAAGAGAAACTTAAAAAAAAATCTACACATATAAACGCGAGGAATCGGGACTAAGAACTTCTACAGGGTGCTACACAACAATCGTCATATTTTCATGCTTGATCTACTGATCAAGACAAATAATATGTAACCAGGAATATAAAAAAAAAAATATAGCAAACATACTTATTTCAACACCCTGTAGTACACATTAATTTAGTTCGTAATTTTAAGCTTGGCCCCTCAAAATGAATCTGTATTATAAAAAAAAAAAGAACAACCCCATAAATAATCAGAGTATCAACTTTTTTAGCACCCTGTATTCACACTGAATTGTCTCGGGAAAACGGAGGCAACCGCGAAATTGGATTTTTGCATGAATGTCTCGCAGATACACGTTCATTTCCTATGGGGACAGATTCCGTGGTTTATAGATTGAAATTCGAGCTTGCAAATCCACGGCAATATACAGTAAACGTCTTATATCTACTTGAATCTACCTATCTACTTGAATCTAGGGAAGTATCCGTTTGTAGTGCAGTTGTCTGTCAAGCTAGAAGTCTCGTTCGCGTTTGGTAGCGTTCACGCACGATCTCACACTTTACCTAAGTTGAAAAGGAAAATACTGTGAGCTTGGGCCTCTGAGATTGCCTCGCAGTATTTTTTTTTTAATTCTATGACAAATCGCCATCCTATTGGGCACGGCTGATTGAACCCAATTCTGTGCAATGCTTTGTATTAAGTGCAGGCTAATCTTATTTCGTGTAGGCACAAGACCGTGATCATGTCGTTTTTAGTGAACAATAAAATTTCTTCTATCTCTATCATTAATATGATGCGAAAACTGACAGTATTTTCTACAAATATCACTTCTTATTCAGTGTACCCGCATTACTATTATATTTTTTATTTTTGCTGTCCTCTCTGCCCTAGATTTTCCTGAAAACAATGGCTGTTAAGAGAAGGCCTCATTAATGGAAAGAAAATACGAATATTTTTCTCGTTCTGAGAGGTTTTTTGTTCTGCGACAGCTCACTCATTCATGTTAGTTTACGTTCCATTTACTTAATTCGAAATAAGATTTATGGGGAGGAACTTTGGCGAGGAGCATAATCTTCTCATTTTTGTCGCTTGGAAGAGTTCCAACTCTGTTTGATACATGACGAGGGACACTAACATTATGACCATTAGGAATTTCGTAATATTAGAGAGGAAGGGGCCTCTGGTTCACTGTACGTACGCGCCAAAAGTTTTAACGTTTTTTCGTCGCCATCTCCAATGAAGTACCAACGCCGGTACAGAATTCTTTCATAATTTAATTGTAATAGTTGGTTTAAAATGCTAAGCCGTTCTGCGGAGTCCAACTGAAACAATATTTTCGTCTCATTTCTTATTTCTATGTAGATTCGAGGGCGAATGACTCTGTTGCCGCTGCGAAACTCATTGCGAATGCAAAATGCAAAACCCATTTCTGCTCCAATAAAATATAAGTGAAGACAGCTTTAAAAATACTCAGCGTTATACTCGAAGCGCTATGTTTTTACCGTTCAAACACACTGCGCTCACGTCAGTACGTAGCTTTAGGCCCGGTTTCTGAATTGTGAATTTTACTAAGTAAATACTTAAGTATCGTTCTGTTACGTTCTTTTGTTAGAAATCTGCAGAGACAGAAAGATACTTAAGTGATTGCTTAGCGAATTTCTCAATTCAGAAATCGGCAGTTAGACTTCTAACTCAATACTTGTGGTCTCCCCGGTAATAAGAAGATTTTCCATACATCAATGTCTACCAACACAGCTTGCTCTACAGTGTTCCCAGTAGGTACTTTAGTTGCTAATTGAGTTTCTCCTTATACATTACAATGTGCAAACAACTAGACAATGCGAACCAAAACACTTAACATAATATTAAGGATGCTTCATATCGGTGGTGTTACAAAAGATCCTAACCCTTTTTACAGAGTATAAGCACCCGGTGATAGAGATCACAACATAAATATTTGTTTTTGCTCTATGCCGTTCCGTTGATTTTTAAATTAATAAAATGTGAACGTTGTGGTGAGAGTTTTTTTTATATTACTTTTTTAAAACTTTTTTTAAAGAATTGATATCCTGTTGACCAGAGGTTTTAGCCTGTAACACAATGGCGTATCCATGGCGTCCCAGGTAGAAGGACAAAACCGGTATTTTTTCGTTGTTCTCCTACAACCAGCGAACTAGTCCTCTAGAATTAGACTCATAAAATTATTTGCTGTACTACAAAAACATTAAAAGGACCGACACTGGACCGACAGCATTAATAAATCGTAATTGAAACGGTCAACCGGGAGCTCATTTTGGCACCATTGTGTTACGGGCTAAGGCCTCAGTAGGTTACACCCTGTAAAAAAATAGAAGTTAAAAACTAAAACCCGACTACTAAAAGGCATAAAACAAGGCCTGTTTATCCTTAAAATAGACTCATAGATAATTAATCGTAGTCGGAGGCCATCGGTTTATCAAATGCGAATGTGGTGTCCTCCGACTACGATTAATTATCTATGAGTCTATTTTAAGGATAAACAGGCCTTGTTTTAAGCCTTTTAGTAGTCGGGTTTTAGTTTTTAACTTCTATTTTTTTTTTAGCTTTTTAGTAAGTCATTTTGGACGATCACCCAGAATAGAACCAAGAAGGGCAAAAAAAACACATTTTGGAATTTTTTGTTCTATTTGTTATGTTGACGCTACATGTGTTATACATTTTTGAAAAGGTCTTTTAAAGCCCTTTCATTTGATACCCATGACGATGGTATCCGATAATTTTTATTTTTAGGTCCACCACTTTAGGGCGCAGCACAGCCGCCATCTTGTTTTTTTTCAAAATTAAACTATCCTATGTTACCTGGGTGATTAAGACGAATCCAACGACACCTCATTTGTTGAAATCGGCCGAGTAGTTTAGGCTCTGCGAGGGAACAGATGAACACACAAACATACATACATACATACATACATACATACATACATACATACATACATACATACATACATACATACATACATACATACATACGCTGCTAAAAATAACCCTCCTTTTTGCTTCGCGTAGTCGGGTAATCATAACCCTCCTTTTTGCTTCGCGTAGTCGGGTAAAAAAAGTTAGGATGTTATGTAACACGTTGTACAACGCCGTAGAGGTGCTCTACCTACATAAAACGAAACGTCAAAAAGTGTTTCGGCGGTTCAATTAAAAGTTTGGCCTGGCAACAGCTTATTTGGGAACCATTCGTCTCACCGCCGAGGTAATAACATGGTGTCACTCAACCGAGACCAATTTAACTCTCCCTGTATGAATGAATATGCCGCAATGCGTTTGTACCTGCATGCAACACAGAATGGTGTGTTTATGAGATGGTTTCACTTGCTTACTTTTAATTATTCTAAGTAGTTGTGTTCGAGCCGGCGTAAATTCCGATCTTTCTCCTGTAAATAAGGTCTCCGAATAAAATTCGAAACTAGTCGGCTTACCAGACTAATAAGTGAAACTCTATTCTAAAATACAAAATGTGCAATGATTTAGCTTAAGAGTTTTATTTTAGCAACATTGAATGAGTGTAGAGCGCTCAGTTCTTAATCCATATTAATCAGAAACTTTAAGAACGTAATAAAATCGTTTCCACTCTAAATTAAAAAAACTAATTTAGAGTTAATCGTGCTGAGCGCGAGCACGGGGCTTTAAAATTTAACGCTTATGTAATTAGGTCGAAAGTGGTTTAATCAGGCGACATGGTTGGGTAGCCAAACTCGACGAGTAACCATATTACCGACCTAGTACCCCACTTGGGTATGTGTAGGGAAGAGACTTAATTTAACTCCGCACACTTGGAAGTGGTCTCGGGTGCATAGCGGTTATAACCAAGGGGTTATCCCTTGATTCAGCGAAGGGTTGCTTCAGGTAATAAAGAAGTTATAACTTTATAACCACTTTATATGTCAGTTACTTACATACTTAATGTTGAAGTCGAACCACACAAGTTTTTGACCCTTCTGCATTGGCCGTTTTTTACATTTTACGCTTCTCTAAGTACAGGGTAGCTGAAAATACAGGGTAGCTTTCCTACTTGGAAATAACCAAAAGTTATTGGCTGGTTCTTTAAAAAACAAAATCTCTTAGTACCTACGCGTTAGTGCTATAGAAAAAAAAACGGTTAATAAGATTAACAAATTCAATATTTTTGTTCTCGTCTCAATGGTACTTAGCCCACCGAGCAGAAATAATTTCGTACATTGACCTGTTATACGCGTCTCTGTCACTCCTGCGTAATTATATTGCCGTCTCGCTCATACAGATGCAATGGCCGAACCGACAGAAGTACTGCTTACAGCAAAATTTGTAGAAATTTTGCTGTATGTACTTATTTTGGGAAAAACATATTTTTTTCAAAGACTATGAAGTCAGGGGCAGTCTATGACCAAGGTTGAACTTCCTCTATCTAGGTACTCGTAGCTCCTATCCTACGGTGTGCGGTGAGAACAAGGCGAGATTTCACTTCTTTTTTCTCAGCTCGTATTAATTCAAGCGAGATAGTGCTCTCGATGTAGAGTTAAAATAAATAGTAGTCGTTAGTCTGCAGTTGTTTTAAATGAGTTTAATTTACCATGCACTTAGGTACCTTGTAGCTCGTCGTTGGTTTTAAAGCAACGTCCATTCGCACAGCGCGAGCGAGTTAGGTAGAATTTCTAAAATCGGTGCATCATATTCATGTGGTTATCAAAGTCTCACAGCTGGAATACACACAGGAGCAAAGAGCGGAAATTCCTGTAAGGTACAGTGGCTTAAGGTAAAAAATGGTAACTTTTGGCGGCGGCGGGTTTTATTCGTAGGTTCTAGGATCTGGAATCTATCTACCTTAGGTCCTAAAAATAGTTAAGCCTAGGGATTATCATTAAATGTATCGTTTTTAGCAAAAAACGCATCCAAAAAGAAGTTATGATTTTTTTTTCATTGGTGGCGCTAGTTGTGCATGTATGTATATCTACCTTTTTTTTTTCAATTCTGTAGCCAAACTGAGTCATTTCGGTCCACAGATTTTTGTTTCAAGACAATAAAATAGTATTATTTTAATCTAATTTTGTTTTGTGGTCGAAAAACCAGTGGTACTGCCCAAAAAACTAGTAGTTTGAGCAAATCTTATAATCTGCTAAATAATTTTTGTTTTGATGTTTACAATAATGAAAAGAATACTATTTTACTCAAAAAAGCTCGTAATGTAGACATTAATTCTACAACCTTCTTTGAGCAAAGTCAGACTTGCGGGCTACTTGGATTAGGCGCCAGAAAAGTTGTATGGAATTTCATTAATGTCGTGTTTTGCGGCCAGAAAAACTGTATGAAAATCCATTAATGTCGAGTTTTATTTCATAAATAGAACTCAAACATCAGGCGCAAAAAGTATTTATTTAGAATTGGGCTGTATGGGTACTGGCAGTCGACACATAGCATAGAAAAAAAAAGCGCGGCCATATTGTTTTCGGCTTTTCGCGCGTTGTTCGAAGTGATTTTTCCTGTGTTTTTGTTGAAAAAGTGAACTCTTAAAGCGACGAATCCTATATTTAATGTGTTTAACACCCCCGGACATTCAAAAGCAAGTGAAATTAGTAATTGGAAATTTATTGCCACCGAGGTCAAAAGAAGAATACAAGCAAGCTTACCAACAAAAAGTTTGCGGAATGGAAAATCGACAGAAAGTACCTAATCTACGTCAAATGGTAAGCTAATTAAATTACTATTTTAATTACTATTCTAATTACTATTTTAATTACTCGCATTGTTTGAGTAAAGCACTATACAAGCCTTGGTCTGCAATGAGTGCGCTGCTGGCCACGCTATGATTGCCTCGAGCTTAGCTTAGCTACGCTCTCGGCCCTCAAGTTTGGTCATCATTGCAGCCCTTGCTGGCCGCGCTATAAAGGCCTCGACCTTCGGTCTCGACCTTCGGTCTCGGCCTTCATTCCAGCTTGTCCATCAAGGGCTGCAATGCTGACCGCACTGTGAGGGCCTTGAGCTGCGCTACGCTGCGTTCTGTCGGCCATCAAAAGCGCGCCAGAAACGCACTCATTACAGATCGCGGCAGTAATGTACTATTATCGCCGTGAAACAAAAATCGCTGAACAAAAATAGCTCAGTTCAGCTCCGAAATTGAAGATTGTGCATTTCCCGACTCACTCTTTAGCATAATTCTATTAAAAAGTACCCGGTATGTGTCTCGGGGGGACGAGCAGAATGTCATCTACGCGTTAGCTTATCTCACAAGTTGGCAACCGAAGTTAGTAGGCAAGTTCCACACACTCAGCTTATTCATAACTTATCATGCACTTGACGCCTGTCCCGCCAGCTCGCAACTCCCTTAATTTATAAACTTTACTTTGCGCCGGTGTTACATATTTCATAGGGGAGGGGATACCACGTAAGTAACAACATCAGATCTAAACGCGTTATCGAGAAATGAAATTGTATCTAAATTCTACCTTTACCGTTAGGTAAATATGTATCAAGACGAGCGCTACCTTCGTTCTCTCAGCCAACTCCGTCGTCGTCGGCTTAAGAGGGCGCTAGAGCACCATTTTCCCAAACAAACGTAGTTCAGGTTTAATTTCTAAACTACAGGCTGGATTTTGCTGAAACTTGGTTTATATTAGTAGATGACCAATACGGAGGTTTGCAAATTTTTTTTATAATAAAAATATAGCTTGAAAGAAATTAGAGCGATGCGTTTTTCGCGCCGAAAAAGGGGTTACTTTCAGCTGTTATTTACTTACATTATTACACTGCCTATTGTAGTCTAACTACCTTGGGAACATCAATAATGTATTGTATTATCAGATTAAAAAAAAGATTTTTGAAATAGCTAATAAAATGTAGAAATGGCAGCGGAACTACGAAAAAAATTGGGAAAATAGATCTATTTAACTACTACTACATACTCGCCAAAGGACACGAACACACGTAGACTAATACAGGCGCATTGCCTCTCACTTTTCTCGCGCCCCGTCTCGCTCTGGGTGAAACAGCTATAGAAAACAGTGTTTCACGCGCTTGGCAATCGCTGAGTTCCCATGGTCCTACAGGGGATTCTTAAGCGCAAAATTTTTGTGAAGTACCTGTAACATAATGGTGCATCCACACCGCAGTTGCTTTTTGTTAAGCAACATTTTTCAACAAGATAAGATAAGGTAACTTTCTACTAACTTAGTGCTATACCATGTTGCAAAATGTTGCCCCTATAATAAAAAGATATCATTATTTCTTTAACACCGACTTCACTTGTGAAAAGGGTTTAAAGGTACTTAGGTACTACTGATAATAAGCTATTTCACTGATTCCGAGTCATTTTCTGCTGTCCGTTGAGGAGTTCTTCTGGAGATCTTCACCATTTTATGGGACCACCTAACCTTTCAAACAAAAAAAGAATCATGAAAATCGGTTCACGTAGAAAAAAGTTCTGAGGTAACAAACATAAAAAAATGCGGTTCGGGTTTTTTTAAGTCGGTTAACAAGAAGTAACTGCGATGTGGATGCACCATTATGAAATGCTAGCCACAGTGCCAAGAGACGATGACCAGATTTTTTCAAACATAATTTTACCTACTTTTAGCTAAGGAGGAAAATCAAGCTTCTCGGGCTCGGACGGAACGTCATAAAAGAACAATGAAAACAAGAACAAATAAAAATAAACATTGCAATAACTTTCAGTGGATTCGCCTCAGGGTTTTTAACTGTTATCGTGTTGTTAAAAGTTGTATACGGCGAACTGAGCTTGCTGAATGAAGGTTAACAAAAGGATTTCTTTTCAGTGGATTTCGATTAAAAAAAATACGGATCTGAGACTCACTAATTGCTGGCTGCATGTTCCATCGTGCTCGGCTAAATCATTCATAGGCGACAATTTCGCGAACATTCAAAGCTTTTACGGGCCAGTAACGACATTTCCAATATGGCCTCGGGCGAGGGATGTGAAAATTGCCGATGTCGGCATATCGAGTAATTTCGCGATAAATTGCCCAATTTATCACGCGATTTCGGGCTAACTTCGCGCGTTGTCGCTCCTGTAAGTGCGTACTTTGCATCGCACGACCATGAGAGCTTCATGCAGCTAAGTACCTACTTATGATGCTACAAGGTAGGTAGGTTACTACCTAACCTAATGTAGGTAGGTACCTACACACGACAGCAAGTAGACGCTTACACGCGTGCACTCTATTCACTTACGTTTCGGGCGACTTTGACTTTGCTTTTCTGACGTGCTGTCGTGTGTACTACAGCGCCTTAGTGGATTCAGGTAAAAGTTGATACTAGACGGAGACCTGAGTTTTTTACTTTTTGATTGCCTCAATTATCTTGTATTTATTGTCAAGACAGCTTGAGGTACTATACTCATCGTTGTCTTACAATAAATCAGCAAAGGTAAACCATGTGATACCTAGGTACCTACGGGTAGGTAAATACCTACTGTCTGTCCTTTTCTTACAAATCGATAGGTACTGTATCTTATCGTCACAAGAAAACAGCAGAGAAGTAACAAAGGTTTTGATTTCAATCAGAAGTCTTCGTTGACTTTATCGAAGCTGTTACAACAATGACAAAGTTACGGAGCTGAGACCGAGACGCAAAAACATTTAGTTACAATTCAATTTGTACAACAGCCGATATCGATGTCGGATCTCGTGAAACTTTTAAATTATTGGAAACTGGTTTCATTATCTACGTCTTCCGTAATCTACGCGAGAAACCACGTTTTGTCCTCATCATAACGAACATTTTTGCTCGAGAAGCTATTCGTGGGAAATCTACGATTTCCAAGATAATGAGGTTCAAAGGGGACTTTAATTTTAAAAAAAAATGCAGAAATGTGTTCAATATCAAGTATACTTTTTTTTCTCTTAAGAAACCATATCAAAACTAAAATATTATTTCTTACAAACAACGACGTTAAAATTGCAACCCGCCATGAGCGTAAGTAGCATAAGTTTATGTCAATGGTTGCGCAGTATGACTTCTCTGCGTTACACGTGCATTGCGTGATAAAATATTTTTCAAAAAATAACCTAAAAAACTAAATAATTTATGAAAAAGGTTCTTTTGTTTTGGTGTCTAGCATGCGTGCCTTTCGGGTCCGTTGGCGGTCTTTTAACACAATGTATGTAGCTACGTGGTCACAGAAAGGGTTCAGAGAATGTAGTCGCTACATAAAATAACTAGAGCTTGTGATAAAAGGGTCCATTAATTGATTCGACGTCGAGCCACTGGCACCCCTGCCCGCCTCCCACAGCAATGCGGTAAGACATAAATGCACATTTTTACTGAACCCTTTGTTAAATTTTGAAGAACAGCGTAGGTATCTGTAGGTAGGCCCTCACCCTTTCCCGACGACGAACCTTTTAGGAATGTTGTAAATAATTCGGCGGAGGTTATATTTCAGAATTTTAATAAGTATTTATTTACCCTTTTCCTGCGTAATCAGCAAGCTTTTAGCGTAGCGTTTCTGATTCAGATTATTTAGAGGTATATTTAAAAGGATTTTTCAGAAAATGTGTCTCTTTGATGACGGCGCATAGCTGTAATGTGTTGACCGTAAAACAATTTTCAATTTGGAGGGCGAAATTCGATTAAGGTGGAATAATGCCTTTATTGTGGAGCGAGCAGCCTCCGAGGGAAGCCGGGCAGGTTGCCGCTCAGTCGAGAGCTAGTCGCCAGAATATCACTGGCGAACATTAATATTACTCCAGTACGTGAATAAACTTTACAATGTTCACAATAGCCAACATTTTCTCCTTCATCTCTTCGGATTGGCCATTTCGGCACAATACTGAGAGCCATTTAATATTTACGGATTAAGAAGATCAGGGGTCCTCGCCACTCGGCATACAAATCAGGTAGTAAATGAACTAGAGCAGGAATGCGTAATAAATATTCGTATCGTGTACATTAGCGTTTCATTTTCCATTACGGTGGGGAAGCGATATCTTGAAATATAATATATCGCAGACTTTATATCGTAGTTACGTGTAGCCAATCTCAAATACGGTATATCAGACGGGATCCCTGTGGACTCCACGCCCTGTCTAATGTTGCTGAATAAATACAAGTAACTAATACAGAGAGGAAAACAACAGTTAGAAAACGGTTACTACTACATAGTTCCCTTGTAGGTAAACCTACTGCTGCGTCTCAAAGAATTCCAGTAAATAATATATTCAAATAAAAACGTTCTTTCTTTTCTAGGTACCTTTAGTAGTGAGTATAAAATATTTGTATTTTCTTATTGTCACATTTCATACTTAACCAGTGTCGTAGTAGTTGTAGTTGCTTCATGCTACGTAGCGTAGCACCGCTACGATTCGTAGAAGCTTTGACGTAGCTTGTGCTACGTACGAGCTAAGCGGTCAAAGTAAATAAATTAGTAGGTATTCTGTGTTCCTTCGAGTACCTACTTGCAAGGTGTATTCATTCTTGAGTAATTGTTAAATGTAATGTTAGAAATTGTGTACCAACCCAGGATTGTTGGATCGTTTAGCCGTGGAGAGTAACTTTGCCCAAGTTCAGGTAAACGTTTGAATTTTTCAAACAGTACAGCATACAGTAGTACAGTAGTTCGGTAGTACCGCATTACAAATGGACCTCGTTGATTGATTATTAAGATTATTTAGAGCAAAAATTATGAAATAAATAATCGCAGACATGTATGAATGTATCTCACTTTCCTTAGTTTCCGCCACGCTACCAATCTTCGTTCAGTTTAGTTTCTAGTTCTACTAAAATAAGAATTAACAATTGTGTATTTTTGTATAATGTCAGCAGTTTTTATAGAGCAAAAAATATTATTTAAACGTGGAGATAGTAATGTCTTATCTACCTACCTAATGTCGCTTTTATTGAACCAGCGAGCGAAGCGAGCGAAGTTATCCGAGTCTACTTGAACAATCCGGCGTTTGTATGTCTTTATGTTTGTATGTATGAATGTTCGTTCGACTATAACTTAAGTAAAAGTCGGATCGTCATGAAATTTGGTAGGCAGGTAAATTAGTCAAAGAGGATTTTAAGTTCGAACATGAGCCAAATCGGTCGAGGGGTTGCTGAGATATCGGGCCGCGAGTTCATAGTTCGGGACGAACCACTAGTATGGTTGTATTTTGATAAATGCAAAAATGGGACGTGTCTGCAACATCTTTATCTTTATTCGATTCTGACTCTTATTTCGCAGACTGCAAGAGTTTTACGATACCGGCAACGCTATACCTGTAGGGATTTCTTGCATAAACATTTTAATGACGAGTTTTTCAAATGCAAACCACGTAGACGAGTCAGACATAAATCTTCGTTCTCATTCAAAATCTAATAACATCGCCGGCAGTATTTCATTGCATTGATTCCTTGTACAGTCAGCCACACGCTAGGAAAACCCTTTTTGTTCGATTGGCGCGCTTATGCCTCGCGCGGTAGGGGGTATCCAAGACTGTGGCCGACCGTACCTCGCGGTGATCAATCAGTTTTCCATTATGCAAATATCGCGATCGCATCTCTCGTAGGTATTGCAGCAGCTAAATACTTACCTACAGGTGGAAGTAAGGGTTCGCCCTTCGGATAATCCTAGGCCACTCTACGCGGGCGTTACGGTTCTGATGGGTACCTCTAGTACCTACTGCGAGCTGTGACATGACATTTCTGTAGCAGCCTAGCAGCCAGTATTCCTCTGACCACGTGACCTTTTCGACAGCTTCGTCAGATTATGACCGTGTGATCGGACTCGCAAGTCAGAAAAAGAACTGTCTTCTTTTATGATACGTTTTCGTAGGTACCCTTATACCTAATTTACCCATTCTGGGCAGAGGCAACATTTAATACAAGTATTAAACGATGGTGATCCGGTATTCGAATTCTCCAGATTATATCCAATCTCGGTAGACAAAACTCTACATAAACCAACTTTATCCATGACATGTAAACCGACCTTTCTAGCCCTCTTATTCAACGCCTCCAATGCGAGCAATATGATTCAATATTTTCCAGACGGGTGTTTATAAAAATCTCGGCGCGCTGTTGTGTTCTCGGTAGATAGCTGGGTCGTCTTTATGGAGCTATAAATTTGTTACTGCTGGGAGGCGATAGCCCCCGATTTATAACACTTGTGTAGTTTAAGGGATCGGCTGTGCATAGATATCTTGCCGAGACGCAAGCTATACAATTCGGCACGCAAAGTTTTTTGTTCGAAAGTCCGTTATTGGCTTAAAATTATCTTTAGACAATATTGAGAAACTAATTTCAATATTTTTTATTTTGGTCCAGTAGTTTTGTTTTTATGCGCTAAAATGTTTATATCCTATGACCGCTAACAGTATGCAGACCGTCGCGTGACGTCATAAAACCGTATCTTTGAAACGTTGTAAAATCCAAACTACTGAACCAACATAAAAAATATTGAAATTGGTTTCTCAATATTGTCTAAAGATAAGATTAAGCCAATAACGGACTTTCGAACAAAAAACTTTGCGTACCGAATTATGCCTGCGAGCTCTTAGGTTGAATGAGGGCTACCGTTGAAGTGCTCACTAGTTGGCGCCACTGTAGAGTTAGGTCCGGAACTGCAGCACGTAAAGTTAATTATTTCGGGCATAAAAAATAAATACTTACATTTAACATTATATTTAATACTACTGATATTAACCCTTTTTGGAATTATTTTTATATTCAAAATTATTGTTATTGTTTATGTGTTTTTAATTTGTATGTCAGTTCGCCTCCAAGTCTCGATATTAAAACACCATCTTTCCCGAAAAACCCAGTTTTTCAGTCCTAATCCTGCACAACTACCTTAAAACTGTACCAATAATCACATCGATCAAGACCCGTTTCGTTCGAGAAAAAAAAATGATTTTTTTCCGAAAGATAAAACTGTTTCAAAGCTGTAGTTAGTAGCGGGGCAACAACTATTTGCCATAATTAATCTCAGGTATTGCAAAATATTCACAACATTATTCTTATCTGTTCCGACCTCACGCTACACTAGCGCCCCTAGCGGTCAATTAATGCGCGGTAGCCATCATTGAAAGACATATTAATCGTTGGTACCTACGGTACCTAAGCTAAAAACTTATTTATACAGCGTCTAGTGGCATCTCTGCAGAAGATGGGTGAAGCGACCACTCGGATGCTGCAGTGATTGCCTTGCACCTACCTCATCTAAACCTACCATCATTTCGGCTATTATGGATTATGCCTCAGTACGTGCAGCATGGTAAGCCCGAGATAAGCCCTTCTCTATGCAAAACTGTCAACTTGTCGGTCGGGCTCGAGTTGGCTTTACGCCAACATGGCGATGGAGACAAAAATACAACATTTTTATTAAAAATGGCAATATCTACTTTCTGCTCGACATGACCCTAATCTATTGTCATCTCGAGTCCCGCCTGCCATTCTCGCACAATAGACATGGCACGTCTGTCACTCGAGTTAGAGAGAGTGTCAAAACGACCATGCTAAGCATACAGAATTTTCAGACCTACGTATTTAATTTAATTGAAAGACATTATTTGACGGCGGTACGGTCAGGTCAGCTAAGTAAGTAGGATTTCCTGTGATGTTAGAGCTTATCGCGTGGCATAATGGCATTAATCAAACAAAAAAGGGGTAGGTATCGTAGCGTGTCACTGACTCTACTTAGATTTCCACGACGTAGTTGGGTTTGTACTTCTAACTCATAATCGTGCTAATATAATTTTAAGCTAGAGCCCAACTGTGGCTTGTTTAAGTACTTGGCAGAAATCTTTTGTAGAGTTCTTATCTTTCTGTCTGGCTCACTGACCGATTCAGTGATCAGAGAATCCACATGCCTAACATGACGAAACATATAATATTGAGCCTGACAGCGCGCGATACGGTGCTCTCTATTACTTAAATCTAGCGGGACAGAGAGTGCTACTGGATCCTGTACCTATAAATAATTTGTCCTAGATGCATAGACCTAAATTTAGCAAACAAGGGAGCTTGCATCTCCCAATATAATCCGCGTGCGATGAGAATGGGATGGAACGTTGACAAAGTCAATCGAAAATATACTTTATTTTACTTTGACAAGGTTGCTTCGACGCAAGTTCCAAAGCGTCGCATCCCATTCTCATCCCGCGCGTATTATACCTACCTTCTCTCAAGTTACACGTGCCTTCCAAACGATCGGCGATTCGAATTATAGCCGCTGTGACGTGTAGGAGCCCGCAGGGACGCGCGGCCAAACGAGCTCTCGTAAAACTAACATTCAAACTGTTATAGCCGATATGTAACTTGCTCAGCAGTTAACTAAACGTATTGGGTCGAACTGCGTCCATTTTGGTGAAAATGCACATTTGGACAGCGCCACAAAACTTCTACTAAGCGGCTTTATGATGCTCTCTTGTGTTAAGTGCCTACCCACACTTTCCTGCAACTGTCGTACGTATTTCAGGAAGAGGTTGTATTTAATGGCATAGCGAAAAAATATTGAAGTGTATATCAAAATTACTCTTTTAGTACCTAACTAATCTAACCCATTGATGATCAAATAGGGTTTTTAGCTGTGCATTTAGTTTTTTTTTGTGTTCAAATAGATATATGTATTTTTTCAGGAAATAGTAAATTTTTAACAAGCACAAGTTATCTCCTAAACCTAAAGGGCAAGTGAAAAAGAAAATACTTTAGGCCGAGGGCGCGACGAAACAGTATGGGAATGGGTGTAGTTTTGTCGCGAGTTCGCGATCTACCTTTCATGACGTCATGCATAATAGCGCCCCCTCTTCTCTAAGGAAAAATCGTTTTACAGACTCGCCTTAATTGTTGTCGATGAGAAAAATAGCTAATCCTTAAGTGCAGACAGTAAAAAAAGTTGTGGAAGTCTAGACATACAGATTCTCTAAGAGCAATAGTGGCCAGGTTGCAGCGGCCAGAGAGATACATACATTTGTATGAAATCACCATGGGCCACGCGCACCAGGCCGCACGAGATCGGAAGCGATGCACTGCAGTCCGAGAATAGTCGCTGGGCGCCGCTAGCTGGCCGCTGCGGTCTAGCCACTAGTGCGCTATTGCTCTTAAAGTGTCCTAATCTAAAGCTAGACGGAAAAAAACAGCAAAATCTACTCTACAACAAAAAACTGTTTGAACATACCATGGGGCTGATTTGGGTAAGTCTTGGAAGTCTGATCTTGATTTTATCGCTTGAAAACTTAAATTTTGAACCACTATGTAGATTGTTTATTCATTCTGTGGTAACAGCAAGCGGCCTTTCTTTAGTCATTTGATAACAGTTGAACCGTTAGGTATTTCTGTTTGTTGATTAAAAACGACCATTATTTTATAAACAATAAATATTATTTATTTCAATAAATATCCTGACACGGAGGTCTTCCAAACAGTAATTTCCATGAGACTGGCTGCACCATTTCAGAGTACAGCTCTGGGCCTGGTTTGAAGAGAGGCAAAATACTGGTTAGTTGCTGAATCATGTCATAGGAGTCTGGGATGTTATCACCTTCTGAGCAGTATTTGTACACAACAAGACAAGGCACCAACTTCTCTTTAGCAATTTGGAACAACAAAGATGCATAACCTCCTCCAAAGATCTTTAGTCCGTCATCCTCAGTCTCATGCTTCAACCACTTCAAGGTATTGATAATATCTTTGTAAGGGCATGTATCAGTGGCCACATATCTGAATGGTGAAGTCATTACATGCTTTCTTTCATGAGCAAAGCTACTTGATAATATCACAATGTCCTTCAGACCCTTTTCTTTGGTTTTAACCACAACATCTTCAAGGAATGAACGTGCAAATTTGAATACGAGTGGAGCTCTCACTTGGAGCACAACAAGGTTTCTTGCATCGCTTTTGTACAGTTCACAGGAGCTGGATATGCGCCCAGAGTTCAAGCTGTATGGGTCGTGACCCAAGATGGGAATCACCGCCGGGCTATAGACCGAAGCAATTTTGTTCATCTTCAAAGAGGAAATCAGCAAATCGCAAGCAAGTTGTCCTACGTTTCCAACTGCTACACTGGGTATGATAAGTGTACATCCTTGGAGGTCATGCTCATCGAGACCGATCCAAATATTACTCTCCATATTATCGAAACTGCACGACTAAATAATTATTGACAAATATTTTTGAAGTTATAAGAATGAGACAACAAAAACTTTTGTTTGTTTTTTAGGTTAAAAACGTCGAACCGAACGTGACATTCTTGTTCTGTGGTAGGTACGTCACAGACAAGATTCTGAAAAATTACAAGAATTGATCGTGTAGTATGTGCAATTCCACAGAATAGATGTCAAATTGACAAGTGATATGACATTAGTTTTTCTGTGATCCTTCCGTCCGTCACTTTCTTCACAGATTACAAAAGAGAACTTTCTTTTTTGTAATCTGTCTGTGCCGTCACTCAACGCGACGATTTTGATAATTTCTGAATTATTTCTTTGTTTGCTAGTTATTTTATTTAGAAGAACTTGGACAAAATTCACATTTTACTTCGATAGTGCCGATTATGACCGAACAACAAAGTGTTGATCCACAGTTGCAGACATTCATCCTCGCCGAAACACAGAAACAACGTTTTCAGGTTACAGATTTTAATTTCACACTTACTTATCGATTATACTCCATGTAATACCAGTCCCCATGATAGTATAGACCTACTTTTACTAAATGTACTGTTATATCTACCACAATGATATATAGCATTATTCTAAAGACCTTTGACCCTTCATTCAAATCAATATTTATACAACTGTAACCTTCTTGCAATTAACGCGTTTTAAAGGACAAATGTTGCATCCAACAAGCTATTATCGATAACCCTAGACATTATTAAACAACATCTGACAGCATTTTTAGGTTTGTATTGTGTGCATTTCAGGTGTTGGTCCACGGCCTCACTGATACTTGCTGGGACACATGCATGGGCCGGCCATCCACCCGCCTCGACTCCAAAACCGAAGTATGCATCATGAACTGTGTTGACCGCTTCATTGACGCCACTACGTTCATCACTAAGCGCCTTATGAGCACCACCAAATACCGCTCAGACGCCCCACTCGAGTTCCAGTAAAACTATAATAACATCTTGAACAGCAAAAATGTTTTCCTCTGTAAGAAACTTCTTGTACAGACACAGGAGGAAATTCATTATAACTGGTGCACTATTTGGAGGTGTGTACTTCCTGACCAACTATGCACAGAGGAAACTTAGAGAATGGCAGGAGAAAGAGGCCAAAAAGTTCTTTGAGATGACACGCAAGAAACAGCACTTTGAGAGCACCGAGCGCACTTGCAACCAAACTATCCTGTCGCTGTCCAAAATTGTGTCTGAAAGTGTCCTGTGCAGCCTGAAGACTGAAGATATTGTGCAGAAGCTACAGGAGAACCCTGAGAACAAACTGCAACTATGGGAACAGATGAAACTTATGATATTCACCAGGATCTGTGTTTTGGTGTATGCTCTGTCCATACTGCAGGTGACACTCCGTGTTCAGCTAAACATCATTGGTGGATACCTCTACAGGGACTCGGCACAGGAACAAGAGCCCCTCATAGACAGCAACCTCCAGGCCAAGTACTTGTCTCTGTGTCATCACTTTGTATCACAAGGAGTGGAGGAATTGATCAAGCAAATTGACAAAGTTGTTCATCAAGTGGTAGAACCAGTTTCGTTGAAGAAGAAAATAACATTGCATGAAGTTGAGCAGATGTTTTGGTCAATACAGACTGAGTTATGCACTAATACAACTGAAGGGGACCCCGTGAAGAAGATGGTCCATTACCTCGTCGGGCACGCAGAGATCTCTGAAGCAAAGCTAGACACATTAGTAAAGGAAACTATGGACATTTTGGAAAGTGATGAAGTCACTTCACTGACCATGTCCTCAATTAGTCATTCATTCTCCTCTGTTGTAGATGAAATCGCCAACTTGTTTGTGGCAAAATCAACACCAATGACCAAGAATGACCTGGAAATTGGTGACAATCATGTAATGACAAATGGTGCATTGCAGCTGAATGCGTTGGCAGACCCATTTGTTGATGTGAACAAAGTAGAGTTGCATTTTGTGAAGCTGCTGCCAATGATAAACGAGTTGATAACGAAGAACACTTGCAAGAAGAACACTAACATTCCAGACATGCTGACTCAGCATCTCACACTCAATGAAAAATTAAAACTTCTCGGTGCCAACATCTACGAAGTATTTAGTAGCGAATGATATGTTTATGGATTCAATTAATTTTAAATCTTTGGTTAATGGTATTTATTTAAGAATTTAAAGTGGCTGTCTACTGTAGTGTTTTAGGTATTGTAAAAAGTAATAAAGCCAAATTACATTTTCAATCTTCAAATCTTTGTGGGCTAAGGTTATTTAGTTATGTAGAAGACATAAGGACTAAGTACATGATAATAATAGAGCCTTGTTATAACTGTGATGCATTACTCTGCATATGTCTTAATCACACTATATTTATTGCTAGTCACAAATATCAGACTGAAATCAGTTTATTCTACCGTTAAAGTACTTGGTTGTCGCACATTCACATAACAAGACAACCTAAACATGTGAATGGCAAGCATTTTCGGGGAAACTAATAAACTTTTTTTTTTATTGGACGTCGTTTATTATTTTGAAACATTGCCAAAAGAGAGATTGTTAACCTTTTATCCAATTAGTATCATACAAGATTTGTCCCACAGAAAAGCCGAGCTTATTCTTCTGAAAAGGACAGGTAGGTACCTACTCTGATACCATAATACGTATTTCTTTACCATTATGTCACGGTATCACGTAGGATAGAGTTATTCCGCTCGCACATTCCACAACTCTACAAAGCATATTTTTAGATAGCGCCTTGTCTATTTTGGCGTCATCGGCGTTACAGATACGACTGGCGGTTGAAAAGTTCAGACAGGTTTATAGGAAGGAGCATTAGCTTCGGGTATTGGGCACGGTGTATAAGTAGACGCCACCTAATAATAATAAACAGTAGACATTCGATGTCTAGGCCGGGCGTAATAATATCCTCTCTTCCGATCTCAACCTTATAAAAACAGAAACATTATGGATTCGGCGCGTAGGCAGTATAGCTACCACGAGTGCGAAAAAGCTGTGCCGGACGTCCGCCGGACGTCTGTCATGTATCCTAATACTATAGTAGTAAGGTTGTTTATGCAACTTGTCACTTTCAGTGACATTGACAGTAAGCACTCGTGGTACCAGTACAGGTGTCCGAAACCGACAGTGATTGGCAAGACAAATAGTTTTCAGAATCAAAGGAAACTGCCGATATTTTGTATCATTCTAAATATAAAACTGACAGATTTATTTATACTGGTCGATGTGTTTTTGCAGGGAAAATGTGCTGATTCGCTATAACTTCGAACATTCGAAGTTTCGAACCTATTGAGAACACCTCAGGCACCTGGCTGCTCTCAACGGTTCACTACCTACGTCTTTTCGAAACACATTAGGTTTTTTTTTTACATTTCACCCTCCATAACTACAAGGTGTTACAAAAGTACCTAACTCTTTTTACAGGGTAATAGCACCTGGTGATAGGGAGGGATCACAACCTAATTTTTTTTTGCTCTAAATGTGAACGATGTGGCGAGAGAAAAGTATTTTTAAAATATTGTTTTTGTACAAAAAAGTTATGAAAATTTTTCAATTTTGAAATTATAAAATATAAATTGTTTTTTTTCAATTTTTTTTTACAGATTTTACATTTTGTTGACCAGTAGGTGACCCTGTAAAAAGAGTTAGGTACTTTTGTAACACCTTGTATAGTAAATCCTGCTCAAGGCAGATGTATCTGTATCGCGCGAGAGCCAGATAAGAGAGAGCACGGTACCTATCGCCCGATATAAAATAACTATTAGTTCGCCCCGAACTGTGAACTCGCGGTGTGTAACTTTTTGCTCACACCATTCACGCAGGCGCGCGCGCTTTGCACATAAACTTTACAACCCCATAATAACTCGGTTTTTTTGCGACTCCCTATTATTCTGTCACAGCTTGTTAGGTAAGTAGGTAGGTACTACTTATATGGTTCATCACGCCAGTCCAGACGCGCTGGTAGGAAACCGAAGCGAAATAGTCAAGAGACGAATGGAAGGCAGTAGGTCAGAAGAAGGCTTGTGACGTGCGTGGAGCGACGGGACCGTCAATGCGGCAGGCACCGCGGCGGCAAGGGCGCTGCGGCGGCGACGGCGCGCGCAGCCGCGGCCCACGCCCGCCAATAGGCCGCCACAGCCGGCAGCGAGCGCGCGCTCCGCCCCCGTATCGACGCGAGCCGCCGCGCCTGCCCGCACGCCCTTCACGCTAAAAAACAATAAGAAATCCGCCGATTCTTCACTGAAAACTCTGTAACTTGTGAGTGGCGGGGGACTGGGAGACCGCGGGCCCGACGCACCTCTTCAGTTTACCAGCACCCTGCACGCATTACTCGTGTAAGTACACAGTTTTTCAGATTGTGTTTTTTTTTATTTACATGCTGTGAATATTGAAGTTGCTTGGTAGCCCTTGTTCCCAATGTGATAGCTTTTGGTAGACAGGATACCTACGTACAGGTACTGTCGTGTTATAGCATCCATCACCATTGGATACCTCCTGTACCACAATAAGTACTCCGAGGCTTGAATTAGGTAAGTACCTAAGTAGTTACTTAGATACCTAGGTATACCTACCTAAAAATAAGTAAAAAAGTACCTACTTAGCTAGCAACTAAGTACCTATCTCTAGGTAATAATCTAGAGTTGACTGTAAAATTGCAAAGCAAAAGTGTTAAAAAATCGTGATAATGGTGCCTAGGTAATTGAGAAGTAAGTAATTATACTTTCGTGCATAAACGTTCGTTGATTGGTTTTTAGGGTTCCAAACGGGAATCTTTGCATTTCTTTTTCCTGTATGTAGATAACTCACCGATTTATGATCCTAGAAATCGAATTAAACTGATTTTATTACTCTGACTCCGCTGTCTGTCTAAAGCTTTATCTTTGGAACCGTAAAGTTGATTTTTTTAGAGATTAGGTATGGCGGATTACCCAACAAATTAATAATAAAAAAAATAAGGGGGGCCTCAAACAACAAACGTGGTTTTTATACTTTTTGCTCTATCGCAAAAACGTAAAACATAGAAGCATCTCAAACTTGGAGGGCTTACTTTATAGTATAACAACAAATAATAAAAAAACGGTCAAGCACGAGTCGGACTCACGCAGTGAGGGTCCGTACAAACAGTTTTTTTTATTGTGTGGCGGTACGGAACCCTCAGTGCGCGAGTCCGACTCGCACTGAGCCGGTTTTTTTATTACTAAGTAGGAACTACGCACCTACCTAGGTAAGCTTGTTTTTACAAATCCTGAAATCGCTGTAACATACGTGTTATTAATGCCTGTGGTTATATCTACACTTTTTTGTGCTACACCTCTCTCAGTTAGGTAATTTTTTTTATAACAATTTTATTGTGCTTGTAGCACACAGTACTTACTTATTCATGCATAAAAAGTTTAACCTACGCAATGTCGTATAGATCTGTGTAAATATCGTAGTTGGTTTCATAAAATTCTATGACATCTATACTTTTTGGTAGGAACGTACTTAACATAACTTGCCTTAGTAGGTACCTACCCTAAATGAAGTTTTAGCCCGTCACATAGGTTTCACTTATATAAAGTCGCGTGTATGTTGTTCCTGAAATCCTGTATATACAGGATTTCAGGAACAACAAGCACGCGACTTTATTTTCCTTCGTAACATATCACTTTTTTTTTCATCATAAATTATATGTAAGTATGTAGGTAAAATCTTTATCCACTTTGTACAACTGTTTGTTTTCTCTAATAAATAAAAATTAAATAAGGTAATGCAATAAAAGATGGTGCAATAAGTACACCGTACGTATTGTTAGTGTTAGTAATATTTAAGTTCTTTAAATCTTCTTACGAGTAAGTAACTCACAAGATATCGAGAAGAGTTCACTCTGTTATTTTTCGGACCACTCCGTTTCTTATACACCCTGTATTTTTATACATGACACTTTTTCTATCAATAGGTAGGTTCGTGTTAGTAAGGTACCCTGAATTAATTACTTTTTGCTTAACAATAGGTAAATAAAAATAACAATTGCCTACACGTAGTACCTACGTAAGTAAGCATTTTTGCTAATGACTGGCAAGGTAAAAACAAGTGCGATATTTTCCTATCTACGTACAGTACTGAAACTAACATGAATGTTTCAATGGTAGGTAGGTACGGTCGGCCACAATATCAGATACCCCATGGCAGCTCTTACCGCGCGCGGCATAAGGGCGATAATCGAACAAAAAGGGGTATCTGAGACTGTGGCCGACTGTACATTGCTACCTGCATAGGCAGACTTTCCAGTAAAAAGGTTTTTGTAGAGCTCCATTATCGGCTCTACCTACTGAAGTCTGAAGCACAACGGATGTTATTTTAAAAACTAGATATAGAATACACTTATGATTTCCTGTAATCTATAGGTCAAAACATATTTTCCGTATTAAAATAAATAGGCTCAGTAGGCAGTTTCGGGGAGGGATTGGTAAATTTTTGTCTACTTTACTAAAATCCTCACAACGAGCCCTTTTATTTTATATAGTTTGCTATTTTTTTTATTTGCCCCTTAAAATAGCCTCTATGTTTAAAATACAGTTATTTACGTTACAGTCCGTGTTTGGGTCATCGATTTACATGTGTACCAAATATCAACTCAATCGGTTCAGTATTTTCGAAGCAAATTGGCTGTGTGTGACAGACTGCAGGATAGACAGACAGTCAGACACAGGAGTGATCCTAATGGTTCCGTTTTCCCTTTTGAGGTACGGAACCCTTAAAAAAACAGCTGACTAAACTAGCTATTGGCCAACTCTAAGAGCAAGAGGCGGGAAAAACAGACACAAGACTGACGGACAGCATATACGCTTTAATAATCGTAAAAGTGTAACAAAATTGTTGACCTTTCTTACGTAGTACCTGCATAATATAATCGTATGAGCGTATAAATCAGCAAACTGGAAAACATCTGCTCGCCGGTATAGAAAGAAAAAAGAAGAATATTGGTACTAAAGATTCAGCTCCAGCTTGAATGTTGTAAGTAATTAGGTACCTACATCTACTCTATCACTGTCACATCGACTGTCACCCACACCTTAGGTTACGTACGTTGCATATTGATGTTAGCGATGTTACATGTGGTTACTCAGTCGGTAACCTTGACATTGTTATTTTTATAAAACACTAGAGTTCACCCGCAGCTCCGCCCGCCTGAGCACACCTGGCGTAGCACAAAAATGGGATACGCCATATCTACGGGTTTATAACTACAGGGTGTTTAAAGACCGCCAACAAAGCGGGAAACCACGTACTGTACATCATGCCGAACATTTTTCGTGGGAAATTAACGGTTTCCGAAATAATGAGGTTCAAAGTCAGACATCATATTTTATCACATTGCATGATAAAATATTATGCAAAATTGTGACCTAAAAAACTAAAATAATTTCCCAGCAATAATTTATGGAAAAAGCATTTTTTTGTGTCTAGTATGACTGCCTTTCGGGTCTGTCGGCGGTCTTTTAACACCCTGTATCCCACTCTATGTACTTAGTTAAAAAAAATTAGATAGGTATAGTCATATACAGAATGTCCCGTAATTCAACGTCAAGCGGAAACAATAACTAGGAATGGATAGATAAGTAATGACAGAATTCCTTTCATTATCTACCCCTTACCGGATGTTGAGTTTTCCCGATTCTGACACGCACATCGTTTTATTTTTGTTTATATGTATACTAGCTTTTGCACGCGACTTCGTCCGCGCAGACTTAGTTTTTTTCCCGTTATCACAATCGTTAAGCCATGTCAGAGACCCTTTGGGTGGCTTAAAAAAACTCTGACACCAGGGGTGGCCACTACCTCATACGATTACCTACCTACCTAATAAAACATAGCTTATAGCACTCAGCAATAACGTAGCTTCCCATTAGTGAAGGATTTTTTATAATCGGATGAGTAGTTTTGGAGATTACCCCCTACATACGTACATACTTACAAACTTTTCCTCTTTATAATATTAGTGTTGATAGCTAGTGCCCACGACTTCATTCACGTGGCTAAAAGAAAAAGGACAAACGTGGTGATTTTGCAAATTGTACCTAGCATATTTTTTACCACCTAGTAGGTATGATGTACTTAAAACACACCCCCTGCACTATCAAAGTGTTGGCCCGAGATTTCGATCCCGTGGACCACGCGTTGTTGTCTGCTTCTACCAAACTGAACGGAGCAAAGATGCAGATACCTACTGTTATAGGCGTCTAACTGATTTAACGCGGGTTACATACATTTCAAGAAACACTCAAAGATTATCTTTTCTTTTTAGCCCTATCCTATTATTTTGAGTCCGCTAATCTGCTACTCCTTATTGCAAACTTTCAGTCTGGGTTGTCTCTGTTCAGTTGGTCTCGCCCCAAGTCTTCGTGCCTTTGTGGCCTTTGTGCTCGTTGTGGACACTGCATCTACCGATGTTAGATAGCCCTAATGCGTAGTTTGATACCCAAGTACACACGACAGCACGTCAGACTGTACACTTTTGTTGTAAAGTCGCCTGTAACGTTACCGAATAGAGTGCTAGCGTGTAAGGGTCGACGTGCTGTCGTGTGTACATCTCGTTTGCTTGCGCTGTTTGGTGAATGAATATTTATCAGCATTCGCTGCAGTACGTCACAGGTCTCAACATCTCTCTGGCGTTCAATAAAACTGTAAAAGATCTCCAACAGAGCTAGTTAGCGTCACCTACTCGTATAATAGGCACAAAGTTACTTAACAGAGAAAAACTTTAAGAAATTTTATTTTATTTAATGGCATTATACCATTTCAAAGAGAACGATCATAATAATTGGGTTCTGACACCAGAAAATATGAGATAATATCAGGAGATACTTAACCATATTATTTCTATCACATTGAATAGTGTTTGTTTCTATGAGCTACTCTTCTGAAACACCCAACGCGTCTTCTTAGCATCTACGATGCCATAGTCTGAAACAACCGTTTTGAATCGTCGGTCTTATTCTTCTTTCGTGTTGAAAGTGTCACACACACACGTCGCGCTGGGGTCGCCTCCAGGAAATCCGATAAGCTGGACTGTGGAGCATCAGGACAGGTATGACGACGCGAAGTTGTCGGTATGGTTTAAGATTGTAACAAAACATCTCTTCTGGCTCTATTTCTCACATATCTTTCATGCGGGCAACACCACCACGCAGGCCGTTCAGGGATTTTCACATGCTCCAATCTTCTCGTCAGTCTGAAGTATGTGGAAAGCCTATCAAAGTTGTCAACAATGAATAGGTGACTATGATATTATGAAAAAGTGCACCTGTCCAGTGTCCAGTCCTAGGTACTTACTTAATGAAAATAAAGCGATCATAGTACTAATGTTACACCATCAATGGCTGATGTTATGCGCCTATGGTCGCTCGGGACTCTACACTTGCACAGTAGGTACGCACAGCAGATTTTTTGGTCAGAACATCGTATCTTTATTTTTCTTCGAGGTCTGGTGCATCCTATTCTTCCCTGAATAACCAGCAATCAGCAATGCACTCAACGGACGTCCCATTTCGTCTGGCCAAAAGATCTCAGGATGCAAACGCAACTTTGTAAAGAGCTTTGATAAAACTGCCGCATGCAGAGTTTTTAAAGTAAGGATTTATTGGCTCTTTCAGATTGTAAGTAGCTATCACTGAACTTATGTTTTTTGCCTGTTTTGAGTAATTAAACTTGTAGATTTTTCCTTTATTGCTTTGTTGATATACCATTTTTGTGACAGTGACTGATGACAGCGATAATTAAAAACAACTTCTTCACTGTTGTGCATCGTTTGAGTTTTGCGGCACATTTGGGCCTGTTTGGTGCATTAAAATTCACCGTTGTTCAGTTTTCGATGGATTTACGAAAGTAAATAGCTCAACGCTACGTGATGACAGAGGGTCTTTGGTAAATGGTTGTGTCGTTCACTTTTATACGAATAGCCACTATATGATAATCTTTGTGTGTTTATTTTGCTCCTAAGCAACAAAGCGTGATAATATGTAGCCTATATGTTATTCTGATGTCTCAGCTATCTACATTCCAAATTTCATCTAAATCCGTCCAGCGGATTCCGCGTTATAAGGTAACAAACACACTCACTCACTCACTCACTCACAAACTTTCGCATTTATAATATAAAGTAGGAAGTAGGAAGTAGGAAGTAGGATTTGTTCAATATTTACCCCGACTCTATTGATCGAGCAAACCCCGTAGAGACAGACTTATATTTTGGTTGATTCTCTAGCTAGATTATGGACTACGAGTAACTAAGGTAAGTTAAAGCTTTAATAGCCTAAGGCCCGGTTTCTGAATTGAGAATTTTAGTAAGTAAATACTTAAGTATCGTTCTGTCACGCTCTTTTGTGAGAAATCTGCAGGGACAGAACAATACTTACGTATTTGCTTAGTAAATTTCTCAATTCAGAAATCGGCAGTTAGTCTTTTTATTTGGGTGGAATTTTGGTTTTAATGGTTAATAAACATTTTACAAACTATGTATATGGTATCATCATCATCATCATCATCATCATTTTCAGCCCACATTTGCCCACTGCTGGGTATAGGCCTTTTCCCCCTCACGCCATCCTCCTCGGTCTCTAGCGGCACGCATCCACGGACCCTCTGTCGGACTGGTATCATGATAATGAAATTAATACTAGACTATAAACGTTGCCTTGATATTTAGTTTGTTGTACCTATACTTATTGTAAAAATGTTTTGTAATAAAATTATCTACCTACTCCCAACTAGCTATTCAACAGGCGAACAGCTGCGCAAACATATATCTGTAAGTAGAGATAGTCAATTCAATTAATTCAAATTCTATTCAAATACTACAACCTAACGGTAGTACCTATAACATGTACTTCACGCTGAAGAGAAAAAAAACATTTATTTTGTTTTATTCCAAGTATTTTATTCTAGCATTAGTAGTTATTGGTAGCTTATTCTAGCGTTAGTAGGTATGGGTTAAGTTTTTTTTAGTAATGGTTAATATTTATTGAGTTTTTATCAATTGTATAGAAGCTATTGTTATCGATACTCAATACTCAACACCACTACAGTTTAGTATTTTTGCAGTTTCCAGTCGTAGCAGTTTCTTTCTTAGCAATTGCATTTCGTAGCAGTTTTCGTACTGTTTTTAACATTTATGAAAGGACTTCGAATTTTGATACCCGACAATTTTGTATTTTTGCAGTTTTCAGTCGTAACAATTTCGTCTTGAGTGGTAGCAGCAGTTTAACGAGAAGTTTAACTTTTTTGTCTGCCTCGGGAAATGTACTAAAAATCACCGATGCTGATTTTTTTTATTTTGGTTTTTGCCTGTGCTATATTCAAAAGTTACTATTGATTTTGGCACGACACAAGTTAGGGCCAAATAGGTACAAACAATCCAAATGATTTATTTAGAATGGTGCCCACTTCTATAGATGAGCATGGAATAATGCAATAGGTTTTAAGTATCTCATTGTTGTTATTATTATTATTTTAATCTTACCTATAGAATATAGCGTAAGAGCCATAAATAATTCAACCAAGGTATTTTCCTGATTTATTACTGTCTGTTGTATTTTCTAAGTTTATGCCAGTACCTAATAATTAATTATTATAAATGCGAATGTTTGTGAGTGCGTGTGTACTCTTTCACACTTACACAAGTGGCTAGACTAATTTGGATATCAGGAAATACGTAGCTTATACACCAGAATATTAATCAAGCCAGTTTATAAAGATACTATCTTTTTCCCATGACTTCGCCCGCGCTGACTTTGACGCCGGGAAAATATAAAATAGACTAAGTATTTGTTATCAAAGTTTGCGCGAAAAAGTCGCATGCAAATGCTGCTTAAACTATTTTAAAATAAAGAGTTACATTGTCCTCTTCACTGCCAAAATGGATCACGATTCGGCCTGTTTTTACTAAAACATAAAAATTGCGTCGCTGTTTGTAACATTAGGTCCATTGCATAAACAATGTGAGGCGACGATCCACCCAACCGCCAATACTGATGCAGATACATAAAAATAGAGACAGATAATGGAGTACAACCAACCAACACACACCATCTGACTTCCACGAGTAGATAGATAGGGAACACTTTGTTTGTAAGTACATAAACAATACTATAATATTAGATATCAGATTGATCGATATCCCACTAATCATTTTAACATTATAAGTGCGAAAGTTAGTGAGGGTGTGTGTGTGGTGTCGGGCGTCGTCGGGTCCCCCGATAGAGACATAGCCTAGTGCGGTATCCACCAGTAACATTGTATGTTTTAATTCAAACCAAATCACTTATAGGTACAAACTTGTAATTTGGAGGATAAGGTAGGTTCCGTGAGAACTCTTACTAAATTTCAGCCGTCTAGCTTTACTCACAACGAAGATACAGGGGGGTCAAAAGTGCCGCGAGTTGCTTCGAGAAAAGTATGCTACAAGGTGCCTCTGCATAGCTCGACTCTGTAACTGGTTCAAACTTTTTGATTAATAAACACTTATCTGGGGGCACAGCCCCGAGAAGTCGAGCGCGAAGCAAACACTGCCGTATCATTCATCCTTTACTGGAACCATTTCGCCGCATTTTCAGGCCCCTATTTGAGAACCTCTGGATAAGACCAGAACGCAGAAATTTTCGTCATCTAGTAAGCTATAATCACATACTTAAAATCCAAAATTTCAAGTCTGTAGGTCATTTAGTTCCGAAGTTAAGCGAAAACAAAGTTTCGCATTTATGACACACACTCACTCACTCACTCATGATCATCATAATAGAACTAGTACTTCCCATAAACTCAGAGAGCTGAAATTTGGTACAGAGTTAGGGTTTAATGGCCACATAAAGGGAAAACTATAAAAACTAGGATAATCGAAGATCTGGAGTACCTGGTGACCCTGATTAGAAAACACAAGATCCCTAATAGGACTGGTACTTCCCATAAACTCAGAGAGTTGAAATTTGGTACAGAGTTAGGGTTTAATGGCCACATAAAGGGAAAACTATAAAAACTAGGATAATCTAAGATCTGGAGTACCTGGTGACCCTGATTAGAAAACACAAGAGCCCTAATAGAACTAGTACTTCCCATAAACTCAGAGAGCTGAAATTTGGTACAGAGTTAGGGTTTAATGGCCACATAAACGGAAAACTATAAAAACTAGGATAATCGAAGATCTGGAGTACCTGGTGACCCTGATTAGAAAACACAAGAGCCCTAATATAAATAGTACTTCCCATAAACTCAGAGAGCTGAAATTAGGTACAAGCAGCTCCATCGAGACCTGGCTAGTTTTTTACAGAATGTTTTTGGAGGGATTACTTTTACTGTTACTCTTTCACGTTGAAACGGCTGGACGGATTTTTGGGATTGATTTGATGATTAAGGGGTAATTGCGGCCTCGTTCTTTTGCTCTTCAAGTACGTAGTTGGCTAATTAATTTAGGCGGTTGAGAAACAGCGATGTAGGATTATCAATTCAAACGTGTTTTAATTTCTGCTCTATACTGAGCGCCAATATCAAGATTTTGCCTCTCTCCGGACAAATCCTAAATCCGGGGCTTAGTGGAGCCAAAATGTGTTCAAAGCGCAATGATGGCCTGCGAGGCCCCTTCAGGACCGTGGGAACTCAGTGACGACCAAGCGCGCGAAACACTGTTTTTGTTGCTGTTTCACCCAGAGCGAGACGGGGCGCGGGAAAAGTGAGAGGCAATGCGGCTGTATGAGTCTACGTGTGTTCGTGTCCTTTCGCGAGTATCTAGTTGTAGTTGTAATGTAATAGATCTATTTTCCCAAAAATTTTCGTAGTTCAGCTGCCATTTCTACATTTTATTAGGTATTTCAAAAATATATTTTTTTCTGACAACTACAACACATTCCTGATGTTCCCAAGGTAGTTAGACTCCAATAGACAGTGTAATAATGTAAGTAAATAACAGCTGAAAGTAACCCCTTTTCGGCGCAATAAACGCATCGCTCTAATTTATTTCAGGCTATTTTTTTTATTATAAAAACTATTTGCAAACCTCTATATTGGTCATCTACTGATATAAACCAAGTTTCAGCAAAATCCAGCCTGTAGTTTAGAAATTAAACCGGAACTACGTTTTGTATGGGAAAATGGTGCTCTAACGCCCTCTTAATCCAAACGTTTCGCTAATTTTCAGTTCGATTAGTAGCTGGTATGACTTAACAAGCTATTTCCTGAAAATGAAAACACTTTGAACATTGCCACACAAGAGAGTCGGATGATTACAACATCAAGCCCGGTTATTTTTTTACGATTATACCTACTTACCGCATGAATTTTTAGTCTGATAAGCGGGAAATGGGAGACTTAATAATTATTGTCTCGTGACTTTGAACAACTTTTGAAAATGCTCGGGAAATTTTGACTTCTCTATGCTAAATGCTGACGTCATTTGACACGGGTGGCTACCTACTTACCTACCTGTTCTACCTAACTTATATATTTGGTAACCGACGTTTTTCGCATTATGTTCAGAGGAGAGAGAAAAACTCAGAACGACCAGTAGATAGACCCTCGGTTTCATCAGACTTCCTAACTTTTAGGAACTCCGTAACAGTCACTTTAACTATTTTAGGATTTAACTTAGGATCTTAGGGAATCTTGGTGAGATCAAGAAAGAGTCTGACCTACATTACCCGATTTTCAGCGACTGAAATTTCGTCTGTTATAGCCACTATCAAGTTTAATTCGGATATCACCGGTGAACTATACCTCATGGCGTACGCGTTTACATCTCAAACATTAATTTTATAATAGGTACGTTACGCCTATGACGTCACAATGCTATAAAATTAACAAGCTCTATTCCCAAATGCGAGTCTCATGTTTCGTTTATTCAATAGGTATACATTTTTACCCGACAATAGTTTTTTGTCGTATGGACCTAGGTACCTGTTATTTGCTGCGACCACGAGGTTCGCAGAGACGAAATTTTTTTTACCACTAAGCAGGTGGACGTCCAATAATTATAAAGATTTTTATAAGGTAAAACATTCGCTCGGGACAGGACCTTATAAAAATAATTTAATTACCTATGTATTTTTAAAGCAGGTTCTATGCGACGGTACCTGCTAAATGAGTCCTCAACTCCTCACTAACATAACTCGCAGAATACCAGAGCTATGGGCACAGGATCCGTCCCATATGCTGAGCCAGTATAGCATATGCTGAGCCAGTAGCCCATTTGTTGGCCATTGCACGCAGCTGTCACGGATATACGAGTAAATATCGTACAATGTAAGTAGCTTTAGTTTTTGATTAGTTTTATGTCTAGTCCGTAAGCTGATTATCTTATCTGATTATATCTGTGTGCTTTGGCCGATAATAAACATCTTTTCTTTCTTTCTTTTCTAACAGGAAGGTCAGGGTGTAAATTTTTTATCAGTCGGGGGTAGTAAACTGTATTATTCAAGGCCATTGTTATTGGTGTCTTTGTCATATGCTGCGCAGCCGCTCTGCGAATAATAAATTAATCAATTCAGTTCAAATGAATACAAACAAGTGAAAGAAAATGTGCATTGATTTCCGTGCGTTCAATACTGTACCAAGGTTTTTGCTTATCACAGTCACGATTACACACGCTAGAGTGAAGTGGAAAGACCACCCATATAGGAAACATATACATAATATTGTACCTACATACGTTGTATGGAAAAAAAGTTTACGGGATTTTTAAACAACATAAACTTTGCCAAGATTCTCTACAAATATTTTGTCTGGTTTCGGATACACAGTTTTTGTTTGGCTCATCATTAATTACCTGCGTAAGACACGCTAAGATAAACCGGGGTAGCATTTATCGCGCGTAGAATCAATAGGGGTATACTAAGAGTGTCGCTGACTAGGTCCTTTACGTATTGTTTAATGCTACTAAAGAGACATTGTGGCGCCAAGCCATTCTCGTCATTATAGCTCCCGATAAAGATCGTTCATCTCATCTCACATCCGACACAACACGGCAACCGTTGTGTAAACATCACGCGACAATGTCAAACGTGTCGGTAGAGCGCCGTGCCGCCCGCCGCCGGTTTGACTCTATCACGGTTTTTTAGGCAAAATGCTTGAAAGTTGAAACCAGCAGAACCGAACAGAACAGCTCGGCAACCCCCGTCCGATTTGGCTCATGTTCGAACTTAAAAATTATTTCCAAATTACCAAGCCTACCAAATTTCATAACGATCAGACCAAATTTACTCAAGTTATCGTCGAACGAACATTCATACATACAAACATACAAACGCCGGATTGTTCCAGAAGACTCGGAGAACTTCTCTCGCTTCGCTCGCTCGTTCAGTAATGAGTGAGGGAAATCAAATGAGCTCTCCATCGGGTTCGCGATAGAGATGGCCCTACATACTATAGGACCGTCATAGCGGATGGAGTTTTTCCTGGTCCATGGTCCCATCCGGCAGAAGGTCTGAAACTTGACACGAACTAGTTTTCACCTGTACGCTTCGAACTAGAAGTAGAAACACCCTGAGCAACCGTTTCTCTCCTTTGCCCTGAAATCTGAAATTCCATTTACGACAGATACCTATTTACACACACTCACACAACGCAAGTTATAGATATTTTGTATTCAGCTAATTATACTGCGAGAGTTTGGACCTATAAATAGGTCAAAGTGCCGTGAGCTAATTTGTATCGGCTGGCTTAGCACAAGAATAGGGTAGGCTGGAGACTATAGGTGAGCTGTGGCTATAGCTTTTAAAAATGTATACCTATCACTCTCTTTTGATCCATATTATTATAGAATGGTTCAGATATAGTTATAGATATGGCATCAAGACTTGCGTGCGACGCACCATGTAGACTTCGACAGCGGGAAATACCATGTAGGTTCTCTCTATTTCACATACACTGTATTAATCTAACTAGACTGGGATAGACAAATCGATTCGGTCAATCGCGGAGTTTTTAAAATGAACTACGAAGTTTAGCAGTGAGGTGAGGATACGCTTTGTTTACTAAATACATTGAAATGTCTCTACATTTACGTGTAGCGTGTACGTAGTTACGTGTATAATAAAATTAATAAATAGCTAAGATGGTAGGCTGACCTCAAGATATTTCTACGGGGTGTCCCAGCAAGAGCGCACTTTTTAATAGCGATAATTTTTTTTGACCTTGTTCCTATTTATGAATATTGTTTTCTTCGGTTCAATGATATGGAACCAGTTTTTTTTTAAATTCCATTGCGGTTTTCACCCCCAGAGCGTGAGTCCGACTCGCACTTTGCCGGTTTTTTTTTCTTTATTATCTCTGTGGGCTTCGGACCTGAGGCTGCTGGCATACCGCGAGGTCCATATACCGCGTTAGTATGGTATGCCTGCAGTAACAAACAAATACGTATCGCACCCGCGAACAATGGTTCGTATCATGCGAACGCACGCCCGCATACCAAGCATTAAATATCCGCAAAAGAAGGTATACTCACTTCAAGGCCCGCAAAGTTAACTAAACTTGGCACCTCCACTACAACAGTTTAGTTAAGAAAGAAGTCAAATTATTTATATAAATATTATTATTTATCTGTATTATTTATGTGGTTTTTAAATCTTTAACTTTTTATCTTTTTGTCTTTTATCTTTGCCTTTTTGGTGCGAATTTGAAGGCGGTTTAATTTTTTTTATGATTATATGGAGTATAACGAGATAGCCAAATTGATCGCCAACCTCCGATAGGAGGCGGCACGCAAAGAAGAAGAATATAATAATATGGAGTATGGGGTTGTCCAGCACCTGAATGACTAAACACTACAGCGCCCATCCCATACCACATTAGTTTGTTACGGCGGGTTTTCTGATAATGTTGCATGCTGTTGCTTGCTGCCTAGCGTGTAGAAGGGTAGGTAAAGTACCTAGGTTCCCGGCGCCGCACGACGTTATTATCCTTGTTTTATTTCACTGCGTAAACAAACAACATGGCTCGACTCTACATACTTATTTACCGAAGCGCCGCGTCGCGTCGTGCCGACGACGCCGGGTCTGAGTTAAAATTCTGCAGTACTAAAACATTTTAACCGTGGCACGCGACAGAATGTAAACGAGGGTAAAGTATTAAAAAAATACATATTATATTGAAATGTAGAGTAGGTTGGAATTGACCTAATAAATAAACGTGAAATCTACTGTCGGAATTTACGGCCAAAACTTCGAGCAATGCGTTCAGAACTGTGACGTATGGATAGCTAGCTAGCACACTAGAGTGCGCAGTGGGATTAGGAGATAGCATGAGAATTTTCTAAAATAGCTGATAAAAGATTTCATGAAAAAAAAAACTATAAAAATAGCAAATGCAGCAGCATGCTGAAGATGCAGCAGCATATTGAGCATGCATAATTGAATGCATCATTATAATTTGGTACAACGGAACGATGAGAACTTTGGAACGATAATTCAAGAGCATGCCAAAGTTTATCCAAAGGTTTCCACTTCTACCGAAAGTAACCAACTATTCCTTTCAATAATTAATTCTATTGAAGTATTATAAGCTAAGTAAACCAAGCCTCAAATGTTATCGTATTTCAATGGAAGTTGAATTGGCCTTTCAATTAAGAACAATGAGTAGGACTACTCGTATATTGATTGTTATTTTCATTTTATTTTAACATTGGCCGAGCAAATTCTTACTAATATCAGGTCCGACCGAGCCAACTAATAAATAATGCATTTTGTACACGTAGGTACGTAAACTAGGGATCAATGAAGGTTAAGTAGGATACTTTCATACTTTGCATGGATATACTTAGTATTAGTATAAGGGAAATTATAAGTCAAGCCACAAAGTTTTTTTTTGGCCACGTGATCAAACTTCTCATTTTATAAGTAAGCCACGGGAAAATAAGATAGCTTCTAATAAACTAATTCGCCTTTTTTACATCGCCAACTAAATATTCCAAAGAAAGCGTCAAGTAAAGTTCAACAATTATTTTAACTTGTCCACTGATTTATCTATTGCAACCTAATTTACTAACTCAGCCACGGATTTTACAACTCATCACCATTATACGTTTTACAGCTTCAAAATAAGCTCCTCAAAAAAATAAAATTCAAGCTTCAATAGACAACCTCATATATTATAACTTAGCATGTAAATTAATACATCATATTCTTTTATTGTGAAAAAAGCCACTATACGATTTGGAACTCGACAGCGACTAGCCATTTGCACCAATCAGAGAGCGCCATTCGATTCACGTACTGACGAGTAGTCACGTGTATTTGTGACTACGTATCAGTTGCGTTTTTTTTACTAAATCTACTTCCAGAAAAATGCTCCTATCAAAATAAAAAAAAATACAGACAGGTGCGCCTTTTTTTCCTCGTTCCGAACATGTATGTAACTTAATTTTGGCAAAAATGTCAGTTGCGTCTTTTTTTCTTATGACGGCAGTATATCTTTATTTTAATTACGATACGTAAAATGAAGGTATCTCAAAGTACACGAATTTATTTTAAAAAAAAGTATTTTGTTTTGTTTCCCTTCAATAGTTCCAGGGTATTTTAGTGGCCATAATTTACTATTTGATGTAAATTTTTGGTAAATTTTTACGATCAATTAATGTAGGTCGAGATAAATTTTAAACGTACTGAGTAGGTACTGAGTTATAAAATTAGAAGCTAATTGAAAATTTTTTTGGTGTCATATATTAATATTTTAGAAGTTTACTGCTTGAATGCATATTACAAATTTAGATGCCAAAAAATAACCACGATGCTGAGTTGTATTTAGAGTGTCTTACATACAAGTTATCTAGTGGCTAAGATAGTATTATTTAGATGCGCGTTGATTGTGGCTGACTTAGTAATTTAGAAGGCAATGTAGATATTTAGAGGCGTATAATGCTATTAAAAAGAAGTCTGTTTAATTACAACCCTTAGTATAATATTGATTCACACTTCAGCCTATCAAGTGAAGTAACCATTTAGCGAAAGCTGGGCCCTTAGCCTGTAACGTAATGGCGGGTCAATGGCGTCCCGGCAGAAGGACAAAACCGGGCTCTCCTCGTTTTTCTCCTACAACCAGAGAACTAATCCTCTAGAATTAGAATCAAAATATTCTTTGCTGTACTACAAAAACATTAAAAGGACAGACAGCGTTAGCAAATCGTAATTGAAGTCGTCACCTGACAGCCCATTTTGGCACCATTGTGTTACAGGCTAAGGGCCCTGTCTATGATATGTCTCGATGTTTAGAAACTAGTTATTTCGCCTATTTTGGTTACGCACGGCTACTCCATAAGTTTCTCATTAAATATTCACGCTTATCTAACGTATAAGTAGGTACTAGAATTTCAATTTGGTTCGATGACAGTATTAGTAAAAAACTATTATTGAACCGAAATTCTAACTGCAAGCTCTTTACAAAGTAAGCAGATGCGTCGAATCGTGACGAACGGTACCAAATTAGCATGTTTGTGGGGTACTCCACTTAGACTCTAACAAGTCTACCATATTGAGTCAAGTTCAATCCGAGCGGCAGACCTTTACCGGTTCTATGACCGGCAGTGCAAATAAAGTGTTTGACAAATATACGGTACAACTCTGTTAAAACATTTATCCTAGTTTCAACGTTTGCAGTAGGTAGCTGTTTTATTTGCATGATAGGTGCAAAGCGGTCCATCTGAGACCCTGCGACTTGGAGTGTGATAGATTAGAAACCTTAGGTAGATCGGTATCACAGATTGTCGGTACGGACTCCGAATGCTGTTGAGAAATTATTTCTCAATAGGGATCTATGGGTAATCTGCCGCGCGACTCCCGCCGGCGGAAAGCGACGGGGATGGCCAAATTCGTACGATCCATCCGAACTTGAAAATTATTGCGTTATACCGAGAGAAAGAAGAGAGAGAAGAAGAAGAGAAGAGAGTTTCTATTATTTTTCAGATTTTTAAATTAAAACACTTACCAGCTGCCCTTTCTAACGGTGTCAGACTTTACTCTAACGTCATTATGACTTATTTTGATGCCAAGTTTTATTGGTTTAGAATTGTTTATAGTTAGAGAGCTGGTGACCAATCGAGATATTTTTTCGTACAAGGCTAGGAGTTTGTAGGCTGATAGAGTAGCCAAAAAAATATTTTTCCCAGACTCAGCGAAGTCTACTCTATCAGCCTATTAACTCCCAGCCTTGTACGAAAAAATATCTCGATTGGTCACCAGCTCTCCAACTATTATAAGTTATGTAGAATTTACAGGGTTCACTACGTCTTGCCGAATTACATTTCACCTTGTTACACTTCACCTATGACGTATCATCCAATGACACTTAAACTAGACTTCATTTAACCGAATGACATTACACCTTTGGTTCATTTCACCGAATGTCATTAGTCCGAGAGCTTATTTCATCTAGGAATTGTTTATTCTAATGTTGTTTTATCTAGATGTCATTTGATCGAATTTTGGCGGCCCCATCGCTTTCCGCCAGCGTCGCGTTCCGCCTGCATCGCGTTTTCATGGCGAGTTCGTAGTTTGGGGTGAACCACTAGTGTAACATGTTTCAATTTTAAACCGACTGCCCAAAGGAGGGTTCTGTTTTTCACCGTCATGTACATACGTTCGTATGTATTTCCGTTTCTATGTTCCACCTTCGAACCGATTTGAATAAATGAGGTGTCGTGTCGTTGGGTTGGACTTGCTGCTGCGAAACTGTCCAATAACAAAAAAAAACCGACTGCATCAAAGTTTAAGCAGGTGACGTAATAGTGCTTCGATGAATGGTGTTTAGTTGTACTGTACGTATAGAGTAATTGAACGAGCGAGCGAAGCGAGCGAAGTTCTCCGAGTCTACTAGAACAATCCGGCGTTTGTATGTTTGTATGTTTGTATGTTCGTTAGACGATAACTTGAGTAAATTTGGTCGGATCGTTATGAAATTTGGTAGGCGGGTAAATGAAATTAAAATAATTTTTAAGTTCGAACATGAGCCAAATCGGTCGAGGGGTTGCTGAGATATGGGGTCGTAATATTTATATACAATGCGCGCCCGCGCCTGCGCAAATGGTGTTAGCAACAGTTCACTCGCGAGTTCATAGTTCGGGGCGAACCACTAGTTATTACTAGTGGTTCGCCCCGAACTGTGAACTCGCGATCCCATATAAACTTAACAACCCCATATCTCGGCAACCCCTCGACCGATTTGGCTCATGTTCATCTACGATACGGTATTAGATACTAAGTGTAAAGGGGTTTGATTATCAGAAAATTTCATGCTCTCTATGGGGTGTAGAGGTGCAAGTGCACTCTAGGAATTATTTCTTGAAAATCACCCCATAAAGTTGTGAAACATGCCATTCCAGCAGCCCCCAGGGCGATCGGGCTGACGCGTTTGTCGGAGCGCCATGTGTGACGCTTTCGCCACGACAGAAGACATAACCACTTGACCCGAGAATGAGAAGAACTTTACTATACCTAATTAAACAATGGCGGAGGGGACGGATCTGTCCATCTCACGAGTCAAGCTGTTTAGTAACTAATGTTCGCAGGAACGAAGTTACGGGAGATGGCTGGAGTATCATTATTCATTACTAATGTTGTTTTTTTTTTATCCCAGGTGCCGCACGGGATGCTGGCGCGCGTGACGCGGGGGCTGCGCCGCGTGGCGCTCCTCGTGCCGCTCGTACTGACGGCGCTGGCGCTGCTGCTGCTGCCGCGGCCGCCGCCGCCGCCGCTGCCGGCCAAGCCACCGCCCTCGCCCGCGCCGCCGCCCGAACGCAACGACAACAACGCCAATAGCGCCTTGAACGAGGTATGATACTGAGGGCCTAAGGTTATTTCAGAGATCATCATCATTGGCAGCCTCTATTGGTCCATTTCTGAACATAGGTCGCTCCCAAAAATTTCCAGTGTTGGCGGTTTGCTGCCTTTCTCATCCAGTAGTAATATGCCTGTTCGCGGATGTCATCCGTCCAGCGCCTGGGTGGGCGGCAACTATTTCAGAGTAGCAGCGGCATCTCAATGCACGCAGGTGGATCTATTGGCCCGGTCGTGCTCAGAACGGACACGACCGAATGACGACGTGCTCGGCATCCAGCTAGAGTTTATGACTTCGGCACTGTGCAAGGAATTATGCAAAGACCCGCGCCTGCACTCTGAATGAGCACTAAGAAGTCCCACAATCGACAAAAGCAGAGAAGATACACGAAGGGATATGTGTGACAAGGTGAACTGAGTCGAGCGAGGTTTCAAATTTGTGAAAACACTACTCACCCGCATTGGTAATTGCACGAACAAACGATGCGAACCGATAACACGATGAAAAGTTAAGTAGGCGATGCGATCGATAGCGACCATCAATTGGAGCAATCAATAAAGACAAGAATCAAATGTTTGATCGCAAGTTAGAACGAATATGTATGCCGTACCTACAAATGTATTTTGTAACGTAGGGTAGACTCTCTAACTCATCAGGTAGAACTGTCTGTCCCACCCGCTCTCGTGTCATTTCAGACGCGTACGTATCTGATAAAACGGAATGCAACAGGATTCCGCCTCTCAGAAAGTAAAACAGAGCTTTTCTAGGTGGAGATCGAACAGGTCCCCGCGATAGCCTACAGCGGCGAAGAAGGCGGAGGGACCGGCGGCGACGAGGCCAACGAGATCGCCAAGAGGCCGTGGTTCATGCGCGGCGGGCAGGCCTACCCGTCCGACACCTCTGAGAACATGCAGCTGCGAATGTTCCCGGAAGAAGCTCCCGGAGAAGACAGGTAACTCTCAGTCATAAATTTATTTCATGTAAACAAAATGTCACAAAATACAATTCACAAAAGCTTCGTCAATTTTTTTTAATAATAAATAATAAAATTAGTTTATTTCACAATAAAACAGGCGAGAATTACAGGGTATCAGTTACATTGATTATTGTGGGGAAAATAAAAATAAACATGTCAAAAAGGAAAAACCAATAAACACAATCAGAAACGCACACATACCCGCACACAAACACACACCATCACAAACCTTAACAAATAAACCACTCCGGGCCATCTCCGACCTAAAGGTCCCCATAACGCTCGCCGCGAACTCCTAAGTACTTAGTACTTTCTAGCTTGTTTTGTGACACTTATGTGCCACCATTCCTTCGGTCAATAGTCCCGTGATCGATAGTCTCAATCGCTACCCAATTTACATTGGAACTTTCCAAATTGGCTGAACGTCGACTTTGGGAGTGGGCGAGTATTCTCAACTATTTTCAGTCTAGCCAAATCTGCCACAGCTACCGCACTATACAGGGTGGCCCAAACATAGACGTCAAGCGAGAAAATCTAGATAGCTGACACCGAGGGCTACCCGAATCACCCCCATGTATGTTCAGCCATTTTTTGTCGTTTAGAAGTTATGAGGCTTTTAAGGTTTTTTTGAAAAAAATTACCTAGCATTCGATTTTATTTTATAACTTTTTTTTCTTTCGTTTTTTCAGCACATTTTTTTATTCTTTAGAGTCTCAGATAAATTATCTATCACCCAAAAAATAATGATCAGCTATGGACTTTTAGAAGATACCGCAATTTTGATCCAAAGTCCAAAAATGTTGTTTTCGTGAAATCATCACTGAAATAGTTAGTATGGGGAAAAAAATAAGTAGAGGTCTGAAGGACTTTTTATTGATTTCAAAAACTTTCCCAAAGTCTTATTCTTTAGAATAATACAAAAAACCTGTCACTTTATAGGACTTTTATTCAAGTAATTTGCGATCAAAGTCGAAAAACTGGAGTTGGAAGAAATTTTATTCCAATCGATTTTCATTTATTTTGGTTGATTCGGACAAAAAACATTGCAGGTAGGCTTAATATTGCCTGTCAGCACGGTCTGCATAGGAAATTCACGAAAAAAATAAAAAAAATACCATAAAATATTTTTCTTTTTTTTTGTTCTTTTTTTTTCATTATTTGAATTTTAAATGATTTTATTATCGAATTTACTTACAAAACATGAAGAAAAAATAAATTTAAAGAAAAAAATTAAAAAAAGTCTGAAAATTAAATGACTTTATTTTTTAATTTTTTCGTGAATTTCTAATGCAGATCCTACTGACAGATGATTTTAAGCCGATCCGCAATGTTTTTTGTCCGAATCGACCAAAATAAATGAAAATCGATTGAAATAACATTTCTTTCAACTCCAGTTTTTCGACTTTGATCGCAAATTACTTAAATAAAAGTCCCATAAAGTGACAGGTTTTTTGTATTATTCTGAAGAATGAGGCTTTGGGAAAGTTTTTGAAATCAATAAAAAGTCCTTCAGACCTCTTTATTTTTTTCCCCATACTAACTATTTCAGTGATGTTTTCACGAAAACAAAATTTTTGGACTTTGGATCATAATTGCGGTATCTTTTAAAAGTCCATAGCTGATCATTATTTTTTTGGTGATAGATGATTTATGTGAGACTCTAAAGAATAAAAAAATTTGCTGAAAAGACGAAAGAAAAAAAAGTTACAAAATAAAATCGAATGCTAGGTAATTTTTTTCAAAAAAACCTTAAAAGCCTCATAACTTCTAAACGACAAAAAATGGCTGAACATACATGGGGGTGATTCGGGTAGCCCTCGGTGTCAGCTATCTAGATTTTCTCGCTTGACGTCTATGTTTGGGCCACCCTGTATACCTACATGCCAATACTGTGGACATTCAGTCCTGCATAGGGTTTTACATCATCAGTACCTAATAGATGTAAAGGCCCTTGATGATGAGTCGCCATGCTCTCCATTCACTCAACTCCACACAACCCGTTCCAGGATCGTCGACCAGCTAATGTACGCGCTGCCCAAAGACGAGGAGGAGCCTCCGATAAAGAAGATCCTTCTGCCCAACGGGCTGGGGGCCTGGGGCGCCTCCGGAGGCCGCAGCGAGTTCCTTCGCAACAAGTGTCCAGTGGACCGCTGTTCGCTCACGGGTGACGTGCGGGAGGCGGCCACGGCAGATGCGGTGCTATTCAAGGATTATCACACGCAGTTTAACGTCAAGAGGCCCGCTAACCAGGTGGGTGACCTAGGTTTCGGAAACTCTTTAGTTTGTTACAGCCAAACCAATAACATTAGATATTGAGACCAATGTCATTGTTACACTCCTTGAACACTCCCCGAAGAAAATGAACATTTACCCTTCGACAATTGGCTATTTGGGGAGTCACAGATCAAAATAATGGTCTTCATTGCCTAAAAAAGTGCCAGATACAACTACGATATAATAAATTGCCTACACATGTTTTGCGATAAGTCAAGTTGGCCGTTCTTAACAAGCTAAAATAAAACGCGCCCTAGGTCTACGCGGTGAGAGTTTGTATTACTTTGCTCATCACGCGAAGGACGGCGCCCTGACTGAGCCTCAACTACCTACCGTTCCTTTCAAATATGGATCCTAAGGGTGAGTGAGTGTATTTTTCTCTAAAAAATACACTCACGCGTCGGCTCAAAACCGGTTTATTTACTGGAAATTTGGAGTGTCAGTACACACGGCAGCACGTCAGACTGTACGTTTTTATTGCAAAGTCGCCCGTAACGCAACCGAGTAGAGTGCTAGCGTGTAAAGGTCGACGTGCTGTCGTGTGTACCACCCGCCTCAACTGCCTTTTCCTTCCAGATATGGATCCTGTACTACTTGGAGTGCCCTTACCACACGTCGTCGCTCCGCTCGTCGTCGTATGACGTGTTCAACTGGACGGCGACGTACCGGCGCGACTCGGACATCGTGGCGCCCTACGAGAAGTGGGTCTACCACGACCCCCTCGTGACCGCTAGGGAGCTGGACCGCAACTACGCGGCGAATAAGACGAAAAAGGTCAGGGGCCTTAGCCTGTAACACAATGGCGTATCAATCGCATCCCAGGAAGAAGGACAAAACCGAGATTTTTTCGTTGTTCTCCTACAGCCAGCGAACTAATCCTCTAGAATTAGACTCATAATATTCTTTGCTGTACTACAAAAACATTAAAAGAACTGACAGCAATAATCAATCGTAATTGAAACCGTCAACCGAGAGCCCATTTGGCACCATTTCGTTACAGGCTAAGGCCCCTGGTCTTTGAACCCATGTCCCCATAGAAACCCATAGAAACGATAGAACCCATATTCATTCACCCACGTTAGATGGTAGGTAATCGTATGAGGTAGTGGCCACCCCTGGTGTCAGAGTTTTTAGGCCACCCAAAGGGTCTCTGACGTGGCTTAACGATTGTTATTAATGAACAACAACCGGGACCAACGGTTTAACGTGCCTTCCGAAGCACGGAAGCGCTCAGATATTATTGCCACTAGCGGTCACCCATCCATGGACTGACCGCGGCCGTTGTTGCTTAACTTTGCCAATCGATTAAGAACGGCTAGTACAACTAGGCTGTGAGCGCTTCGTTGCAACGACCAATTCCCAAAACGGGATGTGTTTTGAGATTGTTTCATCACTAGAATAAGCAGATAAGATGCAGTTCTTGCAAATAACTTTACTGTGAATAGCAGCACTATCGACTGCTACGAAGTTCGTAGCCGCTACGACCGTAGCACTTTCGTAGAGGGACTTGTTAGAAATCAACTGATTAGTTCCTCGTCAGTTAGAATATTCTTTATTGTACTAGAAAACATTTTATGGACAGACATTATTAATACATTAATGGTACAAATCGGCGGCCATAAGGAACAGCAATCTCTTCCAGGCAACCACTGACGGAGACATTGCTAAAGAGATGAGAGACGGGTAGTCGGTGCAATTATGAATATTACAATTGATGACATAAAAAGATACTACAGTTAACGATGTGCAAACAAATATCTGCCTTCGGTTCGTTATCCGATGTGAATGATCTGAGTTCTATATCCATCCATCTATTGCGTAAAATTCAATGGGTACTCAATAGAGATTTCGATCAAAGCTAAGAGATGACGAAGTGATCTGTTTAGTTAGGTACTATTTTCTGTTTCTGTACACCTTATAATTTTCCACAAAATACATTCTAATTATTGTCAAAGTGACGGGTACCATGTATCAGCGGATACAAAGATTATCTCGTTTTTGTGGAGACGAATCACGGTTTCAGTCGAAACTATATCAATCTGAGGATCAGAGAAGAACCCTTATTTATTTTGCGTATGGCATGCATGCAGCGAACGTCAAAGTGTGAAGGGTAGGCCATCAACCCACTCTGCCACCTCCGCAGCGGCCTGTGGATCTTTTAGATCCCTCCCTCCATGGACCATCGCGGGCAATGGTCCGTGATATGGGACATGGTCTGCACATCTCCGCAGGAGCAGTGCGGGTCCGTTTCAAACCCCCATCTGCACATCATTAATTCATTCTTCGTGGCTCAGCGACACAAAGTGGATCTTGGCCTCCGCAACTAAAAGACGCCAGCTCGCCCTGTCTTGCGCTACCTCCCTCCAATCTTACACCTGGAGTTGCGCATGTTTCTTTCCACTACGTCTTTCCAGCGATATTTGCGACGTCAACTAACCCTTTATTTGAACCCGCAGGTCGCTTGGTTCGTCTCGAACTGCCACGCTCGCAACCGCCGCCTCCAATACGCGCGGAAGCTGTCGAAGCACATCCAAGTGGATATCTACGGCGCCTGCGGCTCGCACCACTGCCCCCGCGCTGACCCCAACTGCCTAGACATGCTGGATAAGGATTACAAGTTCTATTTGGCCTTCGAGAACTCTAACTGCCGGGATTATGTCACTGAGAAGTTCTTCGTTAACGGTTTGCAGTAAGTTACCGTGCTTTTTTCACCGTTTGTCGTAGACCGATGTTTGAAAAATAATGGTCGCTGGGAAAAGATGATTCTTGAGTGTGACCGATTAATGGGATAAAGGATCTAGAGAGTAAATGTGAAGTCTGCTCTCTCTGCTGCTCTCTGTCTAACCAAGTGGGCCAAGTGTCTACATACGCACCACCGGCCGGCAAAGACCGAACGAAACTAAAAACTTTGTACCTACAACGAATTCACCTATACCCGTAAACATAAGCGGATAAGAGCTGGCGTTTACAACAGTACGTTTTGAGGACATTCCTGTAGAATACGGCAGAGTGACTACAATGAGAGGAAAAACGATATCCGTTAACAATCAAGTTCCGTCTTATTCCCTGGAGTCTTCAATTAAGATTTTTAAAGGACCTATTCTCGTTTTTCAGACACGACGTCCTCCCAATAACGATGGGTGCGCAAGCGCCGGAGTACGCGGCCATAGCTCCGTACAACTCGTACATCAACGTGGAAGAGTTCAAGGATCCGGAGGAGCTGGCCGCGTACCTGCATCGGCTGGACAAGGACGACTCGCTGTACAACTCCTACTTTAAGTGGAAGGTGAGGTTTGAGAGATGGTGGAGGATTGATATCCTGCAAGCCAATTTCGGTCTTTAGGTCTTCTTCTTTCTCTTTGCCTTTTCCCATTAGTTGGGGTCGGCTGCCCTCGTTCTCTTGCTCCAGGTTTTTCGATGCTGGGTTGTTGTTTCCGTCAGTTGGGCTAGCTCCAAGATTTTTTTCTTGGAGTTTAATGGGCACTGTTACGATTTCCACACCTAGATTAGACATTCACCCTCAGGGGTAACATTTTGTATTGGAATGTCATTGGGTAACATGAATAAATAAGATCCAAAGATCCAGAACTCCCAAGATAAGAATATTTAGAAAATGCTTCGTACGTAAGGCAAGGGTTAATAAAGGCCTTTGCATCTACGTAATGAGATGATTTATACAGCGTCCAGTGGTACCTTCACTCACACTGGATAGGTGAAGAGACCACTCGTCGCTGCACTGCCTGGCACATTGTTTTTAGATGGAGTATCATATTATAGGATCTTTAGCATCGGCTTTTTGGAGAGCATTCATCAAATTAGTCGCCTTTTATCGTCGCCATTCTTCAAACTGCGGCTTAAACCCACTCTTTCCCATTCCAGGGCACAGGCGAGTTCATAAACACGTACTTCTTCTGTCGCGTGTGCGCAATGTTGCACGCGAGCACGCGGCGCGCGCGCGTCGCGCACTACTCCGACGTGCAGGCTTGGTGGCGCAACGGGGCCTGCACGCGCCTCGACTGGCGTAGCGAGCTGGATCAGTCCCAGAGCCCGCGCACGAGGGAGAACGGGTAAAAGAAGACTCTCCGGCGGTCCGCGAGTACCGTCGCGGTCTGACCACTACATGTGGGTAGGGATCAAAGGTGCCGCATTGATTACACTGAACACGGAACGCAGAACTCGACCTTGACGGTGTGTGCGGCGCCGTTGAGTCGTTTGTTTACTCACCGCAATCAACCGATTGGTTATTTTTGTACGTTACGAAAGAACCTACGCCAATGAATGTTGGTTACTGTTTATCTCTTGCTGTTAGCCGATAGTCGTCGCTGACGAATTAGTAGCACAACGAAAGACTGATGATAAATATTTGGCGCCCAACGTGGGGCCCGTGGACTGTTCAGTGAACGTTACCTGATGTGAAAACAATGAACGATTTACAAAGAGCACGCAGCCGTTAGATACTTAATTACTGGTTAGTGTAAGTGCTTCAATAGGCTTACTGTAAACAGAAAATGTCCATACGAGGCGACGAGTATTAAAGTTAATATTACGTTAGTAAAACTATTTATTAAAAATTATGTTATTGTTAAGTTTAGCAAATAAAGACTTTTTCATTAATGTATTCAATTGTAACCGGCGAACCATTCGCCGATTGTAACAAAATTGTTCTTCTTGTTTGACCGCAAAAAAAACATGGCACATGCTTATTTCTAATGTTTTTGATGTTTAATATTGAATAATTAAGATATTTAAATACGCTCAAGAGAGTCTAGTCAAGACCGCATAACATTGTGCACAAAATAATTTAGGAACTTTACTTTCAAGTTACTATTGGGCCGAAAGGTCACTCACAGAAACACTTGTAGAGTGTTAGCACAAATAACCTGAGAAAACATTACATTCCTGCTAGCGGTACAAATGTAGTAAATTACGCATTTTTATAATTTGATACCGCATTGTTTTGTAAGTTTATTTTTAATCGCTCATGTTCTGGGCATTTAGTGCTTTTGAGTTCAATCTATCAGCAACAAGGAGTTTAATGAGTTTGTGACAATATTGGTGGTGGATGAGATGCCGAGGGTGGATTGTGTAATTATCCAAATACTACAGGGTGCACTCTAAGTCGATAGCGGAACTTTAAGTAGGCTGTCTACTGATCAACACAAACAACTTGTACTAGGTGGCGAAAAAAATGGAGCGAAAAAAATATCAGCTGTTTCATACATTTGGCGCAGCACTGAGTCGACCTTCTGTATGGAATAGCTGATATTTTTTTCACTCCATTTTTTTCGCTACCTAGTACAAGTTGCTTGTATTGATCAGTAGATAGCCCACTTAAAGTTCCGCTATCGACTTAGAGTGCACCCTGTAGATTCAACCCTGGTTATATTGGATGAAAAGATGATAGCAGCGAGCGGAAGAAAACAGATGATTGATAGATGTAGATACCTACATAAAAGTTTCAAATCTTGTTGTATTCGGGTTTGAATTACAGTTTTTGCTAAAGAGTTTAATTTATTGTTTTTAAATAATTTAACTTTTAAACTTATTTGTTATTAATTTGTAGAAATAATAATTCATAATATGTTTAACTTTTATATTGTTTTTATTAAATAATATAATATACTACTTAGACCAAAGATAGAATGACTGTGTAAAGACAATTTATATGTAACCAGAAATATCTATGAAATAATTAAATGGTTTTTATTTGTATTAAATTGCAACTTGTTACAACAATTGTAACCAGTTTTACATGCCTATTAAACTAAATAAATAAAATATATTACAGATAATAATATTATGTATGTAAATAATTTAGAACCTGTTGTATTAATACCAAAACCAACCCAGTTCCCATTTCTACAGAATGGAATATGTATGTACTTATGTTACTTATTATTACGTATCTAGATCTGCGGAGGTAGCATGACTTTTATCGATATCACTCTCGACGATCTATAACCCACTATAGACGTCAAAAATGCTGATAAAACGCCATTTTGTTGGATAAATCCGCCTCGATAAAAGTCATGCTACCTCCGGTGGTATTATTACCAAGAAAATAAATTGAATATGATGCATTTACTATAGCATAATCTAATTCATTCCCATGGAATTATTGTATTGGAGATATAAAATGTCCATATTAATAAGTGTGCATTCAACAGGCGCCAAGGTAGTGAGGCACCACACCATGGCATTGTCCCCTTGCATTTTGCTAAGTGAAAACGTTATTTCTAACCAAGTTAGCTAGTGCTAGCGGAGCTTTACGGTGTAAATTTTTAATTAAATTGTTAAGCCTTCATCCATTCCCAGAAGGCTTAGCACGCGGGCCACTTTGCCTACTCTCAACTGTCACCTTAGCCACTTAACACAGTGAACAGTGGCTAAGATTGAAAGTAAGCAAAATGGCCCGCATGCTAAGCCTACAGCTATGGGGAGTGGCTTCTTTGTCACGTTTTAATTTTAAATCACATTCTAGCTATAATGTGACAATAAAAGTAATTTTCTAACTAAGAATGGCTAGTTCTTTACACAGGTTGTGTTCCATTCTCATAAATGTCTTTACAAAATAATTGTAAACACTAAGGATAAAGCTTTGCCGTTCCAATTTGTTACTAGTGATTCAATAACCTCACTGTTAAAGAAAATAAAAATACTTTGAAGTGTTAAATTATTTTGGTATTCATACATTTTGTCTAAATAAAGAAGCCACAAATACTTCCGAGCTTTTGATAATCCTCATTCCCTAACTTTAAACAAGACTACGTACCTGACTGTTGTATTTACAGCATCGGTCATCAGTTCACTCTGCCGCATGCAATCTTTTAAACTTCTTTAGCATCTCTATATTCTTCAGGTTACTGTCTATCTGGAGCTGAATGTTTACACACTCCACCACATAGTTTAAGGCATTCTGGAAAATACTCTGTGCCTTGTGCATATTCTGGGGCACTAACACACCAAACCAGTGCATAGGGTTCACTGTGTTCTCGGCATTACTTTCAATGACCTTCAGTTGTGCAACACCATCCTCCTCTGCAGTCTCACAGACGGTGGTGGCTGAGAACTCGGGGCTGGTCTCGATGGGCAGTCTAGTAGCACTGACGGAGCTCTGGCCCATGATGTAGCGCGACTTGGCGAGATGAATACTGCCGTTGTTGATACTTGTCTCTATGCTAAGTTCGCTTATCATCTTCTCCTGCATGAGTTGAAGCTGTTTGAGCGTCAACTTATCCAGCAGTTCGCATGCAGTGGCAACATCTGGACTGCTCGATTTATCTGGAAAATCATCATAATTTATGAAGATGTACGAAGTAATTTGTGATCGGTTTTGGGCGCATGCTGTGAAACATACCATAAGTTTTCTTCGTCATGATGAAGATTTAAGACTTTCCTTGGTACTTATTCTGTTTAATTTAACTGTTAGCCCTGTTTAGACGGATTTATTGATTGAAAACCACAGCAAAGCAAAACAAACCCGAAACAAACCACAGAATAAAAAAAGAGTCACATGATTCTGACAGTTTTTTTTTATATTAGTACCCCAGAGTAACAATCAAATTATTTTGACTGATCGTGTAATCGTATTTTTTTTATGGCAACACTGAAAATCTGGTTCACAGAGTGTTTCATTCATTAATTCATTCATTCAATTCATTGATTTCATTCTATCCATTCATTCATCAAGCGCCATTTTGTGTTTGTTTCCGTGCGTTGCGTTGACTAATTTTGTCGGCGTGGTGGATATTTTATGATTTTGTGTTGCAATCTAGAATCACAAACTGGAGATATAATTAGAAGTGTGCCTAAAATAACTCAGCTATGTCGGAGCGAAAGCGGGTACTCCACGAACTACGGGTCATAGATCTGCGATCGGAGCTTGAGAAACGTAACCTCGACAAATCTGGAGTTAGGGGCGTACTGATACAGCGTTTGATGAAGGTATTTTACAGCTCTCAAAACTGTTACCCTGCTAAGCATTGTCATTCAACAATCGCTGGCGTGCCGAATCTTTACTAATTACCTATTATTTTCTTAGCATTTAGAGCAAGAGGGCCTCGATCCCGAAACGTACAAGTTTGACCTGACCACGCCAGAGCCCAAGACGCCTGCGAAGCGGTCTCGGCGCTCCGAGAGCACCGTGGAGCCTGAGAACGAGGAGACTCCCGCCATGGAGGATATGATCGTGCAGGACGACGTCGGTGAAGACGATGAGCCCGAGCCAACCGAGTCTGCGGAGCCGGCCAACCCCGTGCCAGACCAACCGGAAGACAAGATGGACGTGGACGGGAAAACCAACAGAAAACGCGAAATCAAAGATGAAGACGAGGCCTCTGAACCCAAAAAGCCCCATCTGGATGATGAGACACAGGCCGAAGAAGACAGCAAGACCGCAGAGAACAACGATGCTGAAGACAGCATCAACCTTGACCTGGGAGAAGATGAATTGCTCAATGAAGAGGTATGTTACTATGTTTTTAGTGTTACCGTCAAACTGCCACCTGTTTGTGCTAAGGTCTCCAATGGATTTGTGGAATATATGGAAATAGACTAGAGAAACATACATTTATTAATACTTGAAAGTCTAGTCATGCATTTGTAGCTGAAATTATACAGAAAATTTTATGTAAACAGTATAATTTTATTTCTACATAACTGTCTTACAATTTCTAACATACCATTAGACAAAGAAATTCATTATTCAGAACTTTGAACTTCTATTGTCATTTAAATGTATAATTGCATTGTTTCAGACTGATAGCACCACAAGGAATAAAAAAGGTAAGATTTTTCAAGACTCCACATAGAATGGATTAGAATTATAAGCCTTATTAACTAGGTAGTTCAAACGAAGTATGTAGACATTTGCATCTATAATTAAATTACACCTTATTGAGGCTGATGGAATAACAGATTATCACAATTATGCCTATTTCAAAACTAATCAACATTTTTATCAATTAACATTATCTGCATTTGCTACGAGACCCTGAACAAAATGACTAAGAGGACATGTCCGGAAGAGAAGGCTTGCACAGCACAACTGCCCATGATGCAACTGAAAGCCACATGCAAGTGATGCTGAACGAAAGAAAGGTGTACTCAACTGCCAGTTGAACAAACAATGGACCAGAGTAACATGATTGGACAAAATGGGCAGACCTTTGACCTCATTTGGAATGTCTTCAAGTTACTGAACACTTGGCAAACTGCTACAAAACCTAAAGCTAATCTCCAAACTGCGCGATTCTTCTAGTCTCCCTCATAAGCCAGGATGTACCCTATGTCACTTGCACAACATATCTTACTCTCGCCTCAGGATATAGCGACTTTGTGATCCAACCATCACCCACAGAGACTTTTGGTGCTAATATAAAATCGAGTTTCAGGTTTATATTTATTGTTATGTCAACACGTGTGTGAAAACTGAAGATCATGGAATTGGCTTGGGTGCATCAGCAAGAACGAAGTAACGCAGGGCAGGCCGCTCCCGGGGAGAAGGGAGCGACGACCTGTTCTGGCTCTCCGGTTGACCCTTCGACTGACGTAGATGAGGCGAGTGACGACGCGCCGGCAGCGGCGGCGGCGGCGGCGGACGGGGCAGCGGGCGACGACGCAACCGACACCGGCGACGCCTCCGCAGACAACCAACAGGAACTTGACGAAGCTCCCGCCACTAGGTTGGTGTACCGGGCCGTCGCGACACCGTGCAGGCGCCGCCATAATCTACTCTACTCCATTCAACATACAGTTCAATATTACATTATCGTTATCACTACAAAGTTTTGCACCAAATCGGATGCGAGGAGTCTGCGGATGCGTGCACTGCGTCGGTCGTCGAGTCGCCGCGGCGGGAGTGCCCTCCAGATGAATGCACTTGGCTTCTTCGTGCATCACTCGTCTGCACAGGCGCCTCCGAGCATCGCGCCACTGAGTCGAGAGTGACTTGCCTACAATGAAGATCACGCGCCAGTTCTCGTCGAGCCTTCACTTGGGTGTTCCTGCCAGTCCAGTCCTCGTCGGTTGGCGCTGCGAGCGCTATACGGTGGAGTCATGGTGCAAAACTTTGTAGTCGTGTGCGTCACTATTAAGCAAATAAATGCCTGATAAGAAACGAGAAGGATTAATCACCATAAAAATATCTTTGTCTATAAATTGGAATCAATCTGACTGCGATTTGTTACGTCTTACTCAATGCTATTTTCATGATATTGTTTTGACCCATGTCCGGACTCTCTGCCTTTAAACTAATACACGAATTTCTAATTGCAGCGATGACACTGATGACAAGAAAGATAAAGATCAGAAAGGTAAGGACTTCAACAAGCTGTCTCACTTTTTATCTACCTAGAGCGAGTTTGATTACATTTTATCGGACTCTTGGCTCCCGTTGCTGACCATCATATGTCCATCACATTTCAGACGATAAAGACAAGGAGGATGGAGACAAGAAGGAGAAGAAAGATGAGACCAAGGAAGGGGGCGCGCGCAACCTATGGGTCAGCGGTCTGTCGGGCGACACGCGGGCTAAGGACTTGAAACAACTGTGCAGCAAGCATGGCAAGGTAAAAATCCAAGGCCTATGCAGAGATGATTTTATACAGCGTCAGTGGCACCTTCACTCACGCTAAATGGGCGAAGTGACCTCTCGGATCCTGCAGAGTCAGGGAATAAAATAGAGTAGGGTTGCCCAGCACCTATACAATCCCCATGGCTTAGGCAAGTTTAGTGAAAGAAATAAAAAAATCATGTTTCAATATTCTATAAAAAAAAACGATTTTGAGAAGCCTTCACTGTAGTGAGACCTTTGTTCTTATAGCAGCTGAATAATTTTTTTAATGTAATCGTGTACAATGAGTGCCAATAGGGAAGCTACTTACTTGAAAATGGGGTCACCAGCTGCTCTTTAGATTGTTTGCAGTAGGTATCGAATTTTATTGTTTGAACAGCTGTTTTTTTTTTTTCGATTTTTGGGTTATCTTATTCGATATTTTTTTATCGTGAATGCAATGTTGGGCAATATTGCAAAAATAGTATTAAAAAAGTAAGATGTAGGGTCGGCCACAGTCATAGATGCCCCATGGCAGCTCTTACCGCGTGCTATAATGGCGCCAATCGAACAAAAAGGGTTAAAAGGGTATCCTATCGTGTGGCCGACTGTTCATGTTTTCATTTATTTTTAAACTAGTCTGTAACACAATGGATCTCAGTTATCTCAATAATAAATATATTATTATTATTAACCCACAGGTGATCGGCGCCAAAGTAGTGACGAACGCGCGGACGCCCGGCTCGCGTTGCTATGGTTACGTCACCATGGCCAGCGCAGCCGATGCCGAGAACTGCATCAAGAATCTGCATAGGACAGGTAAGACTGTCTACACACACAGTTATTTTAATTGGAGCATTAAGTAGTCGCAATTTGATAAATAGATTACTCACAGCGAATTTATTTAATGAAAAGTACAACTAATTTTCGTATCGCTAAAAGCACAGAATGTTATTGTAGTCTAGCATGTTTATTTAGGTTTATTTATTGAAATTGTAAAACATTACAGTAATAAATACTAATGCATTAATACAATTCAAATGTATGAAAACACGTGAAATCTCCTCAAATCTACGTTTTGGTAGATTATCGACCTAAAGATGGTGAGAGTGTGGATTAACGCTGTGTAAAAGAAGTTAATTTTGTGTTGGAACTGACCTTGATTAAAGTCATCGTGCGTGCCGCAAGATAGGCAAACCTCTCCAAGTGCGACACAGCCCTAATTTGTATATTTTTTTGACAGAGCTCCACGGGCGCATGATATCCGTGGAGAAAGCCAAGTCGGAGTCCGAGTCGGCGGCGCGTCGGCAGCCCGCGCGCAGCTCCGACCGCCGCGGCAGCCGCGACCAAGCGCCCGACGGCAAAGACGAGGTTTGTTCAGCCTACGCCAGCCAGGGGCAGCACAATATCAGGATAAACAATACATATAATAAAGATTTTTATAAGGTTAAAAAATTCGCTCGGGACAGGATTTGAACCCGCAGCAACATGTTGCATTCCGTGCAGGCCGAGTCAAGTAACTGTCGATGCGAATTTGCGAGAGGAATGTATGGAATGGTCCAAGAGGTTGCGGGTTCAAATCATGTCCCGAGCGAATTTTTAACCTTATAAAAATCTTTATAAAGTTCCCTAGCACGGGTTAGTGGTTTAGAAAATACAAAAAAATAATCAATTTTATCCCACTATCGGCTTGTTGAGGAAGAGGCGGTCAGTTGAGAAAGAGGCTGCATCAGTTGGACTCGGCTGGAGGCCGTCGCGTAAGATGACCGCGAAAAAAGGAGATCTCTTCTTCGAAACATATTATCATCATCACCATGGGCTTACGCCATCTTGCTTTATTTCACTGTGTAAAGCGAGATGCCGCTACCCAATAGCGGGATAAAAATGTTATCGATGCATTCACGCTGCAGGGGTAGGTTTTCCTATTAAATCCCTCTTCTTTTATGGAAGCTGACAGCAAATGGTTGGCCAATGAAACAAGCTATTGTATTATGATCATTCTAATTGAACGAGCGAGCTAAGTTCTCAAAGTACTGGAACAATTTATAAGGAGTTTGTATGTTTCAATGTTCGTCATACAATTTGGTAGGCGGGTAAATAAAATAAAAGGATTTTTTAAGTTCGAACACGAGCCAAATCGGTCGAGGGGTTGCCGAGATACGGGGTTTTAAAGTTTATATGCAATGCCGCGCCTGCGCGAATGGTGTTAGCCAAAAGTTACACATCGCGAGTTCACAGTTTGGGGCAAACTACTAGTTAATATATTTTTCTCGTCGTGCAGGAGGGAAAAGAGAACGCGGACAAGAATGGCGAAGGCAAGAAGAAGGAAGGCGACGTGTCGGGCGGCGAGACCAACCGATCTGGGTCGCGGGAGAAGCGCACTGAAAAGGTATGCGAGGCGATAACTCTTTGAATTAGGCCCATGTTTTACTGACATTTTGCAAGTGGGTTAGACTGCCAGTATTATCTAGGCACATTTTAGATGCCTGAAAATAATCATCGGATGTAACTGGAATAGATAATAAGATAAGCCCAGAAACTAGCTAGCAGGGCCTCAAACCTGTACGGTATTGAAAACGATTTTTTCGTACAGTTCTATCCATCTACACAGCTCATGAGTAGAACTGACTGTTGGGCGTAGACCTAACCCTTTTCACGCCAACCCCGTCTATAAGAAGCCAATCTTCTCCATTGTCTTCCTGCCGTCTTTGTAATATCATTGACCCATCAACCTTTTTAGCTTACTACAGGCCAGTGTAGTGTTTATTGATTGCTAAAGATATACCTCAGTTCCAGCAATTATACCATATCAAAGGCACAGGCCCCAGTACACATTGGCCCATATTGACCCACTACAGGCCAACGCCATGGGATCGCTGTATGTTGGCGGGCAATAGGCCATAGTGGCGCGCAATGGTGATGATTGGCATCGTCTTGCTTGGGCCAATGTGTAAATAAATAAAGGCCTTTGCATCTAAGTAATGAGATGATGTATACAGCGTCCATTGGTACCTTCACTGACTCTAGATGTGTGATGAGACCACTCGGCGCTGCAGTGCCTGGGACATTGTTTTAGATGGAGTAGGCTTGCCCAGCACCTATACCATCCTGACAGCTTAGTCAGCCTTGCCCACAAGAAAGAAAAGGCCAACGTGTACTGGGCCCTTTATGATTATGAATAAAACATGCCTGACATTAGGTTTTTGGTTGTTTTACGTATGTGAAGCTATTTTTTATTTAAAAACCATGCACCAAATTTCACAATCACATTAAAATTCACATTATGCTTCGTCCAAAAAATTAAAATAAAAGAAATAATGTCAATAATAAAACACAAAAAACATGACAAAGAAAAAATCAATAACAACAATAAGCCAATACCTACTCAAACAAACCACCCCGGGCCACATCCGATGTTATGTTGTTTACGTATGTTATTTCCTTTCTAGGACAAGGGCGGCCGCCGCAGCACCCGCAGCCGCGAGCGCCGCCGGTCTCCACGCGGAGAAGTGCTGTCCTTTTCTAAGATATGGGTGAGTGAGGCTAGTTTTAACATGTCTATAAACCATTGTACATACTGTCTCACTTGTCGTGTCCATTGCGGTGCTGTGTCTAACATTATCGTGTTTACGCTTGAACATCTATTGAAATATAGACATGTTTAATCTAATCTCCGCTTTGTCACCCGTGCAGTTTTTCGCTTATTGTTTCATGCATGCGTGCGACATTCCATGGACTTCTTTGTGTGTGGATTGCTATTCAGATTTGTGTTATGTGGTTGGGTGACAAGTATTTTTTCCATTGTCATGCACTTTTTTCTCATTATACATACATACATACTTGGGCTGGAAAATACAATAATAAAGCTTCATTATTTTATTTACAAAATGGTTTACCAGCAGTTCAGTATTGCCCCCTATCAAGTGTAAGCTTTCATGGTTGTATTCATTATCATAATTACCATCATACTTTAGCACCAGGTTTCTCCATTTTACCAAACGCTTACTCAGCAAGCTACTCCAACGAAAAAAACATGTCACAGACAATACAGCCATTTCAGCCATATTATTGTGTGAGTGCATGGTGGCAACCATATAAATCATCACATCACACTACTAATATTATAAACGTGCAAGTTTGGATGAATGTCTGTTACTCTTTCACCCCGAAATAGCTGAACGGATTGCTTAGAATAATAAATATTTTCTATCTCATCATCATCATTGGCAGCCTCTATTGGTCCATTTCTGGACATAGGCCTCTCCCAGAAAAATCCAGTGTTGGTGGTTTGCTGCCTTTCTCATCCAGTCGTAACCCGCCTGTTTGCGCATGTTCTATGTATCTAGTGTCAAAGAAATATTGTGGAGATAGCTTCGACACCGCAATAACTCATAGGCTAAAGTTACTTGCGATTTCCCACGACTTCTCCTGCGCCGATGTCGATAACGAGAAAAAATCCAAGTCTGCACTAAAACTAGCAGAGTATAAAAACTAAGGCCTTTGCATTTACGTTGTGAGTTGATTTATACAGCATCCAGTGGCACCTTCACTCACAATAGATGGGTGAAGAGACCACTCGGTGCTGCAGTGCCTGGGACATTGTTTTGGATGGAGTAGGCTTGCCCAGCACCAATACCATCCTGACAGCTTGGCCGGCCTAGCGCACAGGAAAGACAAGTCAATACGTGTGGAGCCAACTAAGTTAGCTAGTGTTATCTATACTTATAATAAAACTCTAGCGAAGTCAATTCTGTACATTGAATATTTTTAGAAAAAAACTAGCAGGGGTTACTAAGTAAACTATACTGAATACAAAAATGCAAAAAAATCGGTCTATGTCTGTCTGTCTGTCTGTCTGTCTGTCTGTCTGTCTGTCTGTCTGTCTGTCTGTGTGTTACCTCATCACGCGAATACCGCTGAATAGTTTTCAGTCAAATTTAGGACCGTTATAAGTCCTGGTTCTGGGAACAATCTAGGCTATCCAATGTTCAGAATACATTGCGGGTTGCAATTTTAACTTCGTTTTTTGTAAGAAATATTCATAATTTTGATATAGCTTCTTGAGAAGATATGTTAATAACGTGATACTGAACACATTTCCGAAAAAAAAAAAAAACCGGAAAAAAAAATCCGACTTGGAACCTCATTATCTCGGAAACCGTTGATTTCCTAGGCATAGTTTTTTGGGCAAAAATGTTCGTTATGATGAGGACTATACAGGGTGTTAAAAGACCCGAAAGCCATTAGACACCAAAACAAAGTACTTTTTCGATAAATTATTGTTGGGAAATGATTTTGGTTTTTTAGGTTATAATTTTGAAAAAAAATTTTTCACGCAATGGACGTGTAACGCACAGAAGTCATATTGCGCAAGCGTAGGTATCAGATTATGTTACTTAAGCTTGAAGTGCCGTTGTTTAGAATACATTGCGGGTTGAAACTTTAACGTCGTTTTTTGTAAGAAATATTCATAATTTTGATATGGCTTCTTGAAAATGTATGTAAAGAATCCCCTGAAGCTCTGCAGCCCTCTCGCTCGCACTTTTCAACATTTTAATTTACTGTAAGAGAATGATTCAACTTTGGACGGTAAAATATAGTTGCAGACATAGATAATAAAGCTATCGACATGTAGACATACTTTAAATTTCACATTTATAGTTTGAAAAATTAATATAACTGAACTACTACTTTTAACCGAAGTTCTATGATATTTTTTTATTAGTAGGAATATGAAATCAAAAGTGTGTCCACATGTCGATAGCTTTATTATCTATGTCTGCAACTATATTTTATCGTCCAAAGTTTAATCATTCTCTTACAATCAATTAAAATGTTGAAAAGTGCGAGCGAGAGGGCTGCAGAGCTTCAGGGGATTCTTAAGAACTAGATACTTAATAAATGTCTGCAAAAGAAAAGTTTTGAAAAATCCGACTTTGAACCTCATTATCTCGGAAACCGTTTATTTCCCAGGCATAGTTCCTTGGGCAAAAATGTTTGTTGGCGGTCTTTTAAAACCCTGTATGTAGTCTCCCACTTTGTTGGCGGTCTTTTAACATCGCTCGGTATTCAATACAAGCACTCGCCGCAAACAATTATTTTGCATTCTTGCATAACAAATAACTATTGTTTACCGTTGAGCTGGATAGACAGAGTTATTAGCCGTATGCTTTGCTTGCTGGCTTAGCATGAGAATGAGTAAGACCTTATCTATGGGCTTATAACTTTATCTATCCCACTCTACGTCGAGGGAGATACATATAAACCCTTTTACTTCCTAAGCAATTCTTATGCTAAGCTGCCTGGTATCTTATTACGGGCGATACCTTAATGTAAACAATACATATTTATTATTAAATTTATAAATGTATTGTTTAGATTAGGGTTTTTATTCTATTTTATTCTATTGCTTTCTTTTGAGCCCTGCTACCGCAAGATAAGAAATAATAACTATTAAAATACCCCCGACATTTTAGCTTCGAATAAGCACATTTAATAAATAGCTGAACCAATTTTGACAAAACATAACTAAGAACATTCGCTAGAAAATCTGCTTTGAAATAAAAAAAAACCTAAAGCTTCCAAATCGTTCACCCATTTAAGAGCTACGGTGCCACAGACAGACACACCCTCATAAACACTTATACAGACACACTCACAAAGCTGTCAAACTTATAACACCCCTCTGTTTTGGTCGGGGGTTAAAAAAACCTTCCTTTTGAGTTTTCCTCCACAGTCGAATTTAAATTAAATGTCAAATGTGTAAAAACGCATACGAAGTCGCGGGCACAACTAGTTGCTACTATAAATTCACAAATGTACGTTCGGCCACAATCTCAGATACCTCATGGCAGCTCTTACCGCGCGCGGCATAAGGGCGCCAATCGAACAAAAAGGGGTATCTGAGACTGTGGCCGACTGTACGTTACTTTGAAATTAAACAAAGTCTGCACTAAAACTAGCAGAGTATAAACGCTGACCTTTCCACCAACAGAAGGAGCGCGACCAGGCGCGCGCCCGCGAGCGCTCGCGCGCGCAACGCGAAGAGGAGCGGCGGCGGCGCGCGGCGGAGGAGGCTCTGCGGGAGAGGGAGCGCCGGCAGCGACAGGAGAAACACCGCCTCGCGCTCGAGCGGGAGAAACTACGCGCCGAGAGGTGAGCGCTACTAGCTAGTCACTAGACAGAGGGGGAGGAACTGGGCAAGGCAAAGGAGGCTCTGAGGGAAAGAATACAGCGCCAGAAGAAACACCGCGTCGCGCTCGGGCTATAAAAATTACGCGCTGAGAGGAGAGCCAGCTTAGCATATCGACCTCGATATGTAAACCTTTAAAATTTTACCAAGCTAGCCACTGTCTAGTAACTCGACAAAAATGATTGTGTTTTTATTGCCCAAGCGCGTCAAACATGCCAAGGTTTCGATAACGTATCGAGGGCAATTTGCATGCACCACATTACTATCAAGCCAATTTCATACTTGACAAAAAAGTATGTTCACAGGCGGCTTACATTTTTGGCCTTAAAATCCTTTTTGTAAATTCAATTCGTGCAACAGGAAGCAAACAGTCTCGCGATGAGCATATGCGAGCTTGAGATGCGCAAAATCGTCCAGAATTGAAAACTATTTTGAGAGCCTTGTGTCCCTGATTAAGGATGAAAGGAACTGATGATAAATAAATAAAGAAACGTCTTGTCCATTTCAGAGAGAAGATCGAACGCGAAAAGAACGAATTGCTGCGGCTTGAGCGAGAGAGACATCGCCTCGAGCGAGAGAAGTTAGAACTTGAAAGGCTGGAGCTAAAGAGGGCACAACTCAGGTATGTCTATTGGTTGACGATCCGTTTATTGTGGTATTAATGTTACATGCAATATTAAAATACAAAAAAATCATAAAGCTTCGTCAAAATATTTGGGAATATAATAAAAACATACCAAACACATACTCGTACAAGTACAGACACAAAAAAGTTCAAAACACAAACAACATTAACCAAATATACCGCCCCGCAACACACCCGACACAAAGGTTCCCATGACGCTAGCAGCATTTCCCCGCTGCACCGCCATGGAAATCCTCAGGTTTCTTTGGTTGATAGATAGTCAGTACGATGTAGTCTATCCAAAGAAGTTGCCCCTCTAGCTGGACACAGCCCAATCCAACTAAGCTAAGAGGATGGAAAGCCTACTTTTCCCAAAACTATTGTCCGATTGATAAATTACCTACTTACGGGTATGAGCTGCCACTATTAATTTTCAACGGGATCTATCTCATTTTATATCTACCTCAAGCCTGTGTTGTGGGCGTGCAACACACGCCCATAAAAGTTATACAATAAAGGCTTAACGTTTACACGTACGTATGTTTTCGCTCTCTCGACCAATGACTTTACATTGACTGTGACAGCTAACGGTGTAGTGTCGACCAATAAAAATGGCTTTTGAGCATGGAATGAAAGCAGATTCTTTCTTACAACTTGGAACCTATCAAAAACATCACACATCAGGGTCTTACGTTACGTTCCTTGTTCTTCCCTCAGGCTGGAGGAAGAACGTCGCAAGCGCGGCTACGAGAGCTCCGGCGCTTACCGCAAGGCGCCCTCGCCGCCGCCCGAACCGGCCTACGAGCGTGACCCCCGCGACCCTCGCGACCCGCGACACAAGCGGCCGCCGCCGCCGCCCATGGTGCGCAATGTACGTATGACAGTTATCTTACATAGCAGGTGCCCTGGGTCGTACCGCCCGAGCGGGACCCTCGCGGCCCGCGACACAAGCGGCCGCCGCCGCCCGTGATGCGCAACGTATATACTGCATTTTTTTTTTATACTTCTTAATTAAAAGTCGTTGGTATAATGTGTAAAACAGGAATAGTGTCAGAACTAGGACGCTTCTCTGTGGGACTCCACAGGACTATATCCTTCTGTATTAGGTTTAAGTAATGTAAAGTCCTGAGATGAGCTGATTCTTTTGTGAGGGTTCACATAAAATGTTCAATGAGACACGTCTATCGCGTAGAACGGTTTATTGGTCACTGACTTAGGTAACGTGTAAAAGTAAGTAACGTGGTATGCTTTGTAATGTGATGTATGTGCTTGCTCGTACACTTTTATTCATTTACTACTCAGACGAATGCATAAAAAGGTAGAACATCAGCATGCAGAGAAAGGTTGTCTCCTTTTCATAAATAAAGATACTACTAGCTGCTACATATCATAGCACGTATTGACTTTGCCTTTCCTATGGACGATTAGCCAAGAGGTTGCTATAAGTGCTGGGTAGGCCGTGGGCAGGTATACTATGGCCCGGTATCTGAATTGAGAATTTTACTAAGTAAATACTTAAGTATCGTTCTGTCACGTTCTTTTGTGAGAAATCTGCAGAGACAGAACGGTACTTAAAGGTCGACGATAGCAAGGTGGCGGGAAATTCAAAATTTTCACAGATTTTTACATTTTGTAGCTAAACTGAACTATTTTTGTTCAGCGATTTTTCGTTCGCGAGAATAAAACCGTATTCTTTTCATTATTGTAAACAACAGAACAACAATAATTCAGCCGATTATGTGTTCTGGTCTACGACAAGTTTTTTTGGCAATACCACTGCTCCGTCGACCCTTAAGTGCTTGCTTGCGAAATTCTCAATTCCGAAATCGGGCCTATGAGAAAGACTGACTTAAAGAATGCGTGTGTTTGTTTGTTCCAGGCGTCGAGCCGCAGTCAGTTCGAGGCGCCGCCGCCGCCGCGCTTCGAGATGCCGGCGCCGGCTTACGAGCGAGACAAGAGGGACCGCGACCGCGACTACAAGCGCGACTACCCTCGACATGTCTCCTGTAAGTATCGCTAGCGACAAATGAACAATACACCTCGAGCCACGGTTCGAGATGCCGGCTCTGGCTTACGAGCGAGACAAGAGGGACCGCGACCGCGACTACAAGCGCGACTACCCTCGACATGTCTCCTTTGGGTATCGCTAGCGACAAATAAACAATACACCGGCGCCCGCGTAAGAGCGCGACAAGAGGTAGTACCGCGGTTACCACGGACATGTCTCCTGTGAGTAACACTTGCAAGAAAATTCAACAAATAACACATACCAGAAATTATTTGTAAGCTGAAACAAAAGGTGTTGTGGTGTGTGAAAAAGTAGGACTTCTTTCAGTTAGAGTTTGGACTTAACCTCCGTCCACCGGTGATAGCTATTATTGCGTTGAGCCCCTCAGATCTGTTTCCCGTTATCCGCGCGCGATGTGATTGGGATGGAACCTTGTCAAAGTCAATCGAAAATATACTTTATTTTACTTTGACAAGGTTGCTTCGAAGCGAGTTTGCTTACCGCGCGCGTCTCAGATCCAAAACGTCGCATCCCATTCTCATTCCGCGCGCATTATAGCGTCATCTGAAGTATTATATCGTGCGATCCCGGCAGGATCGCCATGAAATATGCACGAGCAGGGTGACAGCAAGGATTCGATAGTGAAAGGCCGTAGTTGGTAGTACAAGAGAGTGTCTGTATATTTGGTGTGCATTGATATTTATACCATACATACACTAACATAGAGTTAGGTGCTAAGTCTACCATACTACACATCATTATTAGTCCATACAGACGTTCTGCCATCGGCATCCATGCCCTTCCGCCGACACAACCGTCGTCCCTGCCACCGACCGCCATGCATTTCGCCCTAACTAAAGGCCCTTTCCCACTCCGCAGCAGCGAACATGAAGTACCCAGCGAACGGCGGTTCCTCCGAGGACTCGCGGCAGCCGGTCCCGCCGGGCACCCGGCCCAAGGAGCCCTCTCGGTCGTACGCTGACACCCGCGACACCCGCGCCTACCGCCCCTCGCCGCCCGGCAAGCCAGAGCCGCGCGCCTGGCCGCAGGCTAGCCGAGGGTACGCGGACAGCGCGCAGCCCGCCAAAGGTAAAGGTAATTTGGTCGTTCTTTTCTTTATTTTTTTTGCTTCGAACGCGATGTTTTGTCGTCATATTTCGCGCTTCTATAAATGCCGCTACTTTCCTGCATGAGATTCTGCCATGGTAAGGTAAGGTAGCCAGTAGTGGTGAGTAGTTTATGTAAAAATAAAAAGTCTAGCCCCGTGCCTGGCCGCAAGCTAACAGAGGGTACGCTGACAACGCGCAGCCAGCCAAAGGTAAAGGTAATTTTGGTTGTTCTGTTCTTATTTTTTTTGCTTTGATTTTGTAAGTAAGATATTTATTCACAAGATAAAACACAGTTCGTTGTGTCGCGTTGAAGCGTAGTTTTCCTCGTCATACTCCCCGTTTGTCTCACTCCCAGACAAGCGCCACCTCGATTGAGTTTGGTCACACCCTTATGGGATCCTGTCAGCTGCACTGTTTGCAATCCTTGCATCAACCATTTAGATTTGCTCTTTTTCAAAATTGTCGGAACAAAAAGTTGTCCAATGTCTCCAGAATAGTCTCATTTTGCCCTCGATAAAAAAAAATACATTTAGAAATCATGTTTTTATTGATTGCACGGTAACAAAGTTAGACATAAAAGGCCTCCGATATAGCACCGCCCTTCCCCCGCAGGCAGCAGCAGCGCCGGCGACTCGTGGCAGAGCGGCGGCGCGACCGGTGGCGGTGGCGCCACGGGCGAGCGTTACGCCTACGAGGCGCGCTACCCGCCCGCCTACCAGCCGCCACCGCCCGGCGCCACGTACCCCGACCGCGGGTATGCGCCGACACGGGAGTACCGCAAGTACTAGGCACGCAGGTGGGTGCATCTGCATACAGATTTAATTCAAGGTTCAACGAAAGTAACGTGGCTGGAAAGCCCAAAGGTGTTGTTTCTCAATAGTATGGGGCTCAGGCTAAGACTGAAATTAAACAAGGACCAGAAAAGATAGACTATTATTTAAATTATAAACCATATTTTAACAACCACTCCTCAATATCTTTATCTGGTTCCATGTATAAAATGTTTTGATTTGATTGCAATGCAACACACACTCCACACTGACAAAATGGCGAACTCTGTGGTGACTAGTGGTGAGCCGTGTGCACAGAATAGTGGAGCTGTCATCTGTCAAAGTCGCAGACTCATCAACACCACCCACGCCAGCATGCACCAACATGCACCCCACGCCACGAACGAAACACCACAGATAAAATTCGCAACGGAGGGAAACATTCCAAAACCAGAACTTACAGGTGGCGCGTTAGTTAAAAAATAAACTTCTGTCAATAACTTACGCAAATAAATAATAAGGGTCTATGTCTCGAATGGCAAGTTTTACGCACATGAACTTTGCAGTATTTTGCGCTATTACTGCAACCACTGATCACTGTAAGGCACGATCTACTTACTAACTTTCATAAAATGCTAACAATAATTGCTCTGCTAAGATGTAATTATCTTTGTTTCAGATGAATTCCAAAAGAACACAAGCAGTTGGTGTTATTATCATGTGATTGATTTTATTTTTAACAAATATTTGTAATTAATTGTTGGATTTGTTCTGACGTGCACGACCAATGTTTGTATCAAAGTTAGTGCTCGAAACAGTCTTGTTTTAATTTTAGCTTCGAAAGTTATTTCCTTTTTTTCCATAATGTAGAAATACATACCTGTGTTTTATGCACTGGGAGGGACCCGTGATTTGAATTTGGAGGAGAGGTTGAAGAATGTTTCCTGTAATGTTTTATGAATCAATGATCTTCACATCAGAAGGATGTCACTGATTCGATGTGTTGTTTTATTCATATAGCAACTTAAAGTCTTAGGTATTTTGCTCCTGCAGGCCCAACAACTATGCACTCTTTTTAAAGATATGATGGGTGGTGTGTGATTGGTAACTGCATGCTTCACAACATGTAATATAGTAGGACTATAATAACTAATTGTAATAATGTTTAAGTTAAATGAATACACACCTAAACAAATAAATAATTTGACGGGAAATAAGACTTTTTTTTTGGCCCAGGTTTTAATGTGAATAAAAGACAAATGTGATTTACATTTCTTATATTTTGATCTGAATGATTAGAACATCATAGATAGTTGATCGGTATACGTCTCACAACTAGCGCCGCCAATGAAAAAAAAATGATATCTTTTTTTTGGATGCGTTTTTAGCAAAAAACGGTCCTGCGATTTCTCAATGCGAGGTTTAACTATTTTTAGGACCTAAGGTTTATATTCCAGGATTAGATTTCCTACGAAAAGTGGCCACTTTTGGCGAGAATCCATTGCATTCTAAGTTCTATCCAAACCCTAGGTCCTAAAAATACCTTCCGGACCATTAGGTTGAATTCTCAAAATGTTGAATTTTTAGTTCATCCAAAATAAATATATGATTTTTTGTTCCATTGGCGGCGCTAGTTGTGAGACGAAGTAAAATACAATTCGTCGTTACTAACACCTTCGTTAACTGTAGTAGTTCTCAGGCACACATTGCAAAAACATTTTAGCTCCGGCATTTCAAATGCCACACACTTCGCCCCAAAGATTAATCATAAAACCTACTTCTAACACAGTCATTGTACTTGCTAATCATAATATTTTGTAGTTAACAAAACTTGACTTTGATTAATAATGTACTCTGTGATTCAGAGCAACACCATAACAGATATTTGGCAACTAAACAGGATTATATTGGTGTAACATTTGTTTGCCGAGCACCAATAAATCATATTAAAGCTAGTGCAAGACATGATTCTTAACCAAGCCCTTCATAAAGAACCACAGCCTTCTTAAGAAGGTTGTGTAAAGAACTAATTTATTCATTGTAAAACTTTTACAATGTAAAGCAACAAAAGAAGACAACACAAACAACCAACCACCACAGCCAAAAACTTAAATCTAACATACTGCAGCCCCATTTGACAAATTGACGTCAACAAAGAGACTGGATTGTGTTGGGACAACATTTAGGTCGCTTTGTGCGTATGGGGTGAATGGGTACGTAAAGGTTTGCGTATCGGTGGCTTTAGGTGACTCGACTGTGTCGATATCGAGTGCTTTCAGGGCTGTGATGGCATTTTCTTGGCCCTTGAGTGCGGCGAGGCGCAGGAGTCTGGTCGCCATCTTTGTGTCGCGCGTGAGGCCGCCGCGGCCCTGTCCGTAGTATATCCCCAGGTTGAACATTGCGCCGGCATGCTCCAGCGATGCCGCCGCTCGGTACAGCTCCATGGCCTGTGTGATTTCCACAAATTAATACAAGATGTTACAGAAAGGTATGTTTTGACCTTGTCTATTACCTGCCTGTGTATGAAGCAGTGAGGTGCCTACAAATTGTACTAATATTACACAATCAAATATAAAATTCACAGAAAAAGATTGACAGGAAATATACATACCATTTTTTCATCAGCATTGACCCCAAGACCTAGCTCATAGCACAATCCAAGATTGTACAAAGCCGGTGCATGATTTCTGTTCGCTGCAGACCTGTAAGTAATAAACTAAGTATCATTATCAACAGACCAACAATTCAAGGACAACTCCACAGAAAACAAAGGAACTATTGAAAATTGCTATTTTATGTAATGAAGGAGAAAATCAGAATACAAACAAGTGGGCATAACAGTAACTATTTATAGTTATGTACTAATTCATCTACAAAAAAATTATGTCTGGTTTTTTGATATTTGGACAAGCCTAGACAATAAGAAATAAGGCTTTGGTTACGAGATATGGGGAAGTAGACAACATAATGTCGAGTTGTGGGCAGAATCAGTAGTTTCAATAAATACCTCAGCAAATTGAGCCCATCCTGATGCTGTCCATTCTCAATGGCAGCAAGTCCCAGTTTGTTTTCAATGGAGTTCAGCACATCTCCGAGGTCATTTGATGAGGCATCACTAGCTGATCCACTGCTAGTGCTAGCCGGCCTCTCAGCACTCGCTCCCGTGTGATCGTTAGACACTGAGTGAACAGTGGGAGTGAAGGAGTTGATAACCTGCTGCACTTTGGGGATTGACTCCAAACATAATGCATTTTTGTTTACGTAGTGGACGTAAGGACTCAATGGTTTGAAGAGATCTCTGAACTGCTTGTCATCCCTCCCATCTCTCCGCAGATACTTGTACTTCAAGTGTATCAGCTGAGATGTGTACCAGCCTAAGACTAGTGCACTGCTCTGTAAGTACAAAATGAAAATTTGTTAAGTAAAGAACTGGATTTTTGTAGTAAGTAGGTAAATAGGTTTCAGTAGCAGGTGGTGCATCGATGCATACAGAAACGTTACCACTATTTTTGTAGAGTGACACTAAATATATCCTGGCAGGCACCTACCCAAGTGATGGCACCGAGCCAAGAACCGTTCAACTGATCGAAGTTCCATCGGTTGCTGTTAGTGTTGTGATCGCTTTGCTGCGACCGCCAGCACTTAGCGGGCGTGAACCAGCAGCACGGGGCCTTAGACTTCTTGTTATCTTCGTTGACGCCATTGTTGGGAGCGTTAGCTAGCCCGGTGGTGCTTCGTTTGTCGAAACAATTAGCGCTGCGCTCAATCGTATCACGAATGCGTCGGGACACATACTTCCACATGATGATACAGATGTTTCCACTTGATTGCAAACCACCCAGTTAGAGGACATCCATTATTAGATCCGTTGTACAGGTTCTAGATAAAAACCTGCGTAAAATAAAGCCAATTTTAACTTTTTTTATATCCTTGAACGAAAAAAACAACCAACAACTTCCACTTGCAACAAGAATTTTTGACAGTTTCCACAGATTACTGACATTTTGTTTCTTTTTTCAAGTCACAGACACAACTTTTCCTCTTTTGCCCGAACGTGTAGAGCACGAAAATTGAGCTCACAGAGGAAATAACCGCTAGTGTATCTGTGAACTATACGAATATTAAATTAAAAAAGCTAGATGTCATAACATAAAAAAGTGCGGGAATGTAAAGTAGAACATAATCTTCCGATTTTTATGGATTTCTGATAAAAATACACAATAATGTGTGGCCGTACTGGACTGTAAGTATAACTTAACTCATATTTAGTGTCTCTAGCAGAAAAACTATAATATTTGTCCGTCTGGTACAATCACTCAGATCTCTCAACAAAGAAACGTTGCGGTGCGCCTGCAGCTACAAGTCGAAAGCCAGCAGCAAATATGAAAAACCTGACTGGGTGGAAGAGCACAACGATGGGAAGACGTACAAGCCTTCATACAATATAGCCCCTACTGAAGTAACGCCTGTCCTTATATCAGCAAGTGGGTACCAAGATGATAAGAAAAGGCTGTTAAAGCCTATGATGTGGGGAATTATACCTCCGTGGCACACGGTTAGTTAGTTTCATTTCCTCAAATAAGAATCTAATAAGCGTATTAAAGATTCTAGACCTTGACGACTTGAACTTCTGCTCCACAGGGTGACTACAAAAGCCACAACTTAAGCACAAACAACTGTCGTTTGGAAAACATTAAATCCTCAAAATTGTATGGACCAGCTCTACGAAATGGAGGCAGATGTGTTATTGTTGTGGAAGGCTTCTACGAATGGCAAACTACTGACAAGTCTAGTAAGACCAAACAGCCATATTACATCTATTCAGTGCAAGATGAATCTATAAAGGTAAGCCTTTGATCACAGTTGATTGAAGATGTAAAAGCTATGCAATTAGGAGTATACAGAGGCCTAAACATTTGGCTCCCTATGTAACAAAATGGCTCCATAAAACACATTTCAATGTGTTTGGTCTGATTACAGTGATATGTGTGATTATCAGACAAAAAGCTATAAGTACCTACTTTTAAACATAATTATTTGGATAATGTAGTGTGTAGCGAAATAAATACCTTTTCACTTTAGATCTGGCATACCAAATTTATTTTTATTTTCAGATGGACGACCCTGAAACTTGGAACAATAGTCATGATGATGAAACTGGATGGAAAGGTGTAAAGCTTTTACATCTGGCTGGAGTATACAGTATTTGGAAGAACCAAGAAACAGTCATGTATTGCTATTCTGTTATTACCATGGACTCTAACAGTACCTTTGATTGGCTGCACCATAGGATGCCAGCTGTTTTAGATTCAGAGGAACAAATAGAGGTATTCAATACATTTGTTTCAAGATTGACTAATCAGTGTTTATTGCACATTGAGTGATATGTAAATACCTTCTTTGTATCTTTCAGGCATGGTTAGACATTAAAAATGTGAATCCAGATATGGCTCTGAGCTACCTGAGGCCAGTCAACGCATTGTCCTGGCACCCAGTCTCCTCAGGTGTGAACAATTCCAGAAACAAAGCTAATGACTGCAATAAAAGAGTTTCTATTGAGCAAAAGGCAAAATCTTCACAAAAAACCTTAACTGCCTGGTTCACACAAGGAACAAAGAGAAAGTCCAGTGAGGATGGCAATAAAACCATAAAGAAACCTAAACAATAGAACTATGGAGTGTTAAATAAAAGGAACACATCTGGACAACACCTTTATTTTAACTAACTGCTAACTGTACAATGTACATGGGCCAGATGGGAAACAGTCAATAAAGTAATTTTGCTTAAAACTAGTCTGGCATTAGCACCAAGAAACATGAATGATATTCTAACACAAATTCAAGATCAACAATCTCAACATGTTTGCCTAATGCAATACAAATTGAGTGTAGTAATGTCAAACACAAGTTATATATTTTCAATTCTGAATTCCTTAAAATCTGCTTCAGACCTTATCACCTTATGGCTCTTCAAGAAGTCTGACACAAAACTGTGCACTTCATACTGACCTGAAATAAGAGACATCATTTTAAAATAAATATTGCATTTTTCTCCTTACGAGACTTTAAATTGTAAACTGCTATTGTGGTAATGCATAAACATTTTACTGCCTTTTTATCTTTAGTACAGTTTGGTAAGAAGTAAATTATGAATGTTGTAAAAAACATATTTTTAAGGCACTCTTTTTTTTTTAATTAAATAATTTAAACCTTTATCCGCAACTGAATAAATACTTACTTGGATAATGACTGCACTGATAGACGAGTCTAATCAAGTGTCTGGCCAAAGCTTTGAACAAAGCCTTTCCTTTGATGCGGCCTTTGACATAGTATGGCGTAAGGAGCTTCACAATCCACGGCGCCATGCGCTCCTTGCAGCTCAACACAAACTCTTGACTCTCTTCCATCGGCGACATCACTTCCTCCTCATCATCACTGTCTTCGCCAAACAAGTCCAAAAACTTCTGCTTGATCTGAAAAGAAATTATATTTGAGGATTGGAGTATGCAACCCTATGCCAACTTTCAATACTGAAGAGGCAGAAGTTAGAGTTGCTTATTTAAACACTTACCCTTGTATGTTTCTTTCTGTTGAATTCCCTGATTTCATCAATTTTCTCAAGCAAGTAGAGTTTTTGATAATACTGTTCACACAGCCATTTGTTCTGCTGTGGCTTCTGTCGCTCTTTGGCTGGACTTTCGTTGTTATCTTTTTTGCCCTCAGTTGTGTTTGCTGTGCTGTTTGTGTTTAGAATTCCAGCTGATTCTAATAATGCCAATCTTTCATCTATTGACTTAAGCTTTGCTGCTTGAGAATCCATCACTGTAGCTTCTGCTGGAGTATTATTTGTTTCCAGACTTTCCTGCAGCATTTTGGTTTTGTCTGGCTCATCGTCAGCAAAGTCTATTTCATCGTAGAGACCTCCTCCTCCAAATATGTCATCTTCAAGATCATTGGAATCAGCCCGGAAGAGCTGTTCGAGTTGCAACATCACTTGGTCTTCAGAATCTTGCGACTCAATGGAAATTCTCTGACTTGTTACTTTGCAGGATTGATTTGTGTTGTTTGGCTTTGATGGCTGCATAGTTGGTTGAACCTGCAGGGGTGCTGAGTACTGCAGGTTAGGAGGTGGCAGTTGCCTAGTTGGTTGGACCTGCACAGGCTGCACAGGTGCAGAGTACAGCATAGTAGGTGGAGGTTGCTGCATAGTTAGTTGGGGCTGCACAGGTACTGGATTGAAAGGATATTCTTTGGGATTTGTTATCACAGGTATTTGGTACTGTATGTCCATGCAGGCTGCATTTTCAAAAGGCATACTGTAACTTTTATTTGGATTAGCAAAGGATGGTTGATATTGGTTATGACTGGGCTTAGCTTCTGTGCTATTCTTTTTTGGAGATGATGTGAGTTTTTGGCGCTTGCGTGCCAGGCCATTGCAAGTGCACTGGCAGTAGCAGTCTTTCTTGTTTGTGCCCAGATTGACCTGTAGTTTCTTCTCATTCTCTGCTGGTTTTTGAAGGCACTCTAACAGTTGCCTGTTCAGTTTGCCTCTCATTGTGTCAGCTTTCAGCAATTTTATCTGTAAATGGGAAAATAAAACTGACACAAGGGTGTAGTGCCAAAACACCCATCAGTGAGTGGAGGTGCTATAGCATGCTCAATAAATCATTTACAATAGATGAAAAGACCTAAGATATCTTACCACATCAACTATGTTCTTCCTATAGAGCTCTACCACCATACAAGCTTGAGCTGCATTTAACTCTATGTATTTGGCGCATCTCCAAATAGCGCTGGGTAGGTAGATATTCTTGCCGAGTAGTTTCTGTTTATTCTCGTAGTTTACTGAGAGTAATTTCACAATATACTCTAGGTAATGCTTTCGGACCTGGCAAATGAAAAGTAAAAACTCATAGTATAAAATTGCTCTCCCATGATGTGTTGGTGAATTCACGAATCCCGGCCTACCTTGGATATAAGCAGATGAGGCGCGGCCTCTAGATTAGGCATCTCCATCGAAGTATCATCGCATTCTCGGAGCAGCCGCTCAATTTCTTGCGAGTCGCTCATTTCCCACGTTTCATTCATGATCACTGGTAAGGTTTCGTTATGAGGTTAGATAAGTCACTCACACACTTTGCACTTTATTATTATGTCGTTCATTGATGCCGGCTTTCTATGACGCTTTTCTCCATCTTCACCACACACATTCTACAACAAAACAAAGCAACAACAAAAACAAAATTTTGCTCCGCATTTCAGGTTGACGTTTGATTTTATCGACCAACTGACATTGACAGTTTTTTTTTTTACCAACTGATCACAGAGTAGCCGACGTTGAATGTTTTTTTTGTTTTCTGGCAGCACCATAGTCGACTTGAACCAATATTGGCTAGCAAGGAACCCAATATTGGACGTTGGTACCAACCAACTTTTAGATGAAGGGAATCGAACCTCTCAAAGTATATCGTCAGCCCGCCGACCGCTTACAAGGGAGCACTCTATTCAGTTACGTTACTGGCGACTTAGCAGCAAGTTTTACGTGCCGTCGATTGTCCATCATAGCAGTCGCGGATCCAGGATTTTGGTTTGGGGGGGGTCTTGAACCACCCTATGAGCGTAGGTTTTCAAGATGACAAAGTATACAACATTTATTTTTATAGAGGGGTCTCAGCTGAGATGCTTGGGGGCGAGGTGCTACAGTCTGAACAAGCTCTTTAGCTTATTCATTTATTTCAGACCTAATAAATTACTGATACAGGATAAGGAGGTAAATAAAATGCACGTAATAATATTATAGAATTTAATTAGGGTACATACAAACATTTTGTAATGAAGGTAATGTTGGAGTATAATAATCAAACTAATAAGCACTTTTGAGTGGCTGGTGGCAATTTATGGTTAAGTAGCTCTTTTCCATACAGAATACAATATCCTTACAGGAGTTTCTTCACAGTCTAACTTATAATTCAGTACAAAGCTGGTTTAATTGTTACTATATTACGTTACAGTATAAACAACAGATTT